>JARUPZ010000037.1:2687304-2917304 GCA_031213475.1 Nereocystis luetkeana | reverse complement strand
TGGTGCTGGGTGGCCATGTGATCGTTGGGTTGAGCGAAAAATGGATAGCACACCAGGGCTGGCCACGTGGTCCCGTATCGAGATGGTGGAGGGTGGTCATGCCCATGTATGTATGTATGTATGTATGTATGTATGTATGTGATCGTTCGCTGGGCTTGAGTGCAACTATTTTTTGGGAGTAGGAGTAGTAGTAGTAGTAGTAGTAGTAGTAGGAGTAGTAGGAGTAGTAGGAGTAGTAAGTAGGAGTAGTAGGAGTAGTAGTAGCAGTAGTAGCAGCAAGCAGTCAGTGTGCTGCAGGCATGCCTGGGTAAAACGATTTCAGCAGGAAGCAGGAACATCCTGTAAGATCCACATTCCAGAATGCGCGGTTGCCGTTCGATATCTAAAAATGTGCGGCGTGATTCCAGCAGCAATCACCCCAACGGAGTTTACCCGTCGCCAAAAATCCTGATCCAACTGCCCAGGTCTACCGGGGTAGAGTATGAAACCTGGGGATGTTTTTATTGTGAGGTTTAGGGTCACCGGGCCAAGGATATATGTGAGTGTCTACATCCTGCGCAGGTACGAATGGGGAGGAGTGTGGTTGTTTGTAGGAGGCCCAACTGGTATGGAGGTAGTGGTGCTGGGTGGCCATGTGATCGTTGGGTTGAGCGAAAAATGGATAGCACACCAGGGCTGGCCACGTGGTCCCGTATCGAGATGGTGGAGGGTGGTCATGCCCATGTATGTATGTATGTATGTATGTATGTATGTGATCGTTCGCTGGGCTTGAGTGCAACTATTTTTTGGGAGTAGGAGTAGTAGTAGTAGTAGTAGTAGTAGGAGTAGTAGGAGTAGTAGGAGTAGTAAGTAGGAGTAGTAGGAGTAGTAGTAGCAGTAGTAGCAGCAAGCAGTCAGTGTGCTGCAGGCATGCCTGGGTAAAACGATTTCAGCAGGAAGCAGGAACATCCTGTAAGATCCACATTCCAGAATGCGCGGTTGCCGTTCGATATCTAAAAATGTGCGGCGTGATTCCAGCAGCAATCACCCCAACGGAGTTTACCCGTCGCCAAAAATCCTGATCCAACTGCCCAGGTCTACCGGGGTAGAGTATGAAACCTGGGGATGTTTTTATTGTGAGGTTTAGGGTCACCGGGCCAAGGATATATGTGAGTGTCTACATCCTGCGCAGGTACGAATGGGGAGGAGTGTGGTTGTTTGTAGGAGGCCCAACTGGTATGGAGGTAGTGGTGCTGGGTGGCCATGTGATCGTTGGGTTGAGCGAAAAATGGATAGCACACCAGGGCTGGCCACGTGGTCCCGTATCGAGATGGTGGAGGGTGGTCATGCCCATGTATGTATGTATGTATGTATGTATGTATGTGATCGTTCGCTGGGCTTGAGTGCAACTATTTTTTGGGAGTAGGAGTAGTAGTAGTAGTAGTAGTAGTAGGAGTAGTAGGAGTAGTAGGAGTAGTAAGTAGGAGTAGTAGGAGTAGTAGTAGCAGTAGTAGCAGCAAGCAGTCAGTGTGCTGCAGGCATGCCTGGGTAAAACGATTTCAGCAGGAAGCAGGAACATCCTGTAAGATCCACATTCCAGAATGCGCGGTTGCCGTTCGATATCTAAAAATGTGCGGCGTGATTCCAGCAGCAATCACCCCAACGGAGTTTACCCGTCGCCAAAAATCCTGATCCAACTGCCCAGGTCTACCGGGGTAGAGTATGAAACCTGGGGATGTTTTTATTGTGAGGTTTAGGGTCACCGGGCCAAGGATATATGTGAGTGTCTACATCCTGCGCAGGTACGAATGGGGAGGAGTGTGGTTGTTTGTAGGAGGCCCAACTGGTATGGAGGTAGTGGTGCTGGGTGGCCATGTGATCGTTGGGTTGAGCGAAAAATGGATAGCACACCAGGGCTGGCCACGTGGTCCCGTATCGAGATGGTGGAGGGTGGTCATGCCCATGTATGTATGTATGTATGTATGTATGTATGTATGTGATCGTTCGCTGGGCTTGAGTGCAACTATTTTTTGGGAGTAGGAGTAGTAGTAGTAGTAGTAGTAGTAGTAGTAGGAGTAGTAGGAGTAGTAGGAGTAGTAAGTAGGAGTAGTAGGAGTAGTAGTAGCAGTAGTAGCAGCAAGCAGTCAGTGTGCTGCAGGCATGCCTGGGTAAAACGATTTCAGCAGGAAGCAGGAACATCCTGTAAGATCCACATTCCAGAATGCGCGGTTGCCGTTCGATATCTAAAAATGTGCGGCGTGATTCCAGCAGCAATCACCCCAACGGAGTTTACCCGTCGCCAAAAATCCTGATCCAACTGCCCAGGTCTACCGGGGTAGAGTATGAAACCTGGGGATGTTTTTATTGTGAGGTTTAGGGTCACCGGGCCAAGGATATATGTGAGTGTCTACATCCTGCGCAGGTACGAATGGGGAGGAGTGTGGTTGTTTGTAGGAGGCCCAACTGGTATGGAGGTAGTGGTGCTGGGTGGCCATGTGATCGTTGGGTTGAGCGAAAAATGGATAGCACACCAGGGCTGGCCACGTGGTCCCGTATCGAGATGGTGGAGGGTGGTCATGCCCATGTATGTATGTATGTATGTATGTATGTATGTATGTATGTGATCGTTCGCTGGGCTTGAGTGCAACTATGTTTTGGGAGTAGGAGTAGTAGTAGTAGTAGTAGTAGTAGGAGTAGTAGGAGTAGTAGGAGTAGTAAGTAGGAGTAGTAGGAGTAGTAGTAGCAGTAGTAGCAGCAAGCAGTCAGTGTGCTGCAGGCATGCCTGGGTAAAACGATTTCAGCAGGAAGCAGGAACATCCTGTAAGATCCACATTCCAGAATGCGCGGTTGCCGTTCGATATCTAAAAATGTGCGGCGTGATTCCAGCAGCAATCACCCCAACGGAGTTTACCCGTCGCCAAAAATCCTGATCCAACTGCCCAGGTCTACCGGGGTAGAGTATGAAACCTGGGGATGTTTTTATTGTGAGGTTTAGGGTCACCGGGCCAAGGATATATGTGAGTGTCTACATCCTGCGCAGGTACGAATGGGGAGGAGTGTGGTTGTTTGTAGGAGGCCCAACTGGTATGGAGGTAGTGGTGCTGGGTGGCCATGTGATCGTTGGGTTGAGCGAAAAATGGATAGCACACCAGGGCTGGCCACGTGGTCCCGTATCGAGATGGTGGAGGGTGGTCATGCCCATGTATGTATGTATGTATGTATGTATGTATGTGATCGTTCGCTGGGCTTGAGTGCAACTATTTTTTGGGAGTAGGAGTAGTAGTAGTAGTAGTAGTAGTAGTAGTAGGAGTAGTAGGAGTAGTAGGAGTAGTAAGTAGGAGTAGTAGGAGTAGTAGTAGCAGTAGTAGCAGCAAGCAGTCAGTGTGCTTCAGGCATGCCTGGGTAAAACGATTTCAGCAGGAAGCAGGAACATCCTGTAAGATCCACATTCCAGAATGCGCGGTTGCCGTTCGATATCTAAAAATGTGCGGCGTGATTCCAGCAGCAATCACCCCAACGGAGTTTACCCGTCGCCAAAAATCCTGATCCAACTGCCCAGGTCTACCGGGGTAGAGTATGAAACCTGGGGATGTTTTTATTGTGAGGTTTAGGGTCACCGGGCCAAGGATATATGTGAGTGTCTACATCCTGCGCAGGTACGAATGGGGAGGAGTGTGGTTGTTTGTAGGAGGCCCAACTGGTATGGAGGTAGTGGTGCTGGGTGGCCATGTGATCGTTGGGTTGAGCGAAAAATGGATAGCACACCAGGGCTGGCCACGTGGTCCCGTATCGAGATGGTGGAGGGTGGTCATGCCCATGTATGTATGTATGTATGTATGTATGTATGTATGTATGTATGTGATCGTTCGCTGGGCTTGAGTGCAACTATTTTTTGGGAGTAGGAGTAGTAGTAGTAGTAGTAGTAGTAGTAGTAGGAGTAGTAGGAGTAGTAGGAGTAGTAAGTAGGAGTAGTAGGAGTAGTAGTAGCAGTAGTAGCAGCAAGCAGTCAGTGTGCTGCAGGCATGCCTGGGTAAAACGATTTCAGCAGGAAGCAGGAACATCCTGTAAGATCCACATTCCAGAATGCGCGGTTGCCGTTCGATATCTAAAAATGTGCGGCGTGATTCCAGCAGCAATCACCCCAACGGAGTTTACCCGTCGCCAAAAATCCTGATCCAACTGCCCAGGTCTACCGGGGTAGAGTATGAAACCTGGGGATGTTTTTATTGTGAGGTTTAGGGTCACCGGGCCAAGGATATATGTGAGTGTCTACATCCTGCGCAGGTACGAATGGGGAGGAGTGTGGTTGTTTGTAGGAGGCCCAACTGGTATGGAGGTAGTGGTGCTGGGTGGCCATGTGATCGTTGGGTTGAGCGAAAAATGGATAGCACACCAGGGCTGGCCACGTGGTCCCGTATCGAGATGGTGGAGGGTGGTCATGCCCATGTATGTATGTATGTATGTATGTATGTATGTATGTATGTATGTGATCGTTCGCTGGGCTTGAGTGCAACCAGTTTTTGGGAGTAGGAGTAGTAGTAGTAGTAGTAGTAGTAGTAGTAGGAGTAGTAGGAGTAGTAGGAGTAGCAAGTAGGAGTAGTAGGAGTAGTAGTAGCAGTAGTAGCAGCAAGCAGTCAGTGTGCTGCAGGCATGCCTGGGTAAAACGATTTCAGCAGGAAGCAGGAACATCCTGTAAGATCCACATTCCAGAATGCGCGGTTGCCGTTCGATATCTAAAAATGTGCGGCGTGATTCCAGCAGCAATCACCCCAACGGAGTTTACCCGTCGCCAAAAATCCTGATCCAACTGCCCAGGTCTACCGGGGTAGAGTATGAAACCTGGGGATGTTTTTATTGTGAGGTTTAGGGTCACCGGGCCAAGGATATATGTGAGTGTCTACATCCTGCGCAGGTACGAATGGGGAGGAGTGTGGTTGTTTGTAGGAGGCCCAACTGGTATGGAGGTAGTGGTGCTGGGTGGCCATGTGATCGTTGGGTTGAGCGAAAAATGGATAGCACACCAGGGCTGGCCACGTGGTCCCGTATCGAGATGGTGGAGGGTGGTCATGCCCATGTATGTATGTATGTATGTATGTATGTATGTGATCGTTCGCTGGGCTTGAGTGCAACTATTTTTTGGGAGTAGGAGTAGTAGTAGTAGTAGTAGTAGTAGTAGTAGTAGGAGTAGTAGGAGTAGTAGGAGTAGTAAGTAGGAGTAGTAGGAGTAGTAGTAGCAGTAGTAGCAGCAAGCAGTCAGTGTGCTGCAGGCATGCCTGGGTAAAACGATTTCAGCAGGAAGCAGGAACATCCTGTAAGATCCACATTCCAGAAAGCGCGGTTGCCGTTCGATATCTAAAAATGTGCGGCGTGATTCCAGCAGCAATCACCCCAACGGAGTTTACCCGTCGCCAAAAATCCTGATCCAACTGCCCAGGTCTACCGGGGTAGAGTATGAAACCTGGGGATGTTTTTATTGTGAGGTTTAGGGTCACCGGGCCAAGGATATATGTGAGTGTCTACATCCTGCGCAGGTACGAATGGGGAGGAGTGTGGTTGTTTGTAGGAGGCCCAACTGGTATGGAGGTAGTGGTGCTGGGTGGCCATGTGATCGTTGGGTTGAGCGAAAAATGGATAGCACACCAGGGCTGGCCACGTGGTCCCGTATCGAGATGGTGGAGGGTGGTCATGCCCATGTATGTATGTATGTATGTATGTATGTATGTGATCGTTCGCTGGGCTTGAGTGCAACTATTTTTTGGGAGTAGGAGTAGTAGTAGTAGTAGTAGTAGTAGTAGTAGTAGTAGGAGTAGTAGGAGTAGTAGGAGTAGTAAGTAGGAGTAGTAGGAGTAGTAGTAGCAGTAGTAGCAGCAAGCAGTCAGTGTGCTGCAGGCATGCCTGGGTAAAACGATTTCAGCAGGAAGCAGGAACATCCTGTAAGATCCACATTCCAGAATGCGCGGTTGCCGTTCGATATCTAAAAATGTGCGGCGTGATTCCAGCAGCAATCACCCCAACGGAGTTTACCCGTCGCCAAAAATCCTGATCCAACTGCCCAGGTCTACCGGGGTAGAGTATGAAACCTGGGGATGTTTTTATTGTGAGGTTTAGGGTCACCGGGCCAAGGATATATGTGAGTGTCTACATCCTGCGCAGGTACGAATGGGGAGGAGTGTGGTTGTTTGTAGGAGGCCCAACTGGTATGGAGGTAGTGGTGCTGGGTGGCCATGTGATCGTTGGGTTGAGCGAAAAATGGATAGCACACCAGGGCTGGCCACGTGGTCCCGTATCGAGATGGTGGAGGGTGGTCATGCCCATGTATGTATGTATGTATGTATGTATGTATGTATGTGATCGTTCGCTGGGCTTGAGTGCAACTATTTTTTGGGAGTAGGAGTAGTAGTAGTAGTAGTAGTAGTAGTAGTAGTAGTAGGAGTAGTAGGAGTAGTAGGAGTAGTAAGTAGGAGTAGTAGGAGTAGTAGTAGCAGTAGTAGCAGCAAGCAGTCAGTGTGCTGCAGGCATGCCTGGGTAAAACGATTTCAGCAGGAAGCAGGAACATCCTGTAAGATCCACATTCCAGAATGCGCGGTTGCCGTTCGATATCTAAAAATGTGCGGCGTGATTCCAGCAGCAATCACCCCAACGGAGTTTACCCGTCGCCAAAAATCCTGATCCAACTGCCCAGGTCTACCGGGGTAGAGTATGAAACCTGGGGATGTTTTTATTGTGAGGTTTAGGGTCACCGGGCCAAGGATATATGTGAGTGTCTACATCCTGCGCAGGTACGAATGGGGAGGAGTGTGGTTGTTTGTAGGAGGCCCAACTGGTATGGAGGTAGTGGTGCTGGGTGGCCATGTGATCGTTGGGTTGAGCGAAAAATGGATAGCACACCAGGGCTGGCCACGTGGTCCCGTATCGAGATGGTGGAGGGTGGTCATGCCCATGTATGTATGTATGTATGTATGTATGTATGTATGTATGTGATCGTTCGCTGGGCTTGAGTGCAACTATTTTTTGGGAGTAGGAGTAGTAGTAGTAGTAGTAGTAGTAGTAGTAGTAGTAGGAGTAGTAGGAGTAGTAGGAGTAGTAAGTAGGAGTAGTAGGAGTAGTAGTAGCAGTAGTAGCAGCAAGCAGTCAGTGTGCTGCAGGCATGCCTGGGTAAAACGATTTCAGCAGGAAGCAGGAACATCCTGTAAGATCCACATTCCAGAATGCGCGGTTGCCGTTCGATATCTAAAAATGTGCGGCGTCATTCCAGCAGCAATCACCCCAACGGAGTTTACCCGTCGCCAAAAATCCTGATCCAACTGCCCAGGTCTACCGGGGTAGAGTATGAAACCTGGGGATGTTTTTATTGTGAGGTTTAGGGTCACCGGGCCAAGGATATATGTGAGTGTCTACATCCTGCGCAGGTACGAATGGGGAGGAGTGTGGTTGTTTGTAGGAGGCCCAACTGGTATGGAGGTAGTGGTGCTGGGTGGCCATGTGATCGTTGGGTTGAGCGAAAAATGGATAGCACACCAGGGCTGGCCACGTGGTCCCGTATCGAGATGGTGGAGGGTGGTCATGCCCATGTATGTATGTATGTATGTATGTATGTATGTATGTATGTATGTATGTATGTGATCGTTCGCTGGGCTTGAGTGCAACTATTTTTTGGGAGTAGGAGTAGTAGTAGTAGTAGTAGTAGTAGTAGTAGGAGTAGTAGGAGTAGTAGGAGTAGTAAGTAGGAGTAGTAGGAGTAGTAGTAGCAGTAGTAGCAGCAAGCAGTCAGTGTGCTGCAGGCATGCCTGGGTAAAACGATTTCAGCAGGAAGCAGGAACATCCTGTAAGATCCACATTCCAGAATGCGCGGTTGCCGTTCGATATCTAAAAATGTGCGGCGTGTTTCCAGCAGCAATCACCCCAACGGAGTTTACCCGTCGCCAAAAATCCTGATCCAACTGCCCAGGTCTACCGGGGTAGAGTATGAAACCTGGGGATGTTTTTATTGTGAGGTTTAGGGTCACCGGGCCAAGGATATATGTGAGTGTCTACATCCTGCGCAGGTACGAATGGGGAGGAGTGTGGTTGTTTGTAGGAGGCCCAACTGGTATGGAGGTAGTGGTGCTGGGTGGCCATGTGATCGTTGGGTTGAGCGAAAAATGGATAGCACACCAGGGCTGGCCACGTGGTCCCGTATCGAGATGGTGGAGGGTGGTCATGCCCATGTATGTATGTATGTATGTATGTATGTATGTATGTGATCGTTCGCTGGGCTTGAGTGCAACTATTTTTTGGGAGTAGGAGTAGGAGTAGTAGTAGTAGTAGTAGTAGGAGTAGTAGGAGTAGTAGGAGTAGTAAGTAGGAGTAGTAGGAGTAGTAGTAGCAGTAGTAGCAGCAAGCAGTCAGTGTGCTGCAGGCATGCCTGGGTAAAACGATTTCAGCAGGAAGCAGGAACATCCTGTAAGATCCACATTCCAGAATGCGCGGTTGCCGTTCGATATCTAAAAATGTGCGGCGTGATTCCAGCAGCAATCACCCCAACGGAGTTTACCCGTCGCCAAAAATCCTGATCCAACTGCCCAGGTCTACCGGGGTAGAGTATGAAACCTGGGGATGTTTTTATTGTGAGGTTTAGGGTGACCGGGCCAAGGATATATGTGAGTGTCTACATCCTGCGCAGGTACGAATGGGGAGGAGTGTGGTTGTTTGTAGGAGGCCCAACTGGTATGGAGGTAGTGGTGCTGGGTGGCCATGTGATCGTTGGGTTGAGCGAAAAATGGATAGCACACCAGGGCTGGCCACGTGGTCCCGTATCGAGATGGTGGAGGGTGGTCATGCCCATGTATGTATGTATGTATGTATGTATGTATGTATGTATGTATGTATGTATGTATGTATGTGATCGTTCGCTGGGCTTGAGTGCAACTATTTTTTGGGAGTAGGAGTAGTAGTAGTAGTAGTAGTAGTAGGAGTAGTAGGAGTAGTAGGAGTAGTAAGTAGGAGTAGTAGGAGTAGTAGTAGCAGTAGTAGCAGCAAGCAGTCAGTGTGCTGCAGGCATGCCTGGGTAAAACGATTTCAGCAGGAAGCAGGAACATCCTGTAAGATCCACATTCCAGAATGCGCGGTTGCCGTTCGATATCTAAAAATGTGCGGCGTGATTCCAGCAGCAATCACCCCAACGGAGTTTACCCGTCGCCAAAAATCCTGATCCAACTGCCCAGGTCTACCGGGGTAGAGTATGAAACCTGGGGATGTTTTTATTGTGAGGTTTAGGGTCACCGGGCCAAGGATATATGTGAGTGTCTACATCCTGCGCAGGTACGAATGGGGAGGAGTGTGGTTGTTTGTAGGAGGCCCAACTGGTATGGAGGTAGTGGTGCTGGGTGGCCATGTGATCGTTGGGTTGAGCGAAAAATGGATAGCACACCAGGGCTGGCCACGTGGTCCCGTATCGAGATGGTGGAGGGTGGTCATGCCCATGTATGTATGTATGTATGTATGTATGTATGTACGTATGTGATCGTTCGCTGGGCTTGAGTGCAACTATTTTTTGGGAGTAGGAGTAGTAGTAGTAGTAGTAGTAGTAGTAGGAGTAGTAGGAGTAGTAGGAGTAGTAAGTAGGAGTAGTAGGAGTAGTAGTAGCAGTAGTAGCAGCAAGCAGTCAGTGTGCTGCAGGCATGCCTGGGTAAAACGATTTCAGCAGGAAGCAGGAACATCCTGTAAGATCCACATTCCAGAATGCGCGGTTGCCGTTCGATATCTAAAAATGTGCGGCGTGATTCCAGCAGCAATCACCCCAACGGAGTTTACCCGTCGCCAAAAATCCTGATCCAACTGCCCAGGTCTACCGGGGTAGAGTATGAAACCTGGGGATGTTTTTATTGTGAGGTTTAGGGTCACCGGGCCAAGGATATATGTGAGTGTCTACATCCTGCGCAGGTACGAATGGGGAGGAGTGTGGTTGTTTGTAGGAGGCCCAACTGGTATGGAGGTAGTGGTGCTGGGTGGCCATGTGATCGTTGGGTTGAGCGAAAAATGGATAGCACACCAGGGCTGGCCACGTGGTCCCGTATCGAGATGGTGGAGGGTGGTCATGCCCATGTATGTATGTATGTATGTATGTATGTATGTATGTATGTGATCGTTCGCTGGGCTTGAGTGCAACTATTTTTTGGGAGTAGGAGTAGGAGTAGTAGTAGTAGTAGTAGTAGTAGTAGTAGGAGTAGTAGGAGTAGTAGGAGTAGTAAGTAGGATTAGTAGGAGTAGTAGTAGCAGTAGTAGCAGCAAGCAGTCAGTGTGCTGCAGGCATGCCTGGGTAAAACGATTTCAGCAGGAAGCAGGAACATCCTGTAAGATCCACATTCCAGAATGCGCGGTTGCCGTTCGATATCTAAAAATGTGCGGCGTGATTCCAGCAGCAATCACCCCAACGGAGTTTACCCGTCGCCAAAAATCCTGATCCAACTGCCCAGGTCTACCGGGGTAGAGTATGAAACCTGGGGATGTTTTTATTGTGAGGTTTAGGGTCACCGGGCCAAGGATATATGTGAGTGTCTACATCCTGCGCAGGTACGAATGGGGAGGAGTGTGGTTGTTTGTAGGAGGCCCAACTGGTATGGAGGTAGTGGTGCTGGGTGGCCATGTGATCGTTGGGTTGAGCGAAAAATGGATAGCACACCAGGGCTGGCCACGTGGTCCCGTATCGAGATGGTGGAGGGTGGTCATGCCCATGTATGTATGTATGTATGTATGTATGTATGTATGTATGTATGTATGTATGTGATCGTTCGCTGGGCTTGAGTGCAACTATTTTTTGGGAGTAGGAGTAGTAGTAGTAGTAGTAGTAGTAGTAGTAGTAGGAGTAGTAGGAGTAGTAGGAGTAGTAAGTAGGATTAGTAGGAGTAGTAGTAGCAGTAGTAGCAGCAAGCAGTCAGTGTGCTGCAGGCATGCCTGGGTAAAACGATTTCAGCAGGAAGCAGGAACATCCTGTAAGATCCACATTCCAGAATGCGCGGTTGCCGTTCGATATCTAAAAATGTGCGGCGTGATTCCAGCAGCAATCACCCCAACGGAGTTTACCCGTCGCCAAAAATCCTGATCCAACTGCCCAGGTCTACCGGGGTAGAGTATGAAACCTGGGGATGTTTTTATTGTGAGGTTTAGGGTCACCGGGCCAAGGATATATGTGAGTGTCTACATCCTGCGCAGGTACGAATGGGGAGGAGTGTGGTTGTTTGTAGGAGGCCCAACTGGTATGGAGGTAGTGGTGCTGGGTGGCCATGTGATCGTTGGGTTGAGCGAAAAATGGATAGCACACCAGGGCTGGCCACGTGGTCCCGTATCGAGATGGTGGAGGGTGGTCATGCCCATGTATGTATGTATGTATGTATGTATGTATGTATGTATGTATGTATGTATGTATGTGATCGTTCGCTGGGCTTGAGTGCAACTATTTTTTGGGAGTAGGAGTAGTAGTAGTAGTAGTAGTAGTAGTAGTAGTAGGAGTAGTAGGAGTAGTAGGAGTAGTAAGTAGGATTAGTAGGAGTAGTAGTAGCAGTAGTAGCAGCAAGCAGTCAGTGTGCTGCAGGCATGCCTGGGTAAAACGATTTCAGCAGGAAGCAGGAACATCCTGTAAGATCCACATTCCAGAATGCGCGGTTGCCGTTCGATATCTAAAAATGTGCGGCGTGATTCCAGCAGCAATCACCCCAACGGAGTTTACCCGTCGCCAAAAATCCTGATCCAACTGCCCAGGTCTACCGGGGTAGAGTATGAAACCTGGGGATGTTTTTATTGTGAGGTTTAGGGTCACCGGGCCAAGGATATATGTGAGTGTCTACATCCTGCGCAGGTACGAATGGGGAGGAGTGTGGTTGTTTGTAGGAGGCCCAACTGGTATGGAGGTAGTGGTGCTGGGTGGCCATGTGATCGTTGGGTTGAGCGAAAAATGGATAGCACACCAGGGCTGGCCACGTGGTCCCGTATCGAGATGGTGGAGGGTGGTCATGCCCATGTATGTATGTATGTATGTATGTGATCGTTCGCTGGGCTTGAGTGCAACTATTTTTTGGGAGTAGGAGTAGTAGTAGTAGTAGTAGTAGTAGTAGTAGTAGGAGTAGTAGGAGTAGTAGGAGTAGTAAGTAGGAGTAGTAGGAGTAGTAGTAGCAGTAGTAGCAGCAAGCAGTCAGTGTGCTGCAGGCATGCCTGGGTAAAACGATTTCAGCAGGGAGCAGGAACATCCTGTAAGATCCACATTCCAGAATGCGCGGTTGCCGTTCGATATCTAAAAATGTGCGGCGTGATTCCAGCAGCAATCACCCCAACGGAGTTTACCCGTCGCCAAAAATCCTGATCCAACTGCCCAGGTCTACCGGGGTAGAGTATGAAACCTGGGGATGTTTTTATTGTGAGGTTTAGGGTCACCGGGCCAAGGATATATGTGAGTGTCTACATCCTGCGCAGGTACGAATGGGGAGGAGTGTGGTTGTTTGTAGGAGGCCCAACTGGTATGGAGGTAGTGGTGCTGGGTGGCCATGTGATCGTTGGGTTGAGCGAAAAATGGATAGCACACCAGGGCTGGCCACGTGGTCCCGTATCGAGATGGTGGAGGGTGGTCATGCCCATGTATGTATGTATGTATGTATGTATGTGATCGTTCGCTGGGCTTGAGTGCAACTATTTTTTGGGAGTAGGAGTAGTAGTAGTAGTAGTAGTAGTAGGAGTAGTAGGAGTAGTAGGAGTAGTAAGTAGGAGTAGTAGGAGTAGTAGTAGCAGTAGTAGCAGCAAGCAGTCAGTGTGCTGCAGGCATGCCTGGGTAAAACGATTTCAGCAGGAAGCAGGAACATCCTGTAAGATCCACATTCCAGAATGCGCGGTTGCCGTTCGATATCTAAAAATGTGCGGCGTGATTCCAGCAGCAATCACCCCAACGGAGTTTACCCGTCGCCAAAAATCCTGATCCAACTGCCCAGGTCTACCGGGGTAGAGTATGAAACCTGGGGATGTTTTTATTGTGAGGTTTAGGGTGACCGGGCCAAGGATATATGTGAGTGTCTACATCCTGCGCAGGTACGAATGGGGAGGAGTGTGGTTGTTTGTAGGAGGCCCAACTGGTATGGAGGTAGTGGTGCTGGGTGGCCATGTGATCGTTGGGTTGAGCGAAAAATGGATAGCACACCAGGGCTGGCCACGTGGTCCCGTATCGAGATGGTGGAGGGTGGTCATGCCCATGTATGTATGTATGTATGTATGTATGTGATCGTTCGCTGGGCTTGAGTGCAACTATTGTTTGGGAGTAGGAGTAGTAGTAGTAGTAGTAGTAGTAGTAGTAGTAGTAGTAGGAGTAGTAGGAGTAGTAGGAGTAGTAAGTAGGAGTAGTAGGAGTAGTAGTAGCAGTAGTAGCAGCAAGCAGTCAGTGTGCTGCAGGCATGCCTGGGTAAAACGATTTCAGCAGGAAGCAGGAACATCCTGTAAGATCCACATTCCAGAATGCGCGGTTGCCGTTCGATATCTAAAAATGTGCGGCGTGATTCCAGCAGCAATCACCCCAACGGAGTTTACCCGTCGCCAAAAATCCTGATCCAACTGCCCAGGTCTACCGGGGTAGAGTATGAAACCTGGGGATGTTTTTATTGTGAGGTTTAGGGTCACCGGGCCAAGGATATATGTGAGTGTCTACATCCTGCGCAGGTACGAATGGGGAGGAGTGTGGTTGTTTGTAGGAGGCCCAACTGGTATGGAGGTAGTGGTGCTGGGTGGCCATGTGATCGTTGGGTTGAGCGAAAAATGGATAGCACACCAGGGCTGGCCACGTGGTCCCGTATCGAGATGGTGGAGGGTGGTCATGCCCATGTATGTATGTATGTATGTATGTATGTGATCGTTCGCTGGGCTTGAGTGCAACTATTTTATGGGAGTAGGAGTAGTAGTAGTAGTAGTAGTAGGAGTAGTAGGAGTAGTAGGAGTAGTAAGTAGGAGTAGTAGGAGTAGTAGTAGCAGTAGTAGCAGCAAGCAGTCAGTGTGCTGCAGGCATGCCTGGGTAAAACGATTTCAGCAGGAAGCAGGAACATCCTGTAAGATCCACATTCCAGAATGCGCGGTTGCCGTTCGATATCTAAAAATGTGCGGCGTGATTCCAGCAGCAATCACCCCAACGGAGTTTACCCGTCGCCAAAAATCCTGATCCAACTGCCCAGGTCTACCGGGGTAGAGTATGAAACCTGGGGATGTTTTTATTGTGAGGTTTAGGGTCACCGGGCCAAGGATATATGTGAGTGTCTACATCCTGCGCAGGTACGAATGGGGAGGAGTGTGGTTGTTTGTAGGAGGCCCAACTGGTATGGAGGTAGTGGTGCTGGGTGGCCATGTGATCGTTGGGTTGAGCGAAAAATGGATAGCACACCAGGGCTGGCCACGTGGTCCCGTATCGAGATGGTGGAGGGTGGTCATGCCCATGTATGTATGTATGTATGTATGTGATCGTTCGCTGGGCTTGAGTGCAACTATTTTTTGGGAGTAGGAGTAGTAGTAGTAGTAGTAGTAGTAGTAGTAGGAGTAGTAGGAGTAATAGGAGTAGTAAGTAGGAGTAGTAGGAGTAGTAGTAGCAGTAGTAGCAGCAAGCAGTCAGTGTGCTGCGGGCATGCCTGGGTAAAACGATTTCAGCAGGAAGCAGGAACATCCTGTAAGATCCACATTCCAGAATGCGCGGTTGCCGTTCGATATCTAAAAATGTGCGGCGTGATTCCAGCAGCAATTACCCCAACGGAGTTTACCCGTCGCCAAAAATCCTGATCCAACTGCCCAGGTCTACCGGGGTAGAGTATGAAACCTGGGGATGTTTTTATTGTGAGGTTTAGGGTCACCGGGCCAAGGATATATGTGAGTGTCTACATCCTGCGCAGGTACGAATGGGGAGGAGTGTGGTTGTTTGTAGGAGGCCCAACTGGTATGGAGGTAGTGGTGCTGGGTGGCCACGTGATCGTTGGGTTGAGCGAAAAATGGATAGCACACCAGGGCTGGCCACGTGGTCCCGTATCGAGATGGTGGAGGGTGGTCATGCCCATGTATGTATGTATGTATGTATGTGATCGTTCGCTGGGCTTGAGTGCAACTATTTTTTGGGAGTAGGAGTAGTAGTAGTAGTAGTAGTAGTAGTAGTAGGAGTAGTAGGAGTAGTAGGAGTAGTAGTAGCAGTAGTAGCAGCAAGCAGTCAGTGTGCTGCAGGCATGCCTGGGTAAAACGATTTCAGCAGGAAGCAGGAACATCCTGTAAGATCCACATTCCAGAATGCGCGGTTGCCGTTCGATATCTAAAAATGTGCGGCGTGATTCCAGCAGCAATCACCCCAACGGAGTTTACCCGTCGCCAAAAATCCTGATCCAACTGCCCAGGTCTACCGGGGTAGAGTATGAAACCTGGGGATGTTTTTATTGTGAGGTTTAGGGTCACCGGGCCAAGGATATATGTGAGTGTCTACATCCTGCGCAGGTACGAATGGGGAGGAGTGTGGTTGTTTGTAGGAGGCCCAACTGGTATGGAGGTAGTGGTGCTGGGTGGCCATGTGATCGTTGGGTTGAGCGAAAAATGGATAGCACACCAGGGCTGGCCACGTGGTCCCGTATCGAGATGGTGGAGGGTGGTCATGCCCATGTATGTATGTATGTATGTATGTGATCGTTCGCTGGGCTTGAGTGCAACTATTTTTTGGGAGTAGGAGTAGTAGTAGTAGTAGTAGTAGTAGTAGTAGTAGTAGGAGTAGTAGGAGTAGTAGGAGTAGTAGTAGCAGTAGTAGCAGCAAGCAGTCAGTGTGCTGCAGGCATGCCTGGGTAAAACGATTTCAGCAGGAAGCAGGAACATCCTGTAAGATCCACATTCCAGAATGCGCGGTTGCCGTTCGATATCTAAAAATGTGCGGCGTGATTCCAGCAGCAATCACCCCAACGGAGTTTACCCGTCGCCAAAAATCCTGATCCAACTGCCCAGGTCTACCGGGGTAGAGTATGAAACCTGGGGATGTTTTTATTGTGAGGTTTAGGGTCACCGGGCCAAGGATATATGTGAGTGTCTACATCCTGCGCAGGTACGAATGGGGAGGAGTGTGGTTGTTTGTAGGAGGCCCAACTGGTATGGAGGTAGTGGTGCTGGGTGGCCATGTGATCGTTGGGTTGAGCGAAAAATGGATAGCACACCAGGGCTGGCCACGTGGTCCCGTATCGAGATGGTGGAGGGTGGTCATGCCCATGTATGTATGTATGTATGTATGTATGTGATCGTTCGCTGGGCTTGAGTGCAACTATTTTTTGGGAGTAGGAGTAGTAGTAGTAGTAGTAGTAGTAGTAGTAGGAGTAGTAGGAGTAGTAGGAGTAGTAAGTAGGAGTAGTAGGAGTAGTAGTAGCAGTAGTAGCAGCAAGCAGTCAGTGTGCTGCGGGCATGCCTGGGTAAAACGGTTTCAGCAGGAAGCAGGAACATCCTGTAAGATCCACATTCCAGAATGCGCGGTTGCCGTTCGATATCTAAAAATGTGCGGCGTGATTCCAGCAGCAATTACCCCAACGGAGTTTACCCGTCGCCAAAAATCCTGATCCAACTGCCCAGGTCTACCGGGGTAGAGTATGAAACCTGGGGATGTTTTTATTGTGAGGTTTAGGGTCACCGGGCCAAGGATATATGTGAGTGTCTACATCCTGCGCAGGTACGAATGGGGAGGAGTGTGGTTGTTTGTAGGAGGCCCAACTGGTATGGAGGTAGTGGTGCTGGGTGGCCATGTGATCGTTGGGTTGAGCGAAAAATGGATAGCACACCAGGGCTGGCCACGTGGTCCCGTATCGAGATGGTGGAGGGTGGTCATGCCCATGTATGTATGTATGTATGTATGTGATCGTTCGCTGGGCTTGAGTGCAACTACTTTTTGGGAGTAGGAGTAGTAGTAGTAGTAGTAGTAGTAGTAGTAGTAGGAGTAGTAGGAGTAGTAGGAGTAGTAAGTAGGAGTAGTAGGAGTAGTAGTAGCAGTAGTAGCAGCAAGCAGTCAGTGTGCTGCAGGCATGCCTGGGTAAAACGATTTCAGCAGGAAGCAGGAACATCCTGTAAGATCCACATTCCAGAATGCGCGGTTGCCGTTCGATATCTAAAAATGTGCGGCGTGATTCCAGCAGCAATCACCCCAACTGAGTTTACCCGTCGCCAAAAATCCTGATCCAACTGCCCAGGTCTACCGGGGTAGAGTATGAAACCTGGGGATGTTTTTATTGTGAGGTTTAGGGTCACCGGGCCAAGGATATATGTGAGTGTCTACATCCTGCGCAGGTACGAATGGGGAGGAGTGTGGTTGTTTGTAGGAGGCCCAACTGGTATGGAGGTAGTGGTGCTGGGTGGCCATGTGATCGTTGGGTTGAGCGAAAAATGGATAGCACACCAGGGCTGGCCACGTGGTCCCGTATCGAGATGGTGGAGGGTGGTCATGCCCATGTATGTATGTATGTATGTATGTATGTGATCGTTCGCTGGGCTTGAGTGCAACTATTTTTTGGGAGTAGGAGTAGTAGTAGTAGTAGTAGTAGTAGGAGTAGTAGGAGTAGTAGGAGTAGTAAGTAGGAGTAGTAGGAGTAGTAGTAGCAGTAGTAGCAGCAAGCAGTCAGTGTGCTGCAGGCATGCCTGGGTAAAACGATTTCAGCAGGAAGCAGGAACATCCTGTAAGATCCACATTCCAGAATGCGCGGTTGCCGTTCGATATCTAAAAATGTGCGGCGTGATTCCAGCAGCAATCACCCCAACGGAGTTTACCCGTCGCCAAAAATCCTGATCCAACTGCCCAGGTCTACCGGGGTAGAGTATGAAACCTGGGGATGTTTTTATTGTGAGGTTTAGGGTCACCGGGCCAAGGATATATGTGAGTGTCTACATCCTGCGCAGGTACGAATGGGGAGGAGTGTGGTTGTTTGTAGGAGGCCCAACTGGTATGGAGGTAGTGGTGCTGGGTGGCCATGTGATCGTTGGGTTGAGCGAAAAATGGATAGCACACCAGGGCTGGCCACGTGGTCCCGTATCGAGATGGTGGAGGGTGGTCATGCCCATGTATGTATGTATGTATGTATGTGATCGTTCGCTGGGCTTGAGTGCAACTATTTTTTGGGAGTAGGAGTAGTAGTAGTAGTAGTAGTAGTAGTAGTAGGAGTAGTAGGAGTAGTAGGAGTAGTAGTAGCAGTAGTAGCAGCAAGCAGTCAGTGTGCTGCAGGCATGCCTGGGTAAAACGATTTCAGCAGGAAGCAGGAACATCCTGTAAGATCCACATTCCAGAATGCGCGGTTGCCGTTCGATATCTAAAAATGTGCGGCGTGATTCCAGCAGCAATCACCCCAACGGAGTTTACCCGTCGCCAAAAATCCTGATCCAACTGCCCAGGTCTACCGGGGTAGAGTATGAAACCTGGGGATGTTTTTATTGTGAGGTTTAGGGTCACCGGGCCAAGGATATATGTGAGTGTCTACATCCTGCGCAGGTACGAATGGGGAGGAGTGTGGTTGTTTGTAGGAGGCCCAACTGGTATGGAGGTAGTGGTGCTGGGTGGCCATGTGATCGTTGGGTTGAGCGAAAAATGGATAGCACACCAGGGCTGGCCACGTGGTCCCGTATCGAGATGGTGGAGGGTGGTCATGCCCATGTATGTATGTATGTATGTATGTATGTATGTGATCGTTCGCTGGGCTTGAGTGCAACTATTTTTTGGGAGTAGGAGTAGTAGTAGTAGTAGTAGTAGTAGTAGGAGTAGTAGGAGTAGTAGGAGTAGTAAGTAGGAGTAGTAGGAGTAGTAGTAGCAGTAGTAGCAGCAAGCAGTCAGTGTGCTGCAGGCATGCCTGGGTAAAACGATTTCAGCAGGAAGCAGGAACATCCTGTAAGATCCACATTCCAGAATGCGCGGTTGCCGTTCGATATCTAAAAATGTGCGGCGTGATTCCAGCAGCAATCACCCCAACGGAGTTTACCCGTCGCCAAAAATCCTGATCCAACTGCCCAGGTCTACCGGGGTAGAGTATGAAACCTGGGGATGTTTTTATTGTGAGGTTTAGGGTCACCGGGCCAAGGATATATGTGAGTGTCTACATCCTGCGCAGGTACGAATGGGGAGGAGTGTGGTTGTTTGTAGGAGGCCCAACTGGTATGGAGGTAGTGGTGCTGGGTGGCCATGTGATCGTTGGGTTGAGCGAAAAATGGATAGCACACCAGGGCTGGCCACGTGGTCCCGTATCGAGATGGTGGAGGGTGGTCATGCCCATGTATGTATGTATGTATGTATGTATGTGATCGTTCGCTGGGCTTGAGTGCAACTATTTTTTGGGAGTAGGAGTAGTAGTAGTAGTAGTAGTAGTAGGAGTAGTAGGAGTAGTAGGAGTAGTAAGTAGGAGTAGTAGGAGTAGTAGTAGCAGTAGTAGCAGCAAGCAGTCAGTGTGCTGCAGGCATGCCTGGGTAAAACGATTTCAGCAGGAAGCAGGAACATCCTGTAAGATCCACATTCCAGAATGCGCGGTTGCCGTTCGATATCTAAAAATGTGCGGCGTGATTCCAGCAGCAATCACCCCAACGGAGTTTACCCGTCGCCAAAAATCCTGATCCAACTGCCCAGGTCTACCGGGGTAGAGTATGAAACCTGGGGATGTTTTTATTGTGAGGTTTAGGGTCACCGGGCCAAGGATATATGTGAGTGTCTACATCCTGCGCAGGTACGAATGGGGAGGAGTGTGGTTGTTTGTAGGAGGCCCAACTGGTATGGAGGTAGTGGTGCTGGGTGGCCATGTGATCGTTGGGTTGAGCGAAAAATGGATAGCACACCAGGGCTGGCCACGTGGTCCCGTATCGAGATGGTGGAGGGTGGTCATGCCCATGTATGTATGTATGTATGTATGTATGTGATCGTTCGCTGGGCTTGAGTGCAACTATTTTTTGGGAGTAGGAGTAGTAGTAGTAGTAGTAGTAGTAGGAGTAGTAGGAGTAGTAGGAGTAGTAAGTAGGAGGAGTAGGAGTAGTAGTAGCAGTAGTAGCAGCAAGCAGTCAGTGTGCTGCAGGCATGCCTGGGTAAAACGATTTCAGCAGGAAGCAGGAACATCCTGTAAGATCCACATTCCAGAATGCGCGGTTGCCGTTCGATATCTAAAAATGTGCGGCGTGATTCCAGCAGCAATCACCCCAACGGAGTTTACCCGTCGCCAAAAATCCTGATCCAACTGCCCAGGTCTACCGGGGTAGAGTATGAAACCTGGGGATGTTTTTATTGTGAGGTTTAGGGTCACCGGGCCAAGGATATATGTGAGTGTCTACATCCTGC
This sequence comes from Nereocystis luetkeana, assembly GCA_031213475.1. Lineage (NCBI taxonomy): Eukaryota > Phaeophyceae > Laminariales > Laminariaceae > Nereocystis > Nereocystis luetkeana. Next base: position 2,897,029 of record JARUPZ010000037.1, on the reverse strand, counting down.
GCAGGTACGAATGGGGAGGAGTGTGGTTGTTTGTAGGAGGCCCAACTGGTATGGAGGTAGTGGTGCTGGGTGGCCATGTGATCGTTGGGTTGAGCGAAAAATGGATAGCACACCAGGGCTGGCCACGTGGTCCCGTATCGAGATGGTGGAGGGTGGTCATGCCCATGTATGTATGTATGTATGTATGTGATCGTTCGCTGGGCTTGAGTGCAACTATTTTTTGGGAGTAGGAGTAGTAGTAGTAGTAGTAGTAGTAGTAGTAGTAGTAGGAGTAGTAGGAGTAGTAGGAGTAGTAGTAGCAGTAGTAGCAGCAAGCAGTCAGTGTGCTGCAGGCATGCCTGGGTAAAACGATTTCAGCAGGAAGCAGGAACATCCTGTAAGATCCACATTCCAGAATGCGCGGTTGCCGTTCGATATCTAAAAATGTGCGGCGTGATTCCAGCAGCAATCACCCCAACGGAGTTTACCCGTCGCCAAAAATCCTGATCCAACTGCCCAGGTCTACCGGGGTAGAGTATGAAACCTGGGGATGTTTTTATTGTGAGGTTTAGGGTCACCGGGCCAAGGATATATGTGAGTGTCTACATCCTGCGCAGGTACGAATGGGGAGGAGTGTGGTTGTTTGTAGGAGGCCCAACTGGTATGGAGGTAGTGGTGCTGGGTGGCCATGTGATCGTTGGGTTGAGCGAAAAATGGATAGCACACCAGGGCTGGCCACGTGGTCCCGTATCGAGATGGTGGAGGGTGGTCATGCCCATGTATGTATGTATGTATGTATGTATGTGATCGTTCGCTGGGCTTGAGTGCAACTATTTTTTGGGAGTAGGAGTAGTAGTAGTAGTAGTAGTAGTAGTAGTAGTAGGAGTAGTAGGAGTAGTAGGAGTAGTAAGTAGGAGTAGTAGGAGTAGTAGTAGCAGTAGTAGCAGCAAGCAGTCAGTGTGCTGCAGGCATGCCTGGGTAAAACGATTTCAGCAGGAAGCAGGAACATCCTGTAAGATCCACATTCCAGAATGCGCGGTTGCCGTTCGATATCTAAAAATGTGCGGCGTGATTCCAGCAGCAATCACCCCAACGGAGTTTACCCGTCGCCAAAAATCCTGATCCAACTGCCCAGGTCTACCGGGGTAGAGTATGAAACCTGGGGATGTTTTTATTGTGAGGTTTAGGGTCACCGGGCCAAGGATATATGTGAGTGTCTACATCCTGCGCAGGTACGAATGGGGAGGAGTGTGGTTGTTTGTAGGAGGCCCAACTGGTATGGAGGTAGTGGTGCTGGGTGGCCATGTGATCGTTGGGTTGAGCGAAAAATGGATAGCACACCAGGGCTAGCCACGTGGTCCCGTATCGAGATGGTGGAGGGTGGTCATGCCCATGTATGTATGTATGTATGTATGTATGTGATCGTTCGCTGGGCTTGAGTGCAACTATTTTTTGGGAGTAGGAGTAGTAGTAGTAGTAGTAGTAGTAGTAGTAGGAGTAGTAGGAGTAGTAGGAGTAGTAAGTAGGAGTAGTAGGAGTAGTAGTAGCAGTAGTAGCAGCAAGCAGTCAGTGTGCTGCAGGCATGCCTGGGTAAAACGATTTCAGCAGGAAGCAGGAACATCCTGTAAGATCCACATTCCAAAATGCGCGGTTGCCGTTCGATATCTAAAAATGTGCGGCGTGATTCCAGCAGCAATCACCCCAACGGAGTTTACCCGTCGCCAAAAATCCTGATCCAACTGCCCAGGTCTACCGGGGTAGAGTATGAAACCTGGGGATGTTTTTATTGTGAGGTTTAGGGTCACCGGGCCAAGGATATATGTGAGTGTCTACATCCTGCGCAGGTACGAATGGGGAGGAGTGTGGTTGTTTGTAGGAGGCCCAACTGGTATGGAGGTAGTGGTGCTGGGTGGCCATGTGATCGTTGGGTTGAGCGAAAAATGGATAGCACACCAGGGCTGGCCACGTGGTCCCGTATCGAGATGGTGGAGGGTGGTCATGCCCATGTATGTATGTATGTATGTATGTATGTGATCGTTCGCTGGGCTTGAGTGCAACTATTTTTTGGGAGTAGGAGTAGTAGTAGTAGTAGTAGTAGTAGTAGTAGGAGTAGTAGGAGTAGTAGGAGTAGTAAGTAGGAGTAGTAGGAGTAGTAGTAGCAGTAGTAGCAGCAAGCAGTCAGTGTGCTGCAGGCATGCCTGGGTAAAACGATTTCAGCAGGAAGCAGGAACATCCTGTAAGATCCACATTCCAGAATGCGCGGTTGCCGTTCGATATCTAAAAATGTGCGGCGTGATTCCAGCAGCAATCACCCCAACGGAGTTTACCCGTCGCCAAAAATCCTGATCCAACTGCCCAGGTCTACCGGGGTAGAGTATGAAACCTGGGGATGTTTTTATTGTGAGGTTTAGGGTCACCGGGCCAAGGATATATGTGAGTGTCTACATCCTGCGCAGGTACGAATGGGGAGGAGTGTGGTTGTTTGTAGGAGGCCCAACTGGTATGGAGGTAGTGGTGCTGGGTGGCCATGTGATCGTTGGGTTGAGCGAAAAATGGATAGCACACCAGGGCTGGCCACGTGGTCCCGTATCGAGATGGTGGAGGGTGGTCATGCCCATGTATGTATGTATGTATGTATGTATGTGATCGTTCGCTGGGCTTGAGTGCAACTATTTTTTGGGAGTAGGAGTAGTAGTAGTAGTAGTAGTAGTAGTAGGAGTAGTAGGAGTAGTAGGAGTAGTAAGTAGGAGTAGTAGGAGTAGTAGTAGCAGTAGTAGCAGCAAGCAGTCAGTGTGCTGCAGGCATGCCTGGGTAAAACGATTTCAGCAGGAAGCAGGAACATCCTGTAAGATCCACATTCCAGAATGCGCGGTTGCCGTTCGATATCTAAAAATGTGCGGCGTGATTCCAGCAGCAATCACCCCAACGGAGTTTACCCGTCGCCAAAAATCCTGATCCAACTGCCCAGGTCTACCGGGGTAGAGTATGAAACCTGGGGATGTTTTTATTGTGAGGTTTAGGGTCACCGGGCCAAGGATATATGTGAGTGTCTACATCCTGCGCAGGTACGAATGGGGAGGAGTGTGGTTGTTTGTAGGAGGCCCAACTGGTATGGAGGTAGTGGTGCTGGGTGGCCATGTGATCGTTGGGTTGAGCGAAAAATGGATAGCACACCAGGGCTGGCCACGTGGTCCCGTATCGAGATGGTGGAGGGTGGTCATGCCCATGTATGTATGTATGTATGTATGTATGTGATCGTTCGCTGGGCTTGAGTGCAACTATTTTTTGGGAGTAGGAGTAGTAGTAGTAGTAGTAGTAGTAGTAGTAGTAGGAGTAGTAGGAGTAGTAGGAGTAGTAAGTAGGAGTAGTAGGAGTAGTAGTAGCAGTAGTAGCAGCAAGCAGTCAGTGTGCTGCAGGCATGCCTGGGTAAAACGATTTCAGCAGGAAGCAGGAACATCCTGTAAGATCCACATTCCAGAATGCGCGGTTGCCGTTCGATATCTAAAAATGTGCGGCGTGATTCCAGCAGCAATCACCCCAACGGAGTTTACCCGTCGCCAAAAATCCTGATCCAACTGCCCAGGTCTACCGGGGTAGAGTATGAAACCTGGGGATGTTTTTATTGTGAGGTTTAGGGTCACCGGGCCAAGGATATATGTGAGTGTCTACATCCTGCGCAGGTACGAATGGGGAGGAGTGTGGTTGTTTGTAGGAGGCCCAACTGGTATGGAGGTAGTGGTGCTGGGTGGCCATGTGATCGTTGGGTTGAGCGAAAAATGGATAGCACACCAGGGCTAGCCACGTGGTCCCGTATCGAGATGGTGGAGGGTGGTCATGCCCATGTATGTATGTATGTATGTATGTATGTGATCGTTCGCTGGGCTTGAGTGCAACTATTTTTTGGGAGTAGGAGTAGTAGTAGTAGTAGTAGTAGTAGTAGTAGGAGTAGTAGGAGTAGTAGGAGTAGTAAGTAGGAGTAGTAGGAGTAGTAGTAGCAGTAGTAGCAGCAAGCAGTCAGTGTGCTGCAGGCATGCCTGGGTAAAACGATTTCAGCAGGAAGCAGGAACATCCTGTAAGATCCACATTCCAAAATGCGCGGTTGCCGTTCGATATCTAAAAATGTGCGGCGTGATTCCAGCAGCAATCACCCCAACGGAGTTTACCCGTCGCCAAAAATCCTGATCCAACTGCCCAGGTCTACCGGGGTAGAGTATGAAACCTGGGGATGTTTTTATTGTGAGGTTTAGGGTCACCGGGCCAAGGATATATGTGAGTGTCTACATCCTGCGCAGGTACGAATGGGGAGGAGTGTGGTTGTTTGTAGGAGGCCCAACTGGTATGGAGGTAGTGGTGCTGGGTGGCCATGTGATCGTTGGGTTGAGCGAAAAATGGATAGCACACCAGGGCTGGCCACGTGGTCCCGTATCGAGATGGTGGAGGGTGGTCATGCCCATGTATGTATGTATGTATGTATGTATGTGATCGTTCGCTGGGCTTGAGTGCAACTATTTTTTGGGAGTAGGAGTAGTAGTAGTAGTAGTAGTAGTAGTAGTAGGAGTAGTAGGAGTAGTAGGAGTAGTAAGTAGGAGTAGTAGGAGTAGTAGTAGCAGTAGTAGCAGCAAGCAGTCAGTGTGCTGCAGGCATGCCTGGGTAAAACGATTTCAGCAGGAAGCAGGAACATCCTGTAAGATCCACATTCCAGAATGCGCGGTTGCCGTTCGATATCTAAAAATGTGCGGCGTGATTCCAGCAGCAATCACCCCAACGGAGTTTACCCGTCGCCAAAAATCCTGATCCAACTGCCCAGGTCTACCGGGGTAGAGTATGAAACCTGGGGATGTTTTTATTGTGAGGTTTAGGGTCACCGGGCCAAGGATATATGTGAGTGTCTACATCCTGCGCAGGTACGAATGGGGAGGAGTGTGGTTGTTTGTAGGAGGCCCAACTGGTATGGAGGTAGTGGTGCTGGGTGGCCATGTGATCGTTGGGTTGAGCGAAAAATGGATAGCACACCAGGGCTGGCCACGTGGTCCCGTATCGAGATGGTGGAGGGTGGTCATGCCCATGTATGTATGTATGTATGTATGTATGTGATCGTTCGCTGGGCTTGAGTGCAACTATTTTTTGGGAGTAGGAGTAGTAGTAGTAGTAGTAGTAGTAGTAGGAGTAGTAGGAGTAGTAGGAGTAGTAAGTAGGAGTAGTAGGAGTAGTAGTAGCAGTAGTAGCAGCAAGCAGTCAGTGTGCTGCAGGCATGCCTGGGTAAAACGATTTCAGCAGGAAGCAGGAACATCCTGTAAGATCCACATTCCAGAATGCGCGGTTGCCGTTCGATATCTAAAAATGTGCGGCGTGATTCCAGCAGCAATCACCCCAACGGAGTTTACCCGTCGCCAAAAATCCTGATCCAACTGCCCAGGTCTACCGGGGTAGAGTATGAAACCTGGGGATGTTTTTATTGTGAGGTTTAGGGTCACCGGGCCAAGGATATATGTGAGTGTCTACATCCTGCGCAGGTACGAATGGGGAGGAGTGTGGTTGTTTGTAGGAGGCCCAACTGGTATGGAGGTAGTGGTGCTGGGTGGCCATGTGATCGTTGGGTTGAGCGAAAAATGGATAGCACACCAGGGCTGGCCACGTGGTCCCGTATCGAGATGGTGGAGGGTGGTCATGCCCATGTATGTATGTATGTATGTATGTATGTATGTATGTGATCGTTCGCTGGGCTTGAGTGCAACTATTTTTTGGGAGTAGGAGTAGTAGTAGTAGTAGTAGTAGTAGGAGTAGTAGGAGTAGTAGGAGTAGTAAGTAGGAGTAGTAGGAGTAGTAGTAGCAGTAGTAGCAGCAAGCAGTCAGTGTGCTGCAGGCATGCCTGGGTAAAACGATTTCAGCAGGAAGCAGGAACATCCTGTAAGATCCACATTCCAGAATGCGCGGTTGCCGTTCGATATCTAAAAATGTGCGGCGTGATTCCAGCAGCAATCACCCCAACGGAGTTTACCCGTCGCCAAAAATCCTGATCCAACTGCCCAGGTCTACCGGGGTAGAGTATGAAACCTGGGGATGTTTTTATTGTGAGGTTTAGGGTCACCGGGCCAAGGATATATGTGAGTGTCTACATCCTGCGCAGGTACGAATGGGGAGGAGTGTGGTTGTTTGTAGGAGGCCCAACTGGTATGGAGGTAGTGGTGCTGGGTGGCCATGTGATCGTTGGGTTGAGCGAAAAACGGATAGCACACCAGGGCTGGCCACGTGGTCCCGTATCGAGATGGTGGAGGGTGGTCATGCCCATGTATGTATGTATGTATGTATGTATGTGATCGTTCGCTGGGCTTGAGTGCAACTATATTTTGGGAGTAGGAGTAGTAGTAGTAGTAGTAGTAGTAGTAGGAGTAGTAGGAGTAGTAGGAGTAGTAAGTAGGAGTAGTAGGAGTAGTAGTAGCAGCAAGCAGTCAGTGTGCTGCAGGCATGCCTGGGTAAAACGATTTCAGCAGGAAGCAGGAACATCCTGTAAGATTCACATTCCAGAATGCGCGGTTGCCGTTCGATATCTAAAAATGTGCGGCGTGATTCCAGCAGCAATCACCCCAACGGAGTTTACCCGTCGCCAAAAATCCTGATCCAACTGCCCAGGTCTACCGGGGTAGAGTATGAAACCTGGGGATGTTTTTATTGTGAGGTTTAGGGTCACCGGGCCAAGGATATATGTGAGTGTCTACATCCTGCGCAGGTACGAATGGGGAGGAGTGTGGTTGTTTGTAGGAGGCCCAACTGGTATGGAGGTAGTGGTGCTGGGTGGCCATGTGATCGTTGGGTTGAGCGAAAAATGGATAGCACACCAGGGCTGGCCACGTGGTCCCGTATCGAGATGGTGGAGGGTGGTCATGCCCATGTATGTATGTATGTATGTATGTGATCGTTCGCTGGGCTTGAGTGCAACTATTTTTTGGGAGTAGGAGTAGTAGTAGTAGTAGTAGTAGTAGTAGTAGTAGGAGTAGTAGGAGTAGTAAGTAGGAGTAGTAGGAGTAGTAGTAGCAGTAGTAGCAGCAAGCAGTCAGTGTGCTGCAGGCATGCCTGGGTAAAACGATTTCAGCAGGAAGCAGGAACATCCTGTAAGATCCACATTCCAGAATGCGCGGTTGCCGTTCGATATCTAAAAATGTGCGGCGTGATTCCAGCAGCAATCACCCCAACGGAGTTTACCCGTCGCCAAAAATCCTGATCCAACTGCCCAGGTCTACCGGGGTAGAGTATGAAACCTGGGGATGTTTTTATTGTGAGGTTTAGGGTCACCGGGCCAAGGATATATGTGAGTGTCTACATCCTGCGCAGGTACGAATGGGGAGGAGTGTGGTTGTTTGTAGGAGGCCCAACTGGTATGGAGGTAGTGGTGCTGGGTGGCCATGTGATCGTTGGGTTGAGCGAAAAATGGATAGCACACCAGGGCTGGCCACGTGGTCCCGTATCGAGATGGTGGAGGGTGGTCATGCCCATGTATGTATGTATGTATGTATGTATGTATGTATGTATGTATGTGATCGTTCGCTGGGCTTGAGTGCAACTATTTTTTGGGAGTAGGAGTAGTAGTAGTAGTAGTAGTAGTAGTAGTAGTAGGAGTAGTAGGAGTAGTAGGAGTAGTAAGTAGGAGTAGTAGGAGTAGTAGTAGCAGTAGTAGCAGCAAGCAGTCAGTGTGCTGCAGGCATGCCTGGGTAAAACGATTTCAGCAGGAAGCAGGAACATCCTGTAAGATCCACATTCCAGAATGCGCGGTTGCCGTTCGATATCTAAAAATGTGCGGCGTGATTCCAGCAGCAATCACCCCAACGGAGTTTACCCGTCGCCAAAAATCCTGATCCAACTGCCCAGGTCTACCGGGGTAGAGTATGAAACCTGCGGATGTTTTTATTGTGAGGTTTAGGGTCACCGGGCCAAGGATATATGTGAGTGTCTACATCCTGCGCAGGTACGAATGGGGAGGAGTGTGGTTGTTTGTAGGAGGCCCAACTGGTATGGAAGTAGTGGTGCTGGGTGTCCATGTGATCGTTGGGTTGAGCGAAAAATGGATAGCACACCAGGGCTGGCCACGTGGTCCCGTATCGAGATGGTGGAGGGTGGTCATGCCCATGTATGTATGTATGTATGTATGTGATCGTTCGCTGGGCTTGAGTGCAACTATTTTTTGGGAGTAGGAGTAGTAGTAGTAGTAGTAGTAGTAGGAGTAGTAGGAGTAGTAGGAGTAGTAAGTAGGAGTAGTAGGAGTAGTAGTAGCAGTAGTAGCAGCAAGCAGTCAGTGTGCTGCAGGCATGCCTGGGTAAAACGATTTCAGCAGGAAGCATGAACATCCTGTAAGATCCACATTCCAGAATGCGCGGTTGCCGTTCGATATCTAAAAATGTGCGGCGTGATTCCAGCAGCAATCACCCCAACGGAGTTTACCCGTCGCCAAAAATCCTGATCCAACTGCCCAGGTCTACCGGGGTAGAGTATGAAACCTGCGGATGTTTTTATTGTGAGGTTTAGGGTCACCGGGCCAAGGATATATGTGAGTGTCTACATCCTGCGCAGGTACGAATGGGGAGGAGTGTGGTTGTTTGTAGGAGGCCCAACTGGTATGGAGGTAGTGGTGCTGGGTGGCCATGTGATCGTTGGGTTGAGCGAAAAATGGATAGCACACCAGGGCTGGCCACGTGGTCCCGTATCGAGATGGTGGAGGGTGGTCATGCCCATGTATGTATGTATGTATGTATGTATGTATGTATGTGATCGTTCGCTGGGCTTGAGTGCAACTATTTTTTGGGAGTAGGAGTAGTAGTAGTAGTAGTAGTAGTAGTAGGAGTAGTAGGAGTAGTAGGAGTAGTAAGTAGGAGTAGTAGGAGTAGTAGTAGCAGTAGTAGCAGCAAGCAGTCAGTGTGCTGCAGGCATGCCTGGGTAAAACGATTTCAGCAGGAAGCAGGAACATCCTGTAAGATCCACATTCCAGAATGCGCGGTTGCCGTTCGATATCTAAAAATGTGCGGCGTGATTCCAGCAGCAATCACCCCAACGGAGTTTACCCGTCGCCAAAAATCCTGATCCAACTGCCCAGGTCTACCGGGGTAGAGTATGAAACCTGGGGATGTTTTTATTGTGAGGTTTAGGGTCACCGGGCCAAGGATATATGTGAGTGTCTACATCCTGCGCAGGTACGAATGGGGAGGAGTGTGGTTGTTTGTAGGAGGCCCAACTGGTATGGAAGTAGTGGTGCTGGGTGTCCATGTGATCGTTGGGTTGAGCGAAAAATGGATAGCACACCAGGGCTGGCCACGTGGTCCCGTATCGAGATGGTGGAGGGTGGTCATGCCCATGTATGTATGTATGTATGTATGTGATCGTTCGCTGGGCTTGAGTGCAACTATTTTTTGGGAGTAGGAGTAGTAGTAGTAGTAGTAGTAGGAGTAGTAGGAGTAGTAGGAGTAGTAAGTAGGAGTAGTAGGAGTAGTAGTAGCAGTAGTAGCAGCAAGCAGTCAGTGTGCTGCAGGCATGCCTGGGTAAAACGATTTCAGCAGGAAGCATGAACATCCTGTAAGATCCACATTCCAGAATGCGCGGTTGCCGTTCGATATCTAAAAATGTGCGGCGTGATTCCAGCAGCAATCACCCCAACGGAGTTTACCCGTCGCCAAAAATCCTGATCCAACTGCCCAGGTCTACCGGGGTAGAGTATGAAACCTGCGGATGTTTTTATTGTGAGGTTTAGGGTCACCGGGCCAAGGATATATGTGAGTGTCTACATCCTGCGCAGGTACGAATGGGGAGGAGTGTGGTTGTTTGTAGGAGGCCCAACTGGTATGGAGGTAGTGGTGCTGGGTGGCCATGTGATCGTTGGGTTGAGCGAAAAATGGATAGCACACCAGGGCTGGCCACGTGGTCCCGTATCGAGATGGTGGAGGGTGGTCATGCCCATGTATGTATGTATGTATGTATGTGATCGTTCGCTGGGCTTGAGTGCAACTATTTTTTGGGAGTAGGAGTAGTAGTAGTAGTAGTAGTAGTAGTAGGAGTAGTAGGAGTAGTAGGAGTAGTAAGTAGGAGTAGTAGGAGTAGTAGTAGCAGTAGTAGCAGCAAGCAGTCAGTGTGCTGCAGGCATGCCTGGGTAAAACGATTTCAGCAGGAAGCAGGAACATCCTGTAAGATCCACATTCCAGAATGCGCGGTTGCCGTTCGATATCTAAAAATGTGCGGCGTGATTCCAGCAGCAATCACCCCAACGGAGTTTACCCGTCGCCAAAAATCCTGATCCAACTGCCCAGGTCTACCGGGGTAGAGTATGAAACCTGGGGATGTTTTTATTGTGAGGTTTAGGGTCACCGGGCCAAGGATATATGTGAGTGTCTACATCCTGCGCAGGTACGAATGGGGAGGAGTGTGGTTGTTTGTAGGAGGCCCAACTGGTATGGAAGTAGTGGTGCTGGGTGTCCATGTGATCGTTGGGTTGAGCGAAAAATGGATAGCACACCAGGGCTGGCCACGTGGTCCCGTATCGAGATGGTGGAGGGTGGTCATGCCCATGTATGTATGTATGTATGTATGTGATCGTTCGCTGGGCTTGAGTGCAACTATTTTTTGGGAGTAGTAGTAGTAGTAGTAGTAGTAGTAGGAGTAGTAGGAGTAGTAGGAGTAGTAAGTAGGAGTAGTAGGAGTAGTAGTAGCAGTAGTAGCAGCAAGCAGTCAGTGTGCTGCAGGCATGCCTGGGTAAAACGATTTCAGCAGGAAGCATGAACATCCTGTAAGATCCACATTCCAGAATGCGCGGTTGCCGTTCGATATCTAAAAATGTGCGGCGTGATTCCAGCAGCAATCACCCCAACGGAGTTTACCCGTCGCCAAAAATCCTGATCCAACTGCCCAGGTCTACCGGGGTAGAGTATGAAACCTGCGGATGTTTTTATTGTGAGGTTTAGGGTCACCGGGCCAAGGATATATGTGAGTGTCTACATCCTGCGCAGGTACGAATGGGGAGGAGTGTGGTTGTTTGTAGGAGGCCCAACTGGTATGGAGGTAGTGGTGCTGGGTGGCCATGTGATCGTTGGGTTGAGCGAAAAATGGATAGCACACCAGGGCTGGCCACGTGGTCCCGTATCGAGATGGTGGAGGGTGGTCATGCCCATGTATGTATGTATGTATGTATGTGATCGTTCGCTGGGCTTGAGTGCAACTATTTTTTGGGAGTAGGAGTAGTAGTAGTAGTAGTAGTAGTAGTAGTAGTAGTAGGAGTAGTAGGAGTAGTAGGAGTAGTAAGTAGGAGTAGTAGGAGTAGTAGTAGCAGTAGTAGCAGCAAGCAGTCAGTGTGCTGCAGGCATGCCTGGGTAAAACGATTTCAGCAGGAAGCAGGAACATCCTGTAAGATCCACATTCCAGAATGCGCGGTTGCCGTTCGATATCTAAAAATGTGCGGCGTGATTCCAGCAGCAATCACCCCAACGGAGTTTACCCGTCGCCAAAAATCCTGATCCAACTGCCCAGGTCTACCGGGGTAGAGTATGAAACCTGGGGATGTTTTTATTGTGAGGTTTAGGGTCACCGGGCCAAGGATATATGTGAGTGTCTACATCCTGCGCAGGTACGAATGGGGAGGAGTGTGGTTGTTTGTAGGAGGCCCAACTGGTATGGAGGTAGTGGTGCTGGGTGGCCATGTGATCGTTGGGTTGAGCGAAAAATGGATAGCACACCAGGGCTGGCCACGTGGTCCCGTATCGAGATGGTGGAGGGTGGTCATGCCCATGTATGTATGTATGTATGTATGTGATCGTTCGCTGGGCTTGAGTGCAACTATTTTTTGGGAGTAGGAGTAGTAGTAGTAGTAGTAGTAGTAGTAGTAGGAGTAGTAGGAGTAGTAGGAGTAGTAAGTAGGAGTAGTAGGAGTAGTAGTAGCAGTAGTAGCAGCAAGCAGTCAGTGTGCTGCAGGCATGCCTGGGTAAAACGATTTCAGCAGGAAGCAGGAACATCCTGTAAGATCCACATTCCAGAATGCGCGGTTGCCGTTCGATATCTAAAAATGTGCGGCGTGATTCCAGCAGCAATCACCCCAACGGAGTTTACCCGTCGCCAAAAATCCTGATCCAACTGCCCAGGTCTACCGGGGTAGAGTATGAAACCTGGGGATGTTTTTATTGTGAGGTTTACGGTCACCGGGCCAAGGATATATGTGAGTGTCTACATCCTGCGCAGGTACGAATGGGGAGGAGTGTGGTTGTTTGTAGGAGGCCCAACTGGTATGGAGGTAGTGGTGCTGGGTGGCCATGTGATCGTTGGGTTGAGCGAAAAATGGATAGCACACCAGGGCAGGCCACGTGGTCCCGTATCGAGATGGTGGAGGGTGGTCATGCCCATGTATGTATGTATGTATGTATGTATGTATGTATGTATGTATGTATGTATGTGATCGTTCGCTGGGCTTGAGTGCAACTATTGTTTGGGAGTAGGAGTAGTAGTAGTAGTAGTAGTAGTAGTAGTAGGAGTAGTAGGAGTAGTAGGAGTAGTAAGTAGGAGTAGTAGGAGTAGTAGTAGCAGTAGTAGCAGCAAGCAGTCAGTGTGCTGCAGGCATGCCTGGGTAAAACGATTTCAGCAGGAAGCAGGAACATCCTGTAAGATCCACATTCCAGAATGCGCGGTTGCCGTTCGATATCTAAAAATGTGCGGCGTGATTCCAGCAGCAATCACCCCAACGGAGTTTACCCGTCGCCAAAAATCCTGATCCAACTGCCCAGGTCTACCGGGGTAGGGTATGAATCCTGGGGATGTTTTTATTGTGAGGTTTAGGGTCACCGGGCCAAGGATATATGTGAGTGTCTACATCCTGCGCAGGTACGAATGGGGAGGAGTGTGGTTGTTTGTAGGAGGCCCAACTGGTATGGAAGTAGTGGTGCTGGGTGTCCATGTGATCGTTGGGTTGAGCGAAAAATGGATAGCACACCAGGGCTGGCCACGTGGTCCCGTATCGAGATGGTGGAGGGTGGTCATGCCCATGTATGTATGTATGTATGTATGTGATCGTTCGCTGGGCTTGAGTGCAACTATTTTTTGGGAGTAGGAGTAGTAGTAGTAGTAGTAGTAGTAGTAGTAGGAGTAGTAGGAGTAGTAGGAGTAGTAAGTAGGAGTAGTAGGAGTAGTAGTAGCAGTAGTAGCAGCAAGCAGTCAGTGTGCTGCAGGCATGCCTGGGTAAAACGATTTCAGCAGGAAGCAGGAACATCCTGTAAGATCCACATTCCAGAATGCGCGGTTGCCGTTCGATATCTAAAAATGTGCGGCGTGATTCCAGCAGCAATCACCCCAACGGAGTTTACCCGTCGCCAAAAATCCTGATCCAACTGCCCAGGTCTACCGGGGTAGAGTATGAAACCTGGGGATGTTTTTATTGTGAGGTTTAGGGTCACCGGGCCAAGGATATATGTGAGTGTCTACATCCTGCGCAGGTACGAATGGGGAGGAGTGTGGTTGTTTGTAGGAGGCCCAACTGGTATGGAGGTAGTGGTGCTGGGTGGCCATGTGATCGTTGGGTTGAGCGAAAAATGGATAGCACACCAGGGCTGGCCACGTGGTCCCGTATCGAGATGGTGGAGGGTGGTCATGCCCATGTATGTATGTATGTATGTATGTGATCGTTCGCTGGGCTTGAGTGCAACTATTTTTTGGGAGTAGGAGTAGTAGTAGTAGTAGTAGTAGTAGTAGTAGGAGTAGTAGGAGTAGTAGGAGTAGTAAGTAGGAGTAGTAGGAGTAGTAGTAGCAGTAGTAGCAGCAAGCAGTCAGTGTGCTGCAGGCATGCCTGGGTAAAACGATTTCAGCAGGAAGCAGGAACATCCTGTAAGATCCACATTCCAGAATGCGCGGTTGCCGTTCGATATCTAAAAATGTGCGGCGTGATTCCAGCAGCAATCACCCCAACGGAGTTTACCCGTCGCCAAAAATCCTGATCCAACTGCCCAGGTCTACCGGGGTAGAGTATGAAACCTGGGGATGTTTTTATTGTGAGGTTTAGGGTCACCGGGCCAAGGATATATGTGAGTGTCTACATCCTGCGCAGGTACGAATGGGGAGGAGTGTGGTTGTTTGTAGGAGGCCCAACTGGTATGGAGGTAGTGGTGCTGGGTGGCCATGTGATCGTTGGGTTGAGCGAAAAATGGATAGCACACCAGGGCTGGCCACGTGGTCCCGTATCGAGATGGTGGAGGGTGGTCATGCCCATGTATGTATGTATGTATGTATGTATGTATGTATGTATGTATGTATGTGATCGTTCGCTGGGCTTGAGTGCAACTATTTTTTGGGAGTAGGAGTAGTAGTAGTAGTAGTAGTAGTAGTAGGAGTAGTAGGAGTAGTAGGAGTAGTAAGTAGGAGTAGTAGGAGTAGTAGTAGCAGTAGTAGCAGCAAGCAGTCAGTGTGCTGCAGGCATGCCTGGGTAAAACGATTTCAGCAGGAAGCAGGAACATCCTGTAAGATCCACATTCCAGAATGCGCGGTTGCCGTTCGATATCTAAAAATGTGCGGCGTGATTCCAGCAGCAATCACCCCAACGGAGTTTACCCGTCGCCAAAAATCCTGATCCAACTGCCCAGGTCTACCGGGGTAGAGTATGAAACCTGGGGATGTTTTTATTGTGAGGTTTAGGGTCACCGGGCCAAGGATATATGTGAGTGTCTACATCCTGCGCAGGTACGAATGGGGAGGAGTGTGGTTGTTTGTAGGAGGCCCAACTGGTATGGAAGTAGTGGTGCTGGGTGTCCATGTGATCGTTGGGTTGAGCGAAAAATGGATAGCACACCAGGGCTGGCCACGTGGTCCCGTATCGAGATGGTGGAGGGTGGTCATGCCCATGTATGTATGTATGTATGTATGTGATCGTTCGCTGGGCTTGAGTGCAACTATTTTTTGGGAGTAGGAGTAGTAGTAGTAGTAGTAGTAGTAGTAGTAGTAGTAGTAGGAGTAGTAGGAGTAGTAGGAGTAGTAAGTAGGAGTAGTAGGAGTAGTAGTAGCAGTAGTAGCAGCAAGCAGTCAGTGTGCTGCAGGCATGCCTGGGTAAAACGATTTCAGCAGGAAGCAGGAACATCCTGTAAGATCCACATTCCAGAATGCGCGGTTGCCGTTCGATATCTAAAAATGTGCGGCGTGATTCCAGCAGCAATCACCCCAACGGAGTTTACCCGTCGCCAAAAATCCTGATCCAACTGCCCAGGTCTACCGGGGTAGAGTATGAAACCTGGGGATGTTTTTATTGTGAGGTTTAGGGTCACCGGGCCAAGGATATATGTGAGTGTCTACATCCTGCGCAGGTACGAATGGGGAGGAGTGTGGTTGTTTGTAGGAGGCCCAACTGGTATGGAGGTAGTGGTGCTGGGTGGCCATGTGATCGTTGGGTTGAGCGAAAAATGGATAGCACACCAGGGCTGGCCACGTGGTCCCGTATCGAGATGGTGGAGGGTGGTCATGCCCATGTATGTATGTATGTATGTATGTGATCGTTCGCTGGGCTTGAGTGCAACTATTTTTTGGGAGTAGGAGTAGTAGTAGTAGTAGTAGTAGTAGTAGGAGTAGTAGGAGTAGTAGGAGTAGTAAGTAGGAGTAGTAGGAGTAGTAGTAGCAGTAGTAGCAGCAAGCAGTCAGTGTGCTGCAGGCATGCCTGGGTAAAACGATTTCAGCAGGAAGCAGGAACATCCTGTAAGATCCACATTCCAGAATGCGCGGTTGCCGTTCGATATCTAAAAATGTGCGGCGTGATTCCAGCAGCAATCACCCCAACGGAGTTTACCCGTCGCCAAAAATCCTGATCCAACTGCCCAGGTCTACCGGGGTAGAGTATGAAACCTGGGGATGTTTTTATTGTGAGGTTTAGGGTCACCGGGCCAAGGATATATGTGAGTGTCTACATCCTGCGCAGGTACGAATGGGGAGGAGTGTGGTTGTTTGTAGGAGGCCCAACTGGTATGGAGGTAGTGGTGCTGGGTGGCCATGTGATCGTTGGGTTGAGCGAAAAATGGATAGCACACCAGGGCTGGCCACGTGGTCCCGTATCGAGATGGTGGAGGGTGGTCATGCCCATGTATGTATGTATGTATGTATGTATGTATGTATGTATGTATGTATGTATGTATGTGATCGTTCGCTGGGCTTGAGTGCAACTATTTTTTGGGAGTAGGAGTAGTAGTAGTAGTAGTAGTAGTAGTAGGAGTAGTAGGAGTAGTAGGAGTAGTAAGTAGGAGTAGTAGGAGTAGTAGTAGCAGTAGTAGCAGCAAGCAGTCAGTGTGCTGCAGGCATGCCTGGGTAAAACGATTTCAGCAGGAAGCAGGAACATCCTGTAAGATCCATATTCCAGAATGCGCGGTTGCCGTTCGATATCTAAAAATGTGCGGCGTGATTCCAGCAGCAATCACCCCAACGGAGTTTACCCGTCGCCAAAAATCCTGATCCAACTGCCCAGGTCTACCGGGGTAGAGTATGAAACCTGGGGATGTTTTTAATGTGAGGTTTAGGGTCACCGGGCCAAGGATATATGTGAGTGTCTACATCCTGCGCAGGTACGAATGGGGAGGAGTGTGGTTGTTTGTAGGAGGCCCAACTGGTATGGAAGTAGTGGTGCTGGGTGTCCATGTGATCGTTGGGTTGAGCGAAAAATGGATAGCACACCAGGGCTGGCCACGTGGTCCCGTATCGAGATGGTGGAGGGTGGTCATGCCCATGTATGTATGTATGTATGTATGTGATCGTTCGCTGGGCTTGAGTGCAACTATTTTTTGGGAGTAGGAGTAGTAGTAGTAGTAGTAGTAGTAGTAGTAGTAGGAGTAGTAGGAGTAGTAGGAGTAGTAAGTAGGAGTAGTAGGAGTAGTAGTAGCAGTAGTAGCAGCAAGCAGTCAGTGTGCTGCAGGCATGCCTGGGTAAAACGATTTCAGCAGGAAGCAGGAACATCCTGTAAGATCCACATTCCAGAATGCGCGGTTGCCGTTCGATATCTAAAAGTGTGCGGCGTGATTCCAGCAGCAATCACCCCAACGGAGTTTACCCGTCGCCAAAAATCCTGATCCAACTGCCCAGGTCTACCGGGGTAGAGTATGAAACCTGGGGATGTTTTTATTGTGAGGTTTAGGGTCACCGGGCCAAGGATATATGTGAGTGTCTACATCCTGCGCAGGTACGAATGGGGAGGAGTGTGGTTGTTTGTAGGAGGCCCAACTGGTATGGAAGTAGTGGTGCTGGGTGTCCATGTGATCGTTGGGTTGAGCGAAAAATGGATAGCACACCAGGGCTGGCCACGTGGTCCCGTATCGAGATGGTGGAGGGTGGTCATGCCCATGTATGTATGTATGTATGTATGTATGTGATCGTTCGCTGGGCTTGAGTGCAACTATTTTTTGGGAGTAGGAGTAGTAGTAGTAGTAGTAGTAGTAGTAGGAGTAGTAGGAGTAGTAGGAGTAGTAAGTAGGAGTAGTAGGAGTAGTAGTAGCAGTAGTAGCAGCAAGCAGTCAGTGTGCTGCAGGCATGCCTGGGTAAAACGATTTCAGCAGGAAGCAGGAACATCCTGTAAGATCCACATTCCAGAATGCGCGGTTGCCGTTCGATATCTAAAAATGTGCGGCGTGATTCCAGCAGCAATCACCCCAACGGAGTTTACCCGTCGCCAAAAATCCTGATCCAACTGCCCAAGTCTACCGGGGTAGAGTATGAAACCTGGGGATGTTTTTATTGTGAGGTTTAGGGTCACCGGGCCAAGGATATATGTGAGTGTCTACATCCTGCGCAGGTACGAATGGGGAGGAGTGTGGTTGTTTGTAGGAGGCCCAACTGGTATGGAGGTAGTGGTGCTGGGTGGCCATGTGATCGTTGGGTTGAGCGAAAAATGGATAGCACACCAGGGCTGGCCACGTGGTCCCGTATCGAGATGGTGGAGGGTGGTCATGCCCATGTATGTATGTATGTATGTATGTATGTGATCGTTCGCTGGGCTTGAGTGCAACTATTTTTTGGGAGTAGGAGTAGTAGTAGTAGTAGTAGTAGTAGTAGGAGTAGTAGGAGTAGTAGGAGTAGTAAGTAGGAGTAGTAGGAGTAGTAGTAGCAGTAGTAGCAGCAAGCAGTCAGTGTGCTGCAGGCATGCCTGGGTAAAACGATTTCAGCAGGAAGCAGGAACATCCTGTAAGATCCACATTCCAGAATGCGCGGTTGCCGTTCGATATCTAAAAATGTGCGGCGTGATTCCAGCAGCAATCACCCCAACGGAGTTTACCCGTCGCCAAAAATCCTGATCCAACTGCCCAGGTCTACCGGGGTAGAGTATGAAACCTGGGGATGTTTTTATTGTGAGGTTTAGGGTCACCGGGCCAAGGATATATGTGAGTGTCTACATCCTGCGCAGGTACGAATGGGGAGGAGTGTGGTTGTTTGTAGGAGGCCCAACTGGTATGGAGGTAGTGGTGCTGGGTGGCCATGTGATCGTTGGGTTGAGCGAAAAATGGATAGCACACCAGGGCTGGCCACGTGGTCCCGTATCGAGATGGTGGAGGGTGGTCATGCCCATGTATGTATGTATGTATGTATGTATGTATGTATGTATGTATGTATGTATGTATGTGATCGTTCGCTGGGCTTGAGTGCAACTATTTTTTGGGAGTAGGAGTAGTAGTAGTAGTAGTAGTAGTAGTAGTAGGAGTAGTAGGAGTAGTAGGAGTAGTAAGTAGGAGTAGTAGGAGTAGTAGTAGCAGTAGTAGCAGCAAGCAGTCAGTGTGCTGCAGGCATGCCTGGGTAAAACGATTTCAGCAGGAAGCAGGAACATCCTGTAAGATCCACATTCCAGAATGCGCGGTTGCCGTTCGATATCTAAAAATGTGCGGCGTGATTCCAGCAGCAATCACCCCAACGGAGTTTACCCGTCGCCAAAAATCCTGATCCAACTGCCCAGGTCTACCGGGGTAGAGTATGAAACCTGGGGATGTTTTTAATGTGAGGTTTAGGGTCACCGGGCCAAGGATATATGTGAGTGTCTACATCCTGCGCAGGTACGAATGGGGAGGAGTGTGGTTGTTTGTAGGAGGCCCAACTGGTATGGAAGTAGTGGTGCTGGGTGTCCATGTGATCGTTGGGTTGAGCGAAAAATGGATAGCACACCAGGGCTGGCCACGTGGTCCCGTATCGAGATGGTGGAGGGTGGTCATGCCCATGTATGTATGTATGTATGTATGTGATCGTTCGCTGGGCTTGAGTGCAACTATTTTTTGGGAGTAGGAGTAGTAGTAGTAGTAGTAGTAGTAGTAGTAGTAGGAGTAGTAGGAGTAGTAGGAGTAGTAAGTAGGAGTAGTAGGAGTAGTAGTAGCAGAAGTAGCAGCAAGCAGTCAGTGTGCTGCAGGCATGCCTGGGTAAAACGATTTCAGCAGGAAGCAGGAACATCCTGTAAGATCCACATTCCAGAATGCGCGGTTGCCGTTCGATATCTAAAAGTGTGCGGCGTGATTCCAGCAGCAATCACCCCAACGGAGTTTACCCGTCGCCAAAAATCCTGATCCAACTGCCCAGGTCTACCGGGGTAGAGTATGAAACCTGGGGATGTTTTTATTGTGAGGTTTAGGGTCACCGGGCCAAGGATATATGTGAGTGTCTACATCCTGCGCAGGTACGAATGGGGAGGAGTGTGGTTGTTTGTAGGAGGCCCAACTGGTATGGAAGTAGTGGTGCTGGGTGTCCATGTGATCGTTGGGTTGAGCGAAAAATGGATAGCACACCAGGGCTGGCCACGTGGTCCCGTATCGAGATGGTGGAGGGTGGTCATGCCCATGTATGTATGTATGTATGTATGTGATCGTTCGCTGGGCTTGAGTGCAACTATTTTTTGGGAGTAGGAGTAGTAGTAGTAGTAGTAGTAGTAGTAGTAGTAGGAGTAGTAGGAGTAGTAGGAGTAGTAAGTAGGAGTAGTAGGAGTAGTAGTAGCAGTAGTAGCAGCAAGCAGTCAGTGTGCTGCAGGCATGCCTGGGTAAAACGATTTCAGCAGGAAGCAGGAACATCCTGTAAGATCCACATTCCAGAATGCGCGGTTGCCGTTCGATATCTAAAAATGTGCGGCGTGATTCCAGCAGCAATCACCCCAACGGAGTTTACCCGTCGCCAAAAATCCTGATCCAACTGCCCAGGTCTACCGGGGTAGAGTATGAAACCTGGGGATGTTTTTATTGTGAGGTTTAGGGTCACCGGGCCAAGGATATATGTGAGTGTCTACATCCTGCGCAGGTACGAATGGGGAGGAGTGTGGTTGTTTGTAGGAGGCCCAACTGGTATGGAGGTAGTGGTGCTGGGTGGCCATGTGATCGTTGGGTTGAGCGAAAAATGGATAGCACACCAGGGCTGGCCACGTGGTCCCGTATCGAGATGGTGGAGGGTGGTCATGCCCATGTATGTATGTATGTATGTATGTATGTGATCGTTCGCTGGGCTTGAGTGCAACTATTTTTTGGGAGTAGGAGTAGTAGTAGTAGTAGTAGTAGTAGGAGTAGTAGGAGTAGTAGGAGTAGTAAGTAGGAGTAGTAGGAGTAGTAGTAGCAGTAGTAGCAGCAAGCAGTCAGTGTGCTGCAGGCATGCCTGGGTAAAACGATTTCAGCAGGAAGCAGGAACATCCTGTAAGATCCACATTCCAGAATGCGCGGTTGCCGTTCGATATCTAAAAATGTGCGGCGTGATTCCAGCAGCAATCACCCCAACGGAGTTTACCCGTCGCCAAAAATCCTGATCCAACTGCCCAGGTCTACCGGGGTAGAGTATGAAACCTGGGGATGTTTTTATTGTGAGGTTTAGGGTCACCGGGCCAAGGATATATGTGAGTGTCTACATCCTGCGCAGGTACGAATGGGGAGGAGTGTGGTTGTTTGTAGGAGGCCCAACTGGTATGGAGGTAGTGGTGCTGGGTGTCCATGTGATCGTTGGGTTGAGCGAAAAATGGATAGCACACCAGGGCTGGCCACGTGGTCCCGTATCGAGATGGTGGAGGGTGGTCATGCCCATGTATGTATGTATGTATGTATGTATGTGATCGTTCGCTGGGCTTGAGTGCAACTATT
Source organism: Nereocystis luetkeana (assembly GCA_031213475.1). Taxonomy (NCBI): domain Eukaryota; class Phaeophyceae; order Laminariales; family Laminariaceae; genus Nereocystis; species Nereocystis luetkeana. The sequence continues at coordinate 2,875,991 of JARUPZ010000037.1, read as the reverse complement.
TTTTGGGAGTAGGAGTAGTAGTAGTAGTAGTAGTAGTAGGAGTAGTAGGAGTAGTAGGAGTAGTAAGTAGGAGTAGTAGGAGTAGTAGTAGCAGTAGTAGCAGCAAGCAGTCAGTGTGCTGCAGGCATGCCTGGGTAAAACGATTTCAGCAGGAAGCAGGAACATCCTGTAAGATCCACATTCCAGAATGCGCGGTTGCCGTTCGATATCTAAAAATGTGCGGCGTGATTCCAGCAGCAATCACCCCAACGGAGTTTACCCGTCGCCAAAAATCCTGATCCAACTGCCCAGGTCTACCGGGGTAGAGTATGAAACCTGGGGATGTTTTTATTGTGAGGTTTAGGGTCACCGGGCCAAGGATATATGTGAGTGTCTACATCCTGCGCAGGTACGAATGGGGAGGAGTGTGGTTGTTTGTAGGAGGCCCAACTGGTATGGAGGTAGTGGTGCTGGGTGGCCATGTGATCGTTGGGTTGAGCGAAAAATGGATAGCACACCAGGGCTGGCCACGTGGTCCCGTATCGAGATGGTGGAGGGTGGTCATGCCCATGTATGTATGTATGTATGTATGTATGTATGTGATCGTTCGCTGGGCTTGAGTGCAACTATTTTTTGGGAGTAGGAGTAGTAGTAGTAGTAGTAGTAGTAGTAGTAGTAGTAGTAGTAGGAGTAGTAGGAGTAGTAGGAGTAGTAAGTAGGAGTAGTAGGAGTAGTAGTAGCAGTAGTAGCAGCAAGCAGTCAGTGTGCTGCAGGCATGCCTGGGTAAAACGATTTCAGCAGGAAGCAGGAACATCCTGTAAGATCCACATTCCAGAATGCGCGGTTGCCGTTCGATATATAAAAATGTGCGGCGTGATTCCTGCAGCAATCACCCCAACGGAGTTTACCCGTCGACAAAAATCCTGATCCAACTGCCCAGGTCTACCGGGGTAGAGTATGAAACCTGGGGATGTTTTTATTGTGAGGTTTAGGGTCACCGGGCCAAGGATATATGTGAGTGTCTACATCCTGCGCAGGTACGAATGGGGAGGAGTGTGGTTGTTTGTAGGAGGCCCAACTGGTATGGAGGTAGTGGTGCTGGGTGGCCATGTGATCGTTGGGTTGAGCGAAAAATGGATAGCACACCAGGGCTGGCCACGTGGTCCCGTATCGAGATGGTGGAGGGTGGTCATGCCCATGTATGTATGTATGTATGTATGTATGTGATCGTTCGCTGGGCTTGAGTGCAACTATTTTTTGGGAGTAGGAGTAGTAGTAGTAGTAGTAGTAGTAGTAGTAGTAGGAGTAGTAGGAGTAGTAGGAGTAGTAAGTAGGAGTAGTAGGAGTAGTAGTAGCAGTAGTAGCAGCAAGCAGTCAGTGTGCTGCAGGCATGCCTGGGTAAAACGATTTCAGCAGGAAGCAGGAACATCCTGTAAGATCCACATTCCAGAATGCGCGGTTGCCGTTCGATATCTAAAAATGTGCGGCGTGATTCCAGCAGCAATCACCCCAACGGAGTTTACCCGTCGCCTAAAATCCTGATCCAACTGCCCAGGTCTACCGGGGTAGAGTATGAAACCTGGGGATGTTTTTATTGTGAGGTTTAGGGTCACCGGGCCAAGGATATATGTGAGTGTCTACATCCTGCGCAGGTACGAATGGGGAGGAGTGTGGTTGTTTGTAGGAGGCCCAACTGGTATGGAGGTAGTGGTGCTGGGTGGCCATGTGATCGTTGGGTTGAGCGAAAAATGGATAGCACACCAGGGCTGGCCACGTGGTCCCGTATCGAGATGGTGGAGGGTGGTCATGCCCATGTATGTATGTATGTATGTATGTATGTGATCGTTCGCTGGGCTTGAGTGCAACTATTTTTTGGGAGTAGGAGTAGTAGTAGTAGTAGTAGTAGTAGTAGTAGTAGGAGTAGTAGGAGTAGTAGGAGTAGTAAGTAGGAGTAGTAGGAGTAGTAGTAGCAGTAGTAGCAGCAAGCAGTCAGTGTGCTGCAGGCATGCCTGGGTAAAACGATTTCAGCAGGAAGCAGGAACATCCTGTAAGATCCACATTCCAGAATGCGCGGTTGCCGTTCGATATCTAAAAATGTGCGGCGTGATTCCAGCAGCAATCACCCCAACGGAGTTTACCCGTCGCCAAAAATCCTGATCCAACTGCCCAGGTCTACCGGGGTAGAGTATGAAACCTGGGGATGTTTTTATTGTGAGGTTTAGGGTCACCGGGCCAAGGATATATGTGAGTGTCTACATCCTGCGCAGGTACGAATGGGGAGGAGTGTGGTTGTTTGTAGGAGGCCCAACTGGTATGGAGGTAGTGGTGCTGGGTGGCCATGTGATCGTTGGGTTGAGCGAAAAATGGATAGCACACCAGGGCTGGCCACGTGGTCCCGTATCGAGATGGTGGAGGGTGGTCATGCCCATGTATGTATGTATGTATGTATGTATGTATGTGATCGTTCGCTGGGCTTGAGTGCAACTATTTTTTGGGAGTAGGAGTAGTAGTAGTAGTAGTAGTAGTAGGAGTAGTAGGAGTAGTAGGAGTAGTAAGTAGGAGTAGTAGGAGTAGTAGTAGCAGTAGTAGCAGCAAGCAGTCAGTGTGCTGCAGGCATGCCTGGGTAAAACGATTTCAGCAGGAAGCAGGAACATCCTGTAAGATCCACATTCCAGAATGCGCGGTTGCCGTTCGATATCTAAAAATGTGCGGCGTGATTCCAGCAGCAATCACCCCAACGGAGTTTACCCGTCGCCAAAAATCCTGATCCAACTGCCCAGGTCTACCGGGGTAGAGTATGAAACCTGGGGATGTTTTTATTGTGAGGTTTAGGGTCACCGGGCCAAGGATATATGTGAGTGTCTACATCCTGCGCAGGTACGAATGGGGAGGAGTGTGGTTGTTTGTAGGAGGCCCAACTGGTATGGAGGTAGTGGTGCTGGGTGGCCATGTGATCGTTGGGTTGAGCGAAAAATGGATAGCACACCAGGGCTGGCCACGTGGTCCCGTATCGAGATGGTGGAGGGTGGTCATGCCCATGTATGTATGTATGTATGTATGTGATCGTTCGCTGGGCTTGAGTGCAACTATTTTTTGGGAGTAGGAGTAGTAGTAGTAGTAGTAGTAGTAGTAGTAGGAGTAGTAGGAGTAGTAGGAGTAGTAAGTAGGAGTAGTAGGAGTAGTAGTAGCAGTAGTAGCAGCAAGCAGTCAGTGTGCTGCAGGCATGCCTGGGTAAAACGATTTCAGCAGGAAGCAGGAACATCCTGTAAGATCCACATTCCAGAATGCGCGGTTGCCGTTCGATATCTAAAAATGTGCGGCGTGATTCCAGCAGCAATCACCCCAACGGAGTTTACCCGTCGCCAAAAATCCTGATCCAACTGCCCAGGTCTACCGGGGTAGAGTATGAAACCTGGGGATGTTTTTATTGTGAGGTTTAGGGTCACCGGGCCAAGGATATATGTGAGTGTCTACATCCTGCGCAGGTACGAATGGGGAGGAGTGTGGTTGTTTGTAGGAGGCCCAACTGGTATGGAGGTAGTGGTGCTGGGTGGCCATGTGATCGTTGGGTTGAGCGAAAAATGGATAGCACACCAGGGCTGGCCACGTGGTCCCGTATCGAGATGGTGGAGGGTGGTCATGCCCATGTATGTATGTATGTATGTATGTGATCGTTCGCTGGGCTTGAGTGCAACTATTTTTTGGGAGTAGGAGTAGTAGTAGTAGTAGTAGTAGTAGTAGGAGTAGTAGGAGTAGTAGGAGTAGTAAGTAGGAGTAGTAGGAGTAGTAGTAGCAGTAGTAGCAGCAAGCAGTCAGTGTGCTGCAGGCATGCCTGGGTAAAACGATTTCAGCAGGAAGCAGGAACATCCTGTAAGATCCACATTCCAGAATGCGCGGTTGCCGTTCGATATCTAAAAATGTGCGGCGTGATTCCAGCAGCAATCACCCCAACGGAGTTTACCCGTCGCCAAAAATCCTGATCCAACTGCCCAGGTCTACCGGGGTAGAGTATGAAACCTGCGGATGTTTTTATTGTGAGGTTTAGGGTCACCGGGCCAAGGATATATGTGAGTGTCTACATCCTGCGCAGGTACGAATGGGGAGGAGTGTGGTTGTTTGTAGGAGGCCCAACTGGTATGGAGGTAGTGGTGCTGGGTGGCCATGTGATCGTTGGGTTGAGCGAAAAATGGATAGCACACCAGGGCTGGCCACGTGGTCCCGTATCGAGATGGTGGAGGGTGGTCATGCCCATGTATGTATGTATGTATGTATGTATGTATGTGATCGTTCGCTGGGCTTGAGTGCAACTATTTTTTGGGAGTAGGAGTAGTAGTAGTAGTAGTAGTAGTAGTAGTAGTAGTAGGAGTAGTAAGTAGGAGTAGTAAGTAGGAGTAGTAGGAGTAGTAGTAGCAGTAGTAGCAGCAAGCAGTCAGTGTGCTGCAGGCATGCCTGGGTAAAACGATTTCAGCAGGAAGCAGGAACATCCTGTAAGATTCACATTCCAGAATGCGCGGTTGCCGTTCGATATCTAAAAATGTGCGGCGTGATTCCAGCAGCAATCACCCCAACGGAGTTTACCCGTCGCCAAAAATCCTGATCCAACTGCCCAGGTCTACCGGGGTAGAGTATGAAACCTGGGGATGTTTTTATTGTGAGGTTTAGGGTCACCGGGCCAAGGATATATGTGAGTGTCTACATCCTGCGCAGGTACGAATGGGGAGGAGTGTGGTTGTTTGTAGGAGGCCCAACTGGTATGGAGGTAGTGGTGCTGGGTGGCCATGTGATCGTTGGGTTGAGCGAAAAATGGATAGCACACCAGGGCTGGCCACGTGGTCCCGTATCGAGATGGTGGAGGGTGGTCATGCCCATGTATGTATGTATGTATGTATGTATGTGATCGTTCGCTGGGCTTGAGTGCAACTATTTTTTGGGAGTAGGAGTAGTAGTAGTAGTAGTAGTAGTAGGAGTAGTAGGAGTAGTAGGAGTAGTAAGTAGGAGTAGTAGGAGTAGTAGTAGCAGTAGTAGCAGCAAGCAGTCAGTGTGCTGCAGGCATGCCTGGGTAAAACGATTTCAGCAGGAAGCAGGAACATCCTGTAAGATCCACATTCCAGAATGCGCGGTTGCCGTTCGATATCTAAAAATGTGCGGCGTGCTTCCAGCAGCAATCACCCCAACGGAGTTTACCCGTCGCCAAAAATCCTGATCCAACTGCCCAGGTCTACCGGGGTAGAGTATGAAACCTGCGGATGTTTTTATTGTGAGGTTTAGGGTCACCGGTCCAAGGATATATGTGAGTGTCTACATCCTGCGCAGGTACGAATGGGGAGGAGTGTGGTTGTTTGTAGGAGGCCCAACTGGTATGGAGGTAGTGGTGCTGGGTGGCCATGTGATCGTTGGGTTGAGCGAAAAATGGATAGCACACCAGGGCTGGCCACGTGGTCCCGTATCGAGATGGTGGAGGGTGGTCATGCCCATGTATGTATGTATGTATGTATGTGATCGTTCGCTGGGCTTGAGTGCAACTATTTTTTGGGAGTAGGAGTAGTAGTAGTAGTAGTAGTAGTAGTAGTAGGAGTAGTAGGAGTAGTAGGAGTAGTAAGTAGGAGTAGTAGGAGTAGTAGTAGCAGTAGTAGCAGCAAGCAGTCAGTGTGCTGCAGGCATGCCTGGGTAAAACGATTTCAGCAGGAAGCAGGAACATCCTGTAAGATTCACATTCCAGAATGCGCGGTTGCCGTTCGATATCTAAAAATGTGCGGCGTGATTCCAGCAGCAATCACCCCAACGGAGTTTACCCGTCGCCAAAAATCCTGATCCAACTGCCCAGGTCTACCGGGGTAGAGTATGAAACCTGGGGATGTTTTTATTGTGAGGTTTAGGGTCACCGGGCCAAGGATATATGTGAGTGTCTACATCCTGCGCAGGTACGAATGGGGAGGAGTGTGGTTGTTTGTAGGAGGCCCAACTGGTATGGAGGTAGTGGTGCTGGGTGGCCATGTGATCGTTGGGTTGAGCGAAAAATGGATAGCACACCAGGGCTGGCCACGTGGTCCCGTATCGAGATGGTGGAGGGTGGTCATGCCCATGTATGTATGTATGTATGTATGTGATCGTTCGCTGGGCTTGAGTGCAACTATTTTTTGGGAGTAGGAGTAGTAGTAGTAGTAGTAGTAGGAGTAGTAGGAGTAGTAGGAGTAGTAAGTAGGAGTAGTAGGAGTAGTAGTAGCAGTAGTAGCAGCAAGCAGTCAGTGTGCTGCAGGCATGCCTGGGTAAAACGATTTCAGCAGGAAGCAGGAACATCCTGTAAGATCCACATTCCAGAATGCGCGGTTGCCGTTCGATATCTAAAAATGTGCGGCGTGATTCCAGCAGCAATCACCCCAACGGAGTTTACCCGTCGCCAAAAATCCTGATCCAACTGCCCAGGTCTACCGGGGTAGAGTATGAAACCTGGGGATGTTTTTATTGTGAGGTTTAGGGTCACCGGGCCAAGGATATATGTGAGTGTCTACATCCTGCGCAGGTACGAATGGGGAGGAGTGTGGTTGTTTGTAGGAGGCCCAACTGGTATGGAAGTAGTGGTGCTGGTTGTCCATGTGATCGTTGGGTTGAGCGAAAAATGGATAGCACACCAGGGCTGGCCACGTGGTCCCGTATCGAGATGGTGGAGGGTGGTCATGCCCATGTATGTATGTATGTATGTATGTATGTGATCGTTCGCTGGGCTTGAGTGCAACTATTTTTTGGGAGTAGGAGTAGTAGTAGTAGTAGTAGTAGGAGTAGTAGGAGTAGTAGGAGTAGTAAGTAGGAGTAGTAGGAGTAGTAGTAGCAGTAGTAGCAGCAAGCAGTCAGTGTGCTGCAGGCATGCCTGGGTAAAACGATTTCAGCAGGAAGCAGGAACATCCTGTAAGATCCACGTTCCAGAATGCGCGGTTGCCGTTCGATATCTAAAAATGTGCGGCGTGATTCCAGCAGCAATCACCCCAACGGAGTTTACCCGTCGCCAAAAATCCTGATCCAACTGCCCAGGTCTACCGGGGTAGAGTATGAAACCTGGGGATGTTTTTTTTGTGAGGTTTAGGGTCACCGGCCCAAGGATATATGTGAGTGTCTACATCCTGCGCAGGTACGAATGGGGAGGAGTGTGGTTGTTTGTAGGAGGCCCAACTGGTATGGAGGTAGTGGTGCTGGGTGTCCATGTGATCGTTGGGTTGAGCGAAAAATGGATAGCACACCAGGGCTGGCCACGTGGTCCCGTATCGAGATGGTGGAGGGTGGTCATGCCCATGTATGTATGTATGTATGTATGTATGTGATCGTTCGCTGGGTTTGAGTGCAACTATTTTTTGGGAGTAGGAGTAGTAGTAGTAGTAGTAGTAGTAGTAGGAGTAGTAGGAGTAGTAGGAGTAGTAGGAGTAGTAAGTAGGAGTAGTAGGAGTAGTAGTAGCAGTAGTAGCAGCAAGCAGTCAGTGTGCTGCAGGCATGCCTGGGTAAAACGATTTCAGCAGGAAGCAGGAACATCCTGTAAGATCCACATTCCAGAATGCGCGGTTGCCGTTCGATATCTAAAAATGTGCGGCGTGATTCCAGCAGCAATCACCCCAACGGAGTTTACCCGTCGCCAAAAATCCTGATCCAACTGCCCAGGTCTACCGGGGTAGAGTATGAAACCTGGGGATGTTTTTATTGTGAGGTTTAGGGTCACCGGGCCAAGGATATATGTGAGTGTCTACATCCTGCGCAGGTACGAATGGGGAGGAGTGTGGTTGTTTGTAGGAGGCCCAACTGGTATGGAGGTAGTGGTGCTGGGTGGCCATGTGATCGTTGGGTTGAGCGAAAAATGGATAGCACACCAGGGCTGGCCACGTGGTCCCGTATCGAGATGGTGGAGGGTGGTCATGCCCATGTATGTATGTATGTATGTATGTATGTGATCGTTCGCTGGGCTTGAGTGCAACTATTTTTTGGGAGTAGGAGTAGTAGTAGTAGTAGTAGTAGTAGTAGTAGTAGGAGTAGTAGGAGTAGTAGGAGTAGTAAGTAGGAGTAGTAGGAGTAGTAGTAGCAGTAGTAGCAGCAAGCAGTCAGTGTGCTGCAGGCATGCCTGGGTAAAACGATTTCAGCAGGAAGCAGGAACATCCTGTAAGATCCACATTCCAGAATGCGCGGTTGCCGTTCGATATCTAAAAATGTGCGGCGTGATTCCAGCAGCAATCACCCCGACGGAGTTTACCCGTCGCCAAAAATCCTGATCCAACTGCCCAGGTCTACCGGGGTAGAGTATGAAACCTGGGGATGTTTTTATTGTGAGGTTTAGGGTCACCGGGCCAAGGATATATGTGAGTGTCTACATCCTGCGCAGGTACGAATGGGGAGGAGTGTGGTTGTTTGTAGGAGGCCCAACTGGTATGGAGGTAGTGGTGCTGGGTGGCCATGTGATCGTTGGGTTGAGCGAAAAATGGATAGCACACCAGGGCTGGCCACGTGGTCCCGTATCGAGATGGTGGAGGGTGGTCATGCCCATGTATGTATGTATGTATGTATGTATGTATGTGATCGTTCGCTGGGCTTGAGTGCAACTATTTTTTGGGAGTAGGAGTAGTAGTAGTAGTAGTAGTAGGAGTAGTAGGAGTAGTAGGAGTAGTAAGTAGGAGTAGTAGGAGTAGTAGTAGCAGTAGTAGCAGCAAGCAGTCAGTGTGCTGCAGGCATGCCTGGGTAAAACGATTTCAGCAGGAAGCAGGAACATCCTGTAAGATCCACATTCCAGAATGCGCGGTTGCCGTTCGATATCTAAAAATGTGCGGCGTGATTCCAGCAGCAATCACCCCAACGGAGTTTACCCGTCGCCAAAAATCCTGATCCAACTGCCCAGGTCTACCGGGGTAGAGTATGAAACCTGGGGATGTTTTTATTGTGAGGTTTAGGGTCACCGGCCCAAGGATATATGTGAGTGTCTACATCCTGCGCAGGTACGAATGGGGAGGAGTGTGGTTGTTTGTAGGAGGCCCAACTGGTATGGAGGTAGTGGTGCTGGGTGTCCATGTGATCGTTGGGTTGAGCGAAAAATGGATAGCACACCAGGGCTGGCCACGTGGTCCCGTATCGAGATGGTGGAGGGTGGTCATGCCCATGTATGTATGTATGTATGTATGTATGTGATCGTTCGCTGGGTTTGAGTGCAACTATTTTTTGGGAGTAGGAGTAGTAGTAGTAGTAGTAGTAGTAGTAGGAGTAGTAGGAGTAGTAGGAGTAGTAGGAGTAGTAAGTAGGAGTAGTAGGAGTAGTAGTAGCAGTAGTAGCAGCAAGCAGTCAGTGTGCTGCAGGCATGCCTGGGTAAAACGATTTCAGCAGGAAGCAGGAACATCCTGTAAGATCCACATTCCAGAATGCGCGGTTGCCGTTCGATATCTAAAAATGTGCGGCGTGATTCCAGCAGCAATCACCCCAACGGAGTTTACCCGTCGCCAAAAATCCTGATCCAACTGCCCAGGTCTACCGGGGTAGAGTATGAAACCTGGGGATGTTTTTATTGTGAGGTTTAGGGTCACCGGGCCAAGGATATATGTGAGTGTCTACATCCTGCGCAGGTACGAATGGGGAGGAGTGTGGTTGTTTGTAGGAGGCCCAACTGGTATGGAGGTAGTGGTGCTGGGTGGCCATGTGATCGTTGGGTTGAGCGAAAAATGGATAGCACACCAGGGCTGGCCACGTGGTCCCGTATCGAGATGGTGGAGGGTGGTCATGCCCATGTATGTATGTATGTATGTATGTATGTATGTGATCGTTCGCTGGGCTTGAGTGCAACTATTTTTTGGGAGTAGGAGTAGTAGTAGTAGTAGTAGTAGTAGTAGTAGTAGTAGTAGTAGTAGGAGTAGTAGGAGTAGTAGGAGTAGTAAGTAGGAGTAGTAGGAGTAGTAGTAGCAGTAGTAGCAGCAAGCAGTCAGTGTGCTGCAGGCATGCCTGGGTAAAACGATTTCAGCAGGAAGCAGGAACATCCTGTAAGATCCACATTCCAGAATGCGCGGTTGCCGTTCGATATCTAAAAATGTGCGGCGTGATTCCAGCAGCAATCACCCCAACGGAGTTTACCCGTCGCCAAAAATCCTGATCCAACTGCCCAGGTCTACCGGGGTAGAGTATGAAACCTGGGGATGTTTTTATTGTGAGGTTTAGGGTCACCGGGCCAAGGATATATGTGAGTGTCTACATCCTGCGCAGGTACGAATGGGGAGGAGTGTGGTTGTTTGTAGGAGGCCCAACTGGTATGGAGGTAGTGGTGCTGGGTGGCCATGTGATCGTTGGGTTGAGCGAAAAATGGATAGCACACCAGGGCTGGCCACGTGGTCCCGTATCGAGATGGTGGAGGGTGGTCATGCCCATGTATGTATGTATGTATGTATGTATGTGATCGTTCGCTGGGCTTGAGTGCAACTATTTTTTGGGAGTAGGAGTAGTAGTAGTAGTAGTAGTAGTAGGAGTAGTAGGAGTAGTAGGAGTAGTAAGTAGGAGTAGTAGGAGTAGTAGTAGCAGTAGTAGCAGCAAGCAGTCAGTGTGCTGCAGGCATGCCTGGGTAAAACGATTTCAGCAGGAAGCAGGAACATCCTGTAAGATCCACATTCCAGAATGCGCGGTTGCCGTTCGATATCTAAAAATGTGCGGCGTGATTCCAGCAGCAATCACCCCAACGGAGTTTACCCGTCGCCAAAAATCCTGATCCAACTGCCCAGGTCTACCGGGGTAGAGTATGAAACCTGGGGATGTTTTTATTGTGAGGTTTAGGGTCACCGGGCCAAGGATATATGTGAGTGTCTACATCCTGCGCAGGTACGAATGGGGAGGAGTGTGGTTGTTTGTAGGAGGCCCAACTGGTATGGAGGTAGTGGTGCTGGGTGGCCATGTGATCGTTGGGTTGAGCGAAAAATGGATAGCACACCAGGGCTGGCCACGTGGTCCCGTATCGAGATGGTGGAGGGTGGTCATGCCCATGTATGTATGTATGTATGTATGTTTGTGATCGTTCGCTGGGCTTGAGTGCAACTATTTTTTGGGAGTAGGAGTAGTAGTAGTAGTAGTAGTAGTAGGAGTAGTAGGAGTAGTAGGAGTAGTAAGTAGGAGTAGTAGGAGTAGTAGTAGCAGTAGTAGCAGCAAGCAGTCAGTGTGCTGCAGGCATGCCTGGGTAAAACGATTTCAGCAGGAAGCAGGAACATCCTGTAAGATCCACATTCCAGAATGCGCGGTTGCCGTTCGATATCTAAAAATGTGCGGCGTGATTCCAGCAGCAATCACCCCAACGAAGTTTACCCGTCGCCAAAAATCCTGATCCAACTGCCCAGGTCTACCGGGGTAGAGTATGAAACCTGGGGATGTTTTTATTGTGAGGTTTAGGGTCACCGGGCCAAGGATATATGTGAGTGTCTACATCCTGCGCAGGTACGAATGGGGAGGAGTGTGGTTGTTTGTAGGAGGCCCAACTGGTATGGAGGTAGTGGTGCTGGGTGGCCATGTGATCGTTGGGTTGAGCGAAAAATGGATAGCACACCAGGGCTGGCCACGTGGTCCCGTATCGAGATGGTGGAGGGTGGTCATGCCCATGTATGTATGTATGTATGTATGTATGTGATCGTTCGCTGGGCTTGAGTGCAACTATTTTTTGGGAGTAGGAGTAGTAGTAGTAGTAGTAGTAGTAGTAGGAGTAGTAGGAGTAGTAGGAGTAGTAAGTAGGAGTAGTAGGAGTAGTAGTAGCAGTAGTAGCAGCAAGCAGTCAGTGTGCTGCAGGCATGCCTGGGTAAAACGATTTCAGCAGGAAGCAGGAACATCCTGTAAGATCCACATTCCAGAATGCGCGGTTGCCGTTCGATATCTAAAAATGTGCGGCGTGATTCCAGCAGCAATCACCCCAACGGAGTTTACCCGTCGCCAAAAATCCTGATCCAACTGCCCAGGTCTACCGGGGTAGAGTATGAAACCTGGGGATGTTTTTATTGTGAGGTTTAGGGTCACCGGGCCAAGGATATATGTGAGTGTCTACATCCTGCGCAGGTACGAATGGGGAGGAGTGTGGTTGTTTGTAGGAGGCCCAACTGGTATGGAGGTAGTGGTGCTGGGTGGCCATGTGATCGTTGGGTTGAGCGAAAAATGGATAGCACACCAGGGCTGGCCACGTGGTCCCGTATCGAGATGGTGGAGGGTGGTCATGCCCATGTATGTATGTATGTATGTATGTATGTGATCGTTCGCTGGGCTTGAGTGCAACTATTTTTTGGGAGTAGGAGTAGTAGTAGTAGTAGTAGTAATAGTAGGAGTAGTAGGAGTAGTAAGTAGGAGTAGTAGGAGTAGTAGTAGCAGTAGTAGCAGCAAGCAGTCAGTGTGCTGCAGGCATGCCTGGGTCAAACGATTTCAGCAGGAAGCAGGAACATCCTGTAAGATCCACATTCCAGAATGCGCGGTTGCCGTTCGATATCTAAAAATGTGCGGCGTGATTCCAGCAGCAATCACCCCAACGGAGTTTACCCGTCGCCAAAAATCCTGATCCAACTGCCCAGGTCTACCGGGGTAGAGTATGAAACCTGGGGATGTTTTTATTGTGAGGTTTAGGGTCACCGGGCCAAGGATATATGTGAGTCTCTACATCATGCGCAGGTACGAATGGGGAGGAGTGTGGTTGTTTGTAGGAGGCCCAACTGGTATGGAGGTAGTGGTGCTGGGTGGCCATGTGATCGTTGGGTTGAGCGAAAAATGGATAGCACCACCAGGGCTGGCCACGTGGTCCCGTATCGAGATGGTGGAGGGTGGTCATGCCCATGTATGTATGTATGTATGTATGTATGTGATCGTTCGCTGGGCTTGAGTGCAACTATTTTTTGGGAGTAGTAGTAGTAGTAGTAGTAGTAGTAGTAGTAGTAATAGTAGGAGTAGTAGGAGTAGTAAGTAGGAGTAGTAGGAGTAGTAGTAGCAGTAGTAGCAGCAAGCAGTCAGTGTGCTGCAGGCATGCCTGGGTAAAACGATTTCAGCAGGAAGCAGGAACATCCTGTAAGATCCACATTCCAGAATGCGCGGTTGCCGTTCGATATCTAAAAATGTGCGGCGTGATTCCAGCAGCAATCACCCCAACGGAGTTTACCCGTCGCCAAAAATCCTGATCCAACTGCCCAGGTCTACCGGGGTAGAGTATGAAACCTGGGGATGTTTTTATTGTGAGGTTTAGGGTCACCGGGCCAAGGATATATGTGAGTGTCTACATCCTGCGCAGGTACGAATGGGGAGGAGTGTGGTTGTTTGTAGGAGGCCCAACTGGTATGGAGGTAGTGGTGCTGGGTGGCCATGAGATCGTTGGGTTGAGCGAAAAATGGATAGCACCACCAGGGCTGGCCACGTGGTCCCGTATCGAGATGGTGGAGGGTGGTCATGCCCATGTATGTATGTATGTATGTATGTGATCGTTCGCTGGGCTTGAGTGCAACTATTTTTTGGGAGTAGGAGTAGTAGTAGTAGTAGTAGTAGTAGTAGTAGTAGTAATAGTAGGAGTAGTAGGAGTAGTAAGTAGGAGTAGTAGGAGTAGTAGTAGCAGTAGTAGCAGCAAGCAGTCAGTGTGCTGCAGGCATGCCTGGGTAAAACGATTTCAGCAGGAAGCAGGAACATCCTGTAAGATCCACATTCCAGAATGCGCGGTTGCCGTTCGATATCTAAAAATGTGCGGCGTGATTCCAGCAGCAATCACCCCAACGGAGTTTACCCGTCGCCAAAAATCCTGATCCAACTGCCCAGGTCTACCGGGGTAGAGTATGAAACCTGGGGATGTTTTTATTGTGAGGTTTAGGGTCACCAGGCCAAGGATATATGTGAGTGTCTACATCCTGCGCAGGTACGAATGGGGAGGAGTGTGGTTGTTTGTAGGAGGCCCAACTGGTATGGAGGTAGTGGTGCTGATTGGCCATGTGATCGTTGGGTTGAGCGAAAAATGGATAGCACCACCAGGGCTGGCCACGTGGTCCCGTATCGAGATGGTGGAGGGTGGTCATGCCCATGTATGTATGTATGTATGTATGTGTGTGATCGTTCGCTGGGCTTGAGTGCAACTATTTTTTGGGAGTAGGAGTAGTAGTAGTAGTAGTAGTAGTAGTAATAGTAGGAGTAGTAGGAGTAGTAAGTAGGAGTAGTAGGAGTAGTAGTAGCAGTAGTAGCAGCAAGCAGTCAGTGTGCTGCAGGCATGCCTGGGTAAAACGATTTCAGCAGGAAGCAGGAACATCCTGTAAGATCCACATTCCAGAATGCGCGGTTGCCGTTCGATATCTAAAAATGTGCGGCGTGATTCCAGCAGCAATCACCCCAACGGAGTTTACCCGTCGCCAAAAATCCTGATCCAACTGCCCAGGTCTACCGGGGTAGAGTATGAAACCTGGGGATGTTTTTAGTGTGAGGTTTAGGGTCACCGGGCCAAGGATATATGTGAGTGTCTACATCCTGCGCAGGTACGAATGGGGAGGAGTGTGGTTGTTTGTAGGAGGCCCAACTGGTATGGAGGTAGTGGTGCTGGGTGGCCATGTGATCGTTGGGTTGAGCGAAAAATGGATAGCACCACCAGGGCTGGCCACGTGGTCCCGTATCGAGATGGAGGAGGGTTGTCATGCCCATGTATGTATGTATGTATGTATGTGATCGTTCGCTGGGCTTGAGTGCAACTATTTTTTGGGAGTAGGAGTAGTAGTAGTAGTAGTAGTAGTAGTAGTAGTAGTAATAGTAGGAGTAGTAGGAGTAGTAAGTAGGAGTAGTAGGAGTAGTAGTAGCAGTAGTAGCAGCAAGCAGTCAGTGTGCTGCAGGCATGCCTGGGTAAAACGATTTCAGCAGGAAGCAGGAACATCCTGTAAGATCCACATTCCAGAATGCGCGGTTGCCGTTCGATATCTAAAAATGTGCGGCGTGATTCCAGCAGCATTCACCCCAACGGAGTTTACCCGTCGCCAAAAATCCTGATCCAACGGCCCAGGTCTACCGGGGTAGAGTATGAAACCTGGGGATGTTTTTATTGTGAGGTTTAGGGTCACCGGGCCAAGGATATATGTGAGTGTCTACATCCTGCGCAGGTACGAATGGGGAGGAGTGTGGTTGTTTGTAGGAGGCCCAACTGGTATGGAGGTAGTGGTGCTGATTGGCCATGTGATCGTTGGGTTGAGCGAAAAATGGATAGCACCACCAGGGCTGGCCACGTGGTCCCGTATCGAGATGGTGGAGGGTGGTCATGCCCATGTATGTATGTATGTATGTATGTGTGTGATCGTTCGCTGGGCTTGAGTGCAACTATTTTTTGGGAGTAGGAGTAGTAGTAGTAGTAGTAGTAGTAGTAGTAGTAATAGTAGGAGTAGTAGGAGTAGTAAGTAGGAGTAGTAGGAGTAGTAGTAGCAGTAGTAGCAGCAAGCAGTCAGTGTGCTGCAGGCATGCCTGGGTAAAACGATTTCAGCAGGAAGCAGGAACATCCTGTAAGATCCACATTCCAGAATGCGCGGTTGCCGTTCGATATCTAAAAATGTGCGGCGTGATTCCAGCAGCAATCACCCCAACGGAGTTTACCCGTCGCCAAAAATCCTGATCCAACTGCCCAGGTCTACCGGGGTAGAGTATGAAACCTGGGGATGTTTTTAGTGTGAGGTTTAGGGTCACCGGGCCAAGGATATATGTGAGTGTCTACATCCTGCGCAGGTACGAATGGGGAGGAGTGTGGTTGTTTGTAGGAGGCCCAACTGGTATGGAGGTAGTGGTGCTGGGTGGCCATGTGATCGTTGGGTTGAGCGAAAAATGGATAGCACCACCAGGGCTGGCCACGTGGTCCCGTATCGAGATGGAGGAGGGTTGTCATGCCCATGTATGTATGTATGTATGTATGTGATCGTTCGCTGGGCTTGAGTGCAACTATTTTTTGGGAGTAGGAGTAGTAGTAGTAGTAGTAGTAGTAGTAGTAGTAGTAGTAGTAGTAGTAATAGTAGGAGTAGTAGGAGTAGTAAGTAGGAGTAGTAGGAGTAGGAGTAGCAGTAGTAGCAGCAAGCAGTCAGTGTGCTGCAGGCATGCCTGGGTAAAACGATTTCAGCAGGAAGCAGGAACATCCTGTAAGATCCACATTCCAGAATGCGCGGTTGCCGTTCGATATCTAAAAATGTGCGGCGTGATTCCAGCAGCAATCACCCCAACGGAGTTTACCCGTCGCCAAAAATCCTGATCCAACGGCCCAGGTCTACCGGGGTAGAGTATGAAACCTGGGGATGTTTTTATTGTGAGGTCTGGGGTCACCGGGCCAAGGATATATGTGAGTGTCTACATCCTGCGCAGGTACGAATGGGGAGGAGTGTGGTTGTTTGTAGGAGGCCCAACTGGTATGGAGGTAGTGGTGCTGGGTGGCCATGTGATCGTTGGGTTGAGCGAAAAATGGATAGCACCACCAGGGCTGGCCACGTGGTCCCGTATCGAGATGGTGGAGGGTGGTCATGCCCATGTATGTATGTATGTATGTATGTATGTGATCGTTCGCTGGGCTTGAGTGCAACTATTTTTTGGGAGTAGGAGTAGTAGTAGTAGTAGTAGTAATAGTAGGAGTAGTAGGAGTAGTAAGTAGGAGTAGTAGGAGTAGTAGTAGCAGTAGTAGCAGCAAGCAGTCAGTGTGCTGCAGGCATGCCTGGGTAAAACGATTTCAGCAGGAAGCAGGAACATCCTGTAAGATCCACATTCCAGAATGCGCGGTTGCCCTTCGATATCTAAAAATGTGCGGCGTGATTCCAGCAGCAATCACCCCAACGGAGTTTACCCGTCGCCAAAAATCCTGATCCAACTGCCCAGGTCTACCGGGGTAGAGTATGAAACCTGGGGATGTTTTTAGTGTGAGGTTTAGGGTCACCGGGCCAAGGATATATGTGAGTGTCTACATCCTGCGCAGGTACGAATGGGGAGGAGTGTGGTTGTTTGTAGGAGGCCCAACTGGTATGGAGGTAGTGGTGCTGGGTGGCCATGTGATCGTTGGGTTGAGCGAAAAATGGATAGCACACCAGGGCTGGCCACGTGGTCCCGTATCGAGATGGTGGAGGGTGGTCATGCCCATGTATGTATGTATGTATGTATGTATGTGATCGTTCGCTGGGCTTGAGTGCAACTATTTTTTGGGAGTAGGAGTAGTAGTAGTAGTAGTAGTAATAGTAGGAGTAGTAGGAGTAGTAAGTAGGAGTAGTAGGAGTAGTAGTAGCAGTAGTAGCAGCAAGCAGTCAGTGTGCTGCAGGCATGCCTGGGTAAAACGATTTCAGCAGGAAGCAGGAACATCCTGTAAGATCCACATTCCAGAATGCGCGGTTGCCCTTCGATATCTAAAAATGTGCGGCGTGATTCCAGCAGCAATCACCCCAACGGAGTTTACCCGTCGCCAAAAATCCTGATCCAACTGCCCAGGTCTACCGGGGTAGAGTATGAAACCTGGGGATGTTTTTAGTGTGAGGTTTAGGGTCACCGGGCCAAGGATATATGTGAGTGTCTACATCCTGCGCAGGTACGAATGGGGAGGAGTGTGGTTGTTTGTAGGAGGCCCAACTGGTATGGAGGTAGTGGTGCTGGGTGGCCATGTGATCGTTGGGTTGAGCGAAAAATGGATAGCACCACCAGGGCTGGCCACGTGGTCCCGTATCGAGATGGTGGAGGGTGGTCATGCCCATGTATGTATGTATGTATGTATGTATGTGATCGTTCGCTGGGCTTGAGTGCAACTATTTTTTGGGAGTAGGAGTAGTAGTAGTAGTAGTAGTAGTAATAGTAGGAGTAGTAGGAGTAGTAAGTAGGAGTAGTAGGAGTAGTAGTAGCAGTAGTAGCAGCAAGCAGTCAGTGTGCTGCAGGCATGCCTGGGTAAAACGATTTCAGCAGGAAGCAGGAACATCCTGTAAGATCCACATTCCAGAATGCGCGGTTGCCGTTCGATATCTAAAAATGTGCGGCGTGATTCCAGCAGCAATCACCCCAACGGAGTTTACCCGTCGCCAAAAATCCTGATCCAACTGCCCAGGTCTACCGGGGTAGAGTATGAAACCTGGGGATGTTTTTATTGTGAGGTTTAGGGTCACCGGGCCAAGGATATATGTGAGTGTCTACATCCTGCGCAGGTACGAATGGGGAGGAGTGTGGTTGTTTGTAGGAGGCCCAACTGGTATGGAGGTAGTGGTGCTGGGTGGCCATGTGATCGTTGGGTTGAGCGAAAAATGGATAGCACCACCAGGGCTGGCCACGTGGTCCCGTATCGAGATGGTGGAGGGTGGTCATGCCCATGTATGTATGTATGTATGTATGTGATCGTTCGCTGGGCTTGAGTGCAACTATTTTTTGGGAGTAGGAGTAGTAGTAGTAGTAGTAGTAGTAGTAGTAGTAATAGTAGGAGTAGTAGGAGTAGTAAGTAGGAGTAGTAGGAGTAGTAGTAGCAGTAGTAGCAGCAAGCAGTCAGTGTGCTGCAGGCATGCCTGGGTAAAACGATTTCAGCAGGAAGCAGGAACATCCTGTAAGATCCACATTCTAGAATGCGCGGTTGCCGTTCGATATCTAAAAATGTGCGGCGTGATTCCAGCAGCAATCACCCCAACGGAGTTTACCCGTCGCCAAAAATCCTGATCCAACTGCCCAGGTCTACCGGGGTAGAGTATGAAACCTGGGGATTTTTTTATTGTGAGGTTTAGGGTCACCGGGCCAAGGATATATGTGAGTGTCTACATCCTGCGCAGGTACGAATGGGGAGGAGTGTGGTTGTTTGTAGGAGGCCCAACTGGTGTGGAGGTAGTGGTGCTGGGTGGCCATGTGATCGTTGGGTTGAGCGAAAAATGGATAGCACCACCAGGGCTGGCCACGTGGTCCCGTATCGAGATGGTGGAGGGTGGTCATGCCCATGTATGTATGTATGTATGTATGTATGTGATCGTTCGCTGGGCTTGAGTGCAACTATTTTTTGGGAGTAGGAGTAGTAGTAGTAGTAGTAGTAGTAGTAGTAGTAATAGTAGGAGTAGTAGGAGTAGTAAGTAGGAGTAGTAGGAGTAGTAGTAGCAGTAGTAGCAGCAAGCAGTCAGTGTGCTGCAGGCATGCCTGGGTAAAACGATTTCAGCAGGAAGCAGGAACATCCTGTAAGATCCACATTCCAGAATGCGCGGTTGCCGTTCGATATCTAAAAATGTGCGGCGTGATTCCAGCAGCAATCACCCCAACGGAGTTTACCCGTCGCCAAAAATCCTGATCCAACTGCCCAGGTCTACCGGGGTAGAGTATGAAACCTGGGGATGTTTTTATTGTGAGGTTTAGGGTCACCGGGCCAAGGATATATGTGAGTGTCTACATCCTGCGCAGGTACGAATGGGGAGGAGTGTGGTTGTTTGTAGGAGGCCCAACTGGTATGGAGGTAGTGGTGCTGGGTGGCCATGTGATCGTTGGGTTGAGCGAAAAATGGATAGCACCACCAGGGCTGGCCACGTGGTCCCGTATCGAGATGGTGGAGGGTGGTCATGCCCATGTATGTATGTATGTATGTATGTGATCGTTCGCTGGGCTTGAGTGCAACTATCCTTTGGGAGTAGGAGTAGTAGTAGTAGTAGTAGTAGTAATAGTAGGAGTAGTAGGAGTAGTAAGTAGGAGTAGTAGGAGTAGTAGTAGCAGTAGTAGCAGCAAGCAGTCAGTGTGCTGCAGGCATGCCTGGGTAAAACGATTTCAGCAGGAAGCAGGAACATCCTGTAAGATCCACATTCCAGAATGCGCGGTTGCCGTTCGATATCTAAAAATGTGCGGCGTGATTCCAGCAGCAATGACCCCAACGGAGTTTACCCGTCGCCAAAAATCCTGATCCAACTGCCCAGGTCTACCGGGGTAGAGTATGAAACCTGGGGATGTTTTTATTGTGAGGTTTAGGGTCACCGGGCCAAGGATATATGTGAGTGTCTACATCCTGCGCAGGTACGAATGGGGAGGAGTGTGGTTGTTTGTAGGAGGCCCAACTGGTATGGAGGTAGTGGTGCTGATTGGCCATGTGATCGTTGGGTTGAGCGAAAAATGGATAGCACCACCAGGGCTGGCCACGTGGTCCCGTATCGAGATGGTGGAGGGTGGTCATGCCCATGTATGTATGTATGTATGTGTGTGATCGTTCGCTGGGCTTGAGTGCAACTATTTTTTGGGAGTAGGAGTAGTAGTAGTAGTAGTAGTAGTAATAGTAGGAGTAGTAGGAGTAGTAAGTAGGAATAGTAGGAGTAGTAGTAGCAGTAGTAGCAGCAAGCAGTCAGTGTGCTGCAGGCATGCCTGGGTAAAACGATTTCAGCAGGAAGCAGGAACATCCTGTAAGATCCACATTCCAGAATGCGCGGTTGCCGTTCGATATCTAAAAATGTGCGGCGTGATTCCAGCAGCAATCACCCCAACGGAGTTTACCCGTCGCCAAAAATCCTGATCCAACTGCCCAGGTCTACCGGGGTAGAGTATGAAACCTGGGGATGTTTTTATTGTGAGGTTTAGGGTCACCGGGCCAAGGATATATGTGAGTGTCTACATCCTGCGCAGGTACGAATGGGGAGGAGTGTGGTTGTTTGTAGGAGGCCCAACTGGTATGGAGGTAGTGGTGCTGGGTGGCCATGTGATCGTTGGGTTGAGCGAAAAATGGATAGCACCACCAGGGCTGGCCACGTGGTCCCGTATCGAGATGGTGGAGGGTGGTCATGCCCATGTATGTATGTATGTATGTATGTATGTGATCGTTCGCTGGGCTTGAGTGCAACTATTTTTTGGGAGTAGGAGTAGTAGTAGTAGTAGTAGTAGTAGTAGTAGTAATAGTAGGAGTAGTAGGAGTAGTAAGTAGGAGTAGTAGGAGTAGTAGTAGCAGTAGTAGCAGCAAGCAGTCAGTGTGCTGCAGGCATGCCTGGGTAAAACGATTTCAGCAGGAAGCAGGAACATCCTGTAAGATCCACATTCCAGAATGCGCGGTTGCCGTTCGATATCTAAAAATGTGCGGCGTGATTCCAGCAGCAATCACCCCAACGGAGTTTACCCGTCGCCAAAAATCCTGATCCAACTGCCCAGGTCTACCGGGGTAGAGTATGAAACCTGGGGATGTTTTTATTGTGAGGTTTAGGGTCACCGGGCCAAGGATATATGTGAGTGTCTACATCCTGCGCAGGTACGAATGGGGAGGAGTGTGGTTGTTTGTAGGAGGCCCAACTGGTATGGAGGTAGTGGTGCTGGGTGGCCATGTGATCGTTGGGTTGAGCGAAAAAAGGATAGCACCACCAGGGCTGGCCACGTGGTCCCGTATCGAGATGGTGGAGGGTGGTCATGCCCATGTATGTATGTATGTATGTATGTGATCGTTCGCTGGGCTTGAGTGCAACTATTTTTTGGGAGTAGGAGTAGTAGTAGTAGTAGTAGTAGTAGTAGTAATAGTAGGAGTAGTAGGAGTAGTAAGTAGGAGTAGTAGGAGTAGTAGTAGCAGTAGTAGCAGCAAGCAGTCAGTGTGCTGCAGGCATGCCTGGGTAAAACGATTTCAGCAGGAAGCAGGAACATCCTGTAAGATCCACATTCCAGAATGCGCGGTTGCCATTCGATATCTAAAAATGTGCGGCGTGATTCCAGCAGCAATCACCCCAACGGAGTTTACCCGTCGCCAAAAATCCTGATCCAACTGCCCAGGTCTACCGGGGTAGAGTATGAAACCTGGGGATGTTTTTATTGTGAGGTTTAGGGTCACCGGGCCAAGGATATATGTGAGTGTCTACATCCTGCGCAGGTACGAATGGGGAGGAGTGTGGTTGTTTGTAGGAGGCCCAACTGGTATGGAGGTAGTGGTGCTGGGTGGCCATGTGATCGTTGGGTTGAGCGAAAAATGGATAGCACCACCAGGGCTGGCCACGTGGTCCCGTATCGAGATGGTGGAGGGTGGTCATGCCCATGTATGTATGTATGTATGTATGTGATCGTTCGCTGGGCTTGAGTGCAACTATTTTTTGGGAGTAGGAGTAGTAGTAGTAGTAGTAGTAGTAGTAATAGTAGGAGTAGTAGGAGTAGTAAGTAGGAGTAGTAGGAGTAGTAGTAGCAGTAGTAGCAGCAAGCAGTCAGTGTGCTGCAGGCATGCCTGGGTAAAACGATTTCAGCAGGAAGCAGGAACATCCTGTAAGATCCGCATTCCAGAATGCGCGGGTGCCGTTCCATATCTAAAAATGTGCGGCGTGATTCCAGCAGCAATCACCCCAACGGAGTTTACCCGTCGCCAAAAATCCTGATCCAACTGCCCAGGTCTACCGGGGTAGAGTATGAAACCTGGGGATGTTTTTATTGTGAGGTTTAGGGTCACCGGGCCAAGGATATATGTGAGTGTCTACATCATGCGCAGGTACGAATGGGGAGGAGTGTGGTTGTTTGTAGGAGGCCCAACTGGTATGGAGGTAGTGGTGCTGGGTGGCCATGTGATCGTTGGGTTGAGCGAAAAATGGATAGCACCACCAGGGCTGGCCACGTGGTCCCGTATCGAGATGGTGGAGGGTGGTCATGCCCATGTATGTATGTATGTATGTGATCGTTCGCTGGGCTTGAGTGCAACTATTTTTTGGGAGTAGGAGTAGTAGTAGTAGTAGTAGTAATAGTAGGAGTAGTAGGAGTAGTAAGTAGGAGTAGTAGGAGTAGTAGTAGCAGTAGTAGCAGCAAGCAGTCAGTGTGCTGCAGGCATGCCTGGGTAAAACGATTTCAGCAGGAAGCAGGAACATCCTGTAAGATCCACATTCCAGAATGCGCGGTTGCCGTTCGATATCTAAAAATGTGCGGCGTGATTCCAGCAGCAATCACCCCAACGGAGTTTACCCGTCGCCAAAAATCCTGATCCAACTGCCCAGGTCTACCGGGGTAGAGTATGAAACCTGGGGATGTTTTTATTGTGAGGTTTAGGGTCACCGGGCCAAGGATATATGTGAGTGTCTACATCCTGCGCAGGTACGAATGGGGAGGAGTGTGGTTGTTTGTAGGAGGCCCAACTGGTATGGAGGTAGTGGTGCTGGGTGGCCATGTGATCGTTGGGTTGAGCGAAAAATGGATAGCACCACCAGGGCTGGCCACGTGGTCCCGTATCGAGATGGTGGAGGGTGGTCATGCCCATGTATGTATGTATGTATGTATGTATGTGATCGTTCGCTGGGCTTGAGTGCAACTATTGTTTGGGAGTAGGAGTAGTAGTAGTAGTAGTAATAGTAGGAGTAGTAGGAGTAGTAAGTAGGAGTAGTAGGAGTAGTAGTAGCAGTAGTAGCAGCAAGCAGTCAGTGTGCTGCAGGCATGCCTGGGTAAAACGATTTCAGCAGGAAGCAGGAACATCCTGTAAGATCCACATTCCAGAATGCGCGGTTGCCGTTCGATATCTAAAAATGTGCGGCGTGATTCCAGCAGCAATCACCCCAACGGAGTTTACCCGTCGCCAAAAATCCTGATCCAACTGCCCAGGTCTACCGGGGTAGAGTATGAAACCTGGGGATGTTTTTATTGTGAGGTTTAGGGTCAACGGGCCAAGGATATATGTGAGTGTCTACATACTGCGCAGGTATGAATGGGGAGGAGTGTGGTTGTTTGTAGGAGGCCCAACTGGTATGGAGGTAGTGGTGCTGGGTGGCCATGTGATCGTTGGGTTGAGCAAAAAATGGATAGCACCACCAGGGCTGGCCACGTGGTCCCGTATCGAGATGGTGGAGGGTGGTCATGCCCATGTATGTATGTATGTATGTATGTGATCGTTCGCTGGGCTTGAGTGCAACTATTTTTTGGGAGTAGGAGTAGTAGTAGTAGTAGTAGTAGTAATAGTAGGAGTAGTAGGAGTAGTAAGTAGGAGTAGTAGGAGTAGTAGTAGCAGTAGTAGCAGCAAACAGTCAGTGTGCTGCAGGCATGCCTGGGTAAAACGATTTCAGCAGGAAGCAGGAACATCCTGTAAGATCCACATTCCAGAATGCGCGGTTGCCGTTCGATATCTAAAAATGTGCGGCGTGATTCCAGCAGCAATCACCCCAACGGAGTTTACCCGTCGCCAAAAATCCTGATCCAACTGCCCAGGTCTACCGGGGTAGAGTATGAAACCTGGGGATGTTTTTATTGTGAGGTTTAGGGTCACCGGGCCAAGGATATATGTGAGTGTCTACATCCTGCGCAGGTACGAATGGGGAGGAGTGTGGTTGTTTGTAGGAGGCCCAACTGGTATGGAGGTAGTGGTGCTGGGTGGCCATGTGATCGTTGGGTTGAGCGAAAAATGGATAGCACCACCAGGGCTGGCCACGTGGTCCCGTATCGAGATGGTGGAGGGTGGTCATGCCCATGTATGTATGTATGTATGTATGTATGTGATCGTTCGCTGGGCTTGAGTGCAACTATTGTTTGGGAGTAGGAGTAGTAGTAGTAGTAGTAATAGTAGGAGTAGTAGGAGTAGTAAGTAGGAGTAGTAGGAGTAGTAGTAGCAGTAGTAGCAGCAAGCAGTCAGTGTGCTGCAGGCATGCCTGGGTAAAACGATTTCAGCAGGAAGCAGGAACATCCTGTAAGATCCACATTCCAGAATGCGCGGTTGCCGTTCGATATCTAAAAATGTGCGGCGTGATTCCAGCAGCAATCACCCCAACGGAGTTTACCCGTCGCCAAAAATCCTGATCCAACTGCCCAGGTCTACCGGGGTAGAGTATGAAACCTGGGGATGTTTTTATTGTGAGGTTTAGGGTCAACGGGCCAAGGATATATGTGAGTGTCTACATACTGCGCAGGTATGAATGGGGAGGAGTGTGGTTGTTTGTAGGAGGCCCAACTGGTATGGAGGTAGTGGTGCTGGGTGGCCATGTGATCGTTGGGTTGAGCAAAAAATGGATAGCACCACCAGGGCTGGCCACGTGGTCCCGTATCGAGATGGTGGAGGGTGGTCATGCCCATGTATGTATGTATGTATGTATGTGATCGTTCGCTGGGCTTGAGTGCAACTATTTTTTGGGAGTAGGAGTAGTAGTAGTAGTAGTAGTAGTAATAGTAGGAGTAGTAGGAGTAGTAAGTAGGAGTAGTAGGAGTAGTAGTAGCAGTAGTAGCAGCAAACAGTCAGTGTGCTGCAGGCATGCCTGGGTAAAACGATTTCAGCAGGAAGCAGGAACATCCTGTAAGATCCACATTCCAGAATGCGCGGTTGCCGTTCGATATCTAAAAATGTGCGGCGTGATTCCAGCAGCAATCACCCCAACGGAGTTTACCCGTCGCCAAAAATCCTGATCCAACTGCCCAGGTCTACCGGGGTAGAGTATGAAACCTGGGGATGTTTTTATTGTGAGGTTTAGGGTCACCGGGCCAAGGATATATGTGAGTGTCTACATCCTGCGCAGGTACGAATGGGGAGGAGTGTGGTTGTTTGTAGGAGGCCCAACTGGTATGGAGGTAGTGGTGCTGGGTGGCCATGTGATCGTTGGGTTGAGCGAAAAATGGATAGCACCACCAGGGCTGGCCACGTGGTCCCGTATCGAGATGGTGGAGGGTGGTCATGCCCATGTATGTATGTATGTATGTATGTATGTGATCGTTCGCTGGGCTTGAGTGCAACTATTTTTTGGGAGTAGGAGTAGTAGTAGTAGTAGTAATAGTAGGAGTAGTAGGAGTAGTAAGTAGGAGTAGTAGGAGTAGTAGTAGCAGTAGTAGCAGCAAGCAGTCAGTGTGCTGCAGGCATGCCTGGGTAAAACGATTTCAGCAGGAAGCAGGAACATCCTGTAAGATCCACATTCCAGAATGCGCGGTTGCCGTTCGATATCTAAAAATGTGCGGCGTGATTCCAGCAGCAATCACCCCAACGGAGTTTACCCGTCGCCAAAAATCCTGATCCAACTGCCCAGGTCTACCGGGGTAGAGTATGAAACCTGGGGATGTTTTTATTGTGAGGTTTAGGGTCACCGGGCCAAGGATATATGTGAGTGTCTACATCCTGCGCAGGTACGAATGGGGAGGAGTGTGGTTGTTTGTAGGAGGCCCAACTGGTATGGAGGTAGTGGTGCTGGGTGGCCATGTGATCGTTGGGTTGAGCGAAAAATGGATAGCACCACCAGGGCTGGCCACGTGGTCCCGTATCGAGATGGTGGAGGGTGGTCATGCCCATGTATGTATGTATGTATGTATGTATGTGATCGTTCGCTGGGCTTGAGTGCAACTATTTTTTGGGAGTAGGAGTAGTAGTAGTAGTAGTAGTAATAGTAGGAGTAGTAGGAGTAGTAAGTAGGAGTAGTAGGAGTAGTAGTAGCAGTAGTAGCAGCAAGCAGTCAGTGTGCTGCAGGCATGCCTGGGTAAAACGATTTCAGCAGGAAGCAGGAACATCCTGTAAGATCCACATTCCAGAATGCGCGGTTGCCGTTCGATATCTAAAAGTGTGCGGCGTGATTCCAGCAGCAATCACCCCAACGGAGTTTACCCGTCGCCAAAAATCCTGATCCAACTGCCCAGGTCTACCGGGGTAGAGTATGAAACCTGGGGATGTTTTTATTGTGAGGTTTAGGGTCAACGGGCCAAGGATATATGTGAGTGTCTACATCCTGCGCAGGTACGAATGGGGAGGAGTGTGGTTGTTTGTAGGAGGCCCAACTGGTATGGAGGTAGTGGTGCTGGGTGGCCATGTGATCGTTGGGTTGAGCGAAAAATGGATAGCACCACCAGGGCTGGCCACGTGGTCCCGTATCGAGATGGTGGAGGGTGGTCATGCCCATGTATGTATGTATGTATGTATGTATGTATGTGATCGTTCGCTGGGCTTGAGTGCAACTATTGTCTGGGAGTAGGAGTAGTAGTAGTAGTAGTAGTAATAGTAGGAGTAGTAGGAGTAGTAAGTAGGAGTAGTAGGAGTAGTAGTAGCAGTAGTAGCAGCAAGCAGTCAGTGTGCTGCAGGCATGCCTGGGTAAAACGAATTCAGCAGGAAGCAGGAACATCCTGTAAGATCCACATTCCAGAATGCGCGGTTGCCGTTCGATATCTAAAAATGTGCGGCGTGATTCCAGCAGCAATCACCCCAACGGAGTTTACCCGTCGCCAAAAATCCTGATCCAACTGCCCAGGTCTACCGGGGTAGAGTATGAAACCTGGGGATGTTTTTAGTGTGAGGTTTAGGGTCACCGGGCCAAGGATATATGTGAGTGTCTACATCCTGCGCAGGTACGAATGGGGAGGAGTGTGGTTGTTTGTAGGAGGCCCAACTGGTATGATGGTAGTGGTGCTGGGTGGCCATGTGATCGTTGGGTTGAGCGAACAATGGATAGCACCACCAGGGCTGGCCACGTGGTCCCGTATCGAGATGGTGGAGGGTGGTCATGCCCATGTATGTATGTATGTATGTGATCGTTCGCTGGGCTTGAGTGCAACTATTTTTTGGGAGTAGGAGTAGTAGTAGTAGTAGTAGTAGTAGTAATAGTAGGAGTAGTAGGAGTAGTAAGTAGGAGTAGTAGGAGTAGTGGTAGCAGCAAGCAGTCAGTGTGCTGCAGGCATGCCTGGGTAAAACGATTTCAGCAGGAAGCAGGAACATCCTGTAAGATCCACATTCCAGAATGCGCGGTTGCCGTTCGATATCTAAAAATGTGCGGCGTGATTCCAGCAGCAATCACCCCAACGGAGTTTACCCGTCGCCAAAAATCCTGATCCAACTGCCCAGGTCTACCGGGGTAGAGTATGAAACCTGGGGATGTTTTTAGTGTGAGGTTTAGGGTCACCGGGCCAAGGATATATGTGAGTGTCTACATCCTGCGCAGGTACGAATGGGGAGGAGTGTGGTTGTTTGTAGGAGGCCCAACTGGTATGAAGGTAGTGGTGCTGGGTGGCCATGTGATCGTTGGGTTGAGCGAACAATGGATAGCACCACCAGGGCTGGCCACGTGGTCCCGTATCGAGATGGTGGAGGGTGGTCATGCCCATGTATGTATGTATGTATGTATGTGATCGTTCGCTGGGCTTGAGTGCAACTATTTTTTGGGAGTAGGAGTAGTAGTAGTAGTAGTAGTAGTAGTAATAGTAGGAGTAGTAGGAGTAGTAAGTAGGAGTAGTAGGAGTAGTAGTAGCAGTAGTAGCAGCAAGCAGTCAGTGTGCTGCAGGCATGCCTGGGTAAAACGATTTCAGCAGGAAGCAGGAACATCCTGTAAGATCCACATTCCAGAATGCGCGGTTGCCGTTCGATATCTAAAAATGTGCGGCGTGATTCCAGCAGCAATCACCCCAACGGAGTTTACCCGTCGCCAAAAATCCTGATCCAACTGCCCAGGTCTACCGGGGTAGAGTATGAAACCTGGGGATGTTTTTATTGTGAGGTTTAGGGTCACCGGGCCAAGGATATATGTGAGTGTCTACATCCTGCGCAGGTACGAATGGGGAGGAGTGTGGTTGTTTGTAGGAGGCCCAACTGGTATGGAGGTAGTGGTGCTGGGTGGCCATGTGATCGTTGGGTTGAGCGAAAAATGGATAGCACCACCAGGGCTGGCCACGTGGTCCCGTATCGAGATGGTGGAGGGTGGTCATGCCCATGTATGTATGTATGTATGTATGTATGTATGTATGTATGTATGTGATCGTTCGCTGGGCTTGAGTGCAACTATTTTTTGAGAGTAGGAGTAGTAGTAGTAGTAGTAGTAGTAATAGTAGGAGTAGAAGGAGTAGTAAGTAGGAGTAGTAGGAGTAGTAGTAGCAGTAGTAGCAGCAAGCAGTCAGTGTGCTGCAGGCATGCCTGGGTAAAACGATTTCAGCAGGAAGCAGGAACATCCTGTAAGATCCACATTCCAGAATGCGCGGTTGCCGTTCGATATCTAAAAATGTGCGGCGTGATTCCAGCAGCAATCACCCCAACGGAGTTTACCCGTCGCCAAAAATCCTGATCCAACTGCCCAGGTCTACCGGGGTAGAGTATGAAACCTGGGGATGTTTTTATTGTGAGGTTTAGGGTCACCGGGCCAAGGATATATGTGAGTGTCTACATCCTGCGCAGGTACGAATGGGGAGGAGTGTGGTTGTTTGTAGGAGGCCCAACTGGTATGGAGGTAGTGGTGCTGGGTGGCCATGTGATCGTTGGGTTGAGCAAAAAATGGATAGCACCACCAGGGCTGGCCACGTGGTCCCGTATCGAGATGGTGGAGGGTGGTCATGCCCATGTATGTATGTATGTATGTATGTGATCGTTCGCTGGGCTTGAGTGCAACTATTTTTTGGGAGTAGGAGTAGGAGTAGTAGTAGTAGTAGTAGTGGTAGTAGTAATAGTAGGAGTAGTAGGAGTAGTAAGTAGGAGTAGTAGGAGTAGTAGTAGCAGTAGTAGCAGCAAGCAGTCAGTGTGCTGCAGGCATGCCTGGGTAAAACGATTTCAGCAGGAAGCAGGAACATCCTGTAAGATCCACATTCCAGAATGCGCGGTTGCCGTTCGATATCTAAAAATGTGCGGCGTGATTCCAGCAGCAATCACCCCAACGGAGTTTACCCGTCGCCAAAAATCCTGATCCAACTGCCCAGGTCTACCGGGGTAGAGTATGAAACCTGGGGATGTTTTTATTGTGAGGTTTAGGGTCACCGGGCCAAGGATGTATGTGAGTGTCTACATCCTGCGCAGGTACGAATGGGGAGGAGTGTGGTTGTTTGTAGGAGGCCCAACTGGTATGGAGGTAGTGGTGCTGGGTGGCCATGTGATCGTTGGGTTGAGCGAAAAATGGATAGCACCACCAGGGCTGGCCACGTGGTCCCGTATCGAGATGGTGGAGGGTGGTCATGCCCATGTATGTATGTATGTATGTATGTATGTGATCGTTCGCTGGGCTTGAGTGCAACTATTTTTTGGGAGTAGGAGTAGTAGTAGTAGTAGTAGTAGTAATAGTAGGAGTAGTAGGAGTAGTAAGTAGGAGTAGTAGGAGTAGTAGTAGCAGTAGTAGCAGCAAGCAGTCAGTGTGCTGCAGGCATGCCTGGGTAAAAGGATTTCAGCAGGAAGCAGGAACATCCTGTAAGATCCACATTCCAGAATGCGCGGTTGCCGTTCGATATCTAAAAATGTGCGGCGTGATTCCAGCAGCAATCACCCCAACGGAGTTTACCCGTCGCCGAAAATCCTGATCCAACTGCCCAGGTCTACCGGGGTAGAGTATGAAACCTGGGGATGTTTTTATTGTGAGGTTTAGGGTCACCGGGCCAAGGATATATGTGAGTGTCTACATCCTGCGCAGGTACGAATGGGGAGGAGTGCGGTTGTTTGTAGGAGGCCCAACTGGTATGGAGGTAGTGGTGCTGGGTGGTCATGTGATCGTTGGGTTGAGCGAAAAATGGATAGCACCACCAGGGCTGGCCACGTGGTCCCGTATCGAGATGGTGGAGGGTGGTCATGCCCATGTATGTATGTATGTATGTATGTGATCGTTCGCTGGGCTTGAGTGCAACTATTTTTTGGGAGTAGTAGTAGTAGTAGTAGTAGTAGGAGTAGTAAGTAGGAGTAGTAGGAGTAGTAGTAGCAGTAGTAGCAGCAAGCAGTCAGTGTGCTGCAGGCATGCCTGGGTAAAAGGATTTCAGCAGGAAGCAGGAACATCCTGTAAGATCCACATTCCAGAATGCGCGGTTGCCGTTCGATATCTAAAAATGTGCGGCGTGATTCTAGCAGCAATCACCCCAACGGAGTTTACCCGTCGCCAAAAATCCTGATCCAACTGCCCAGGTCTACCGGGGTAGAGTATGAAACCTGGGGATGTTTTTATTGTGAGGTTTAGGGTCACCGGGCCAAGGATATATGTGAGTGTCTACATCCTGCGCAGGTACGAATGGGGAGGAGTGTGGTTGTTTGTAGGAGGCCCAACTGGTATGGAGGTAGTGGTGCTGGGTGGCCATGTGATCGTTGGGTTGAGCGAAAAATGGATAGCACCACCAGGGCTGGCCACGTGGTCCCGTATCGAGATGGTGGAGGGTGGTCATGCCCATGTATGTATGTATGTGATCGTTCGCTGGGCTTGAGTGCAACTATTGTTTGGGAGTAGTAGTAGTAGTAGTAGTAGTAGTAGTAGTAGGAGTAGTAAGTAGGAGTAGTAGGAGTAGTAGTAGCAGTAGTAGCAGCAAGCAGTCAGTGTGCTGCAGGCATGCCTGGGTAAAACGATTTCAGCAGGAAGCAGGAACATCCTGTAAGATCCACATTCCAGAATGCGCGGTTGCCGTTCGATATCTAAAAATGTGCGGCGTGATTCCAGCAGCAATCACCCCCACGGAGTTTACCCGTCGCCAAAAATCCTGATCCAACTGCCCAGGTCTACCGGGGTAGAGTATGAAACCTGGGGATGTTTTTATTGTGAGGTTTAGGGTCACCGGGCCAAGGATATATGTGAGTGTTTTACATCCTGCGCAGGTACGAATGGGGAGGAGTGTGGTTGTTTGTAGGAGGCCCAACTGGTATGGAGGTAGTGGTGCTGGGTGGCCATGTGATCGTTGGGTTGAGCGAAAAATGGATAGCACCACCAGGGCTGGCCACGTGGTCCCGTATCGAGATGGTGGAGGGTGGTCATGCCCATGTATGTATGTATGTGATCGTTCGCTGGGCTTGAGTGCAACTATTTTTTGGGAGTAGTAGTAGTAGTAGTAGTAGTAGTAGTAGTAGTAGGAGTAGTAAGTAGGAGTAGTAGGAGTAGTAGTAGCAGTAGTAGCAGCAAGCAGTCAGTGTGCTGCAGGCATGCCTGGGTAAAACGATTTCAGCAGGAAGCAGGAACATCCTGTAAGATCCACATTCCAGAATGCGCGGTTGCCGTTCGATATCTAAAAATGTGCGGCGTGATTCTAGCAGCAATCACCCCAACGGAGTTTACCCGTCGCCAAAAATCCTGATCCAACTGCCCAGGTCTACCGGGGTAGAGTATGAAACCTGGGGATGTTTTTATTGTGAGGTTTAGGGTCACCGGGCCAAGGATATATGTGAGTGTCTACATCCTGCGCAGGTACGAATTTGGAGGAGTGTGGTTGTTTGTAGGAGGCCCAACTGGTATGGAGGTAGTGGTGCTGGGTGGCCATGTGATCGTTGGGTTGAGCGAAAAATGGATAGCACCACCAGGGCTGGCCACGTGGTCCCGTATCGAGATGGTGGAGGGTGGTCATGCCCATGTATGTATGTATGTGATCGTTCGCTGGGCTTAAGTGCAACTATTTTTTGGGAGTAGTAGTAGTAGTAGTAGTAGTAGTAGTAGGAGTAGTAAGTAGGAGTAGTAGGAGTAGTAGTAGCAGTAGTAGCAGCAAGCAGTCAGTGTGCTGCAGGCATGCCTGGGTAAAACGATTTCAGCAGGAAGCAGGAACATCCTGTAAGATCCACATTCCAGAATGCGCGGTTGCCGTTCGATATCTAAAAATGTGCGGCGTGATTCTAGCAGCAATCACCCCAACGGAGTTTACCCGTCGCCAAAAATCCTGATCCAACTGCCCAGGTCTACCGGGGTAGAGTATGAAACCTGGGGATGTTTTTATTGTGAGGTTTAGGGTCACCGGGCCAAGGATATATGTGAGTGTCTACATCCTGCGCAGGTACGAATGGGGAGGAGTGTGGTTGTTTGTAGGAGGCCCAACTGGTATGGAGGTAGTGGTGCTGGGTGGCCATGTGATCGTTGGGTTGAGCGAAAAATGGATAGCACCACCAGGGCTGGCCACGTGGTCCCGTATCGAGATGGTGGAGGGTGGTCATGCCCATGTATGTATGTATGTATGTGGTCGTTCGCTGGGCTTGAGTGCAACTATTTTTTGGGAGTAGTAGTAGTTGTAGTAGTAGTAGAAGTAGGAGTAGTAGGAGTAGTAAGTAGGAGTAGTAGGAGTAGTAGTAGCAGTAGTAGCAGCAAGCAGTCAGTGTGCTGCAGGCATGCCTGGGTAAAAGGATTTCAGCAGGAAGCAGGAACATCCTGTAAGATCCACATTCCAGAATGCGCGGTTGCCGTTCGATATCTAAAAATGTGCGGCGTGATTCCAGCAGCAATCACCCCAACGGAGTTTACCCGTCGCCGAAAATCCTGATCCAACTGCCCAGGTCTACCGGGGTAGAGTATGAAACCTGGGGATGTTTTTATTGTGAGGTTTAGGGTCACCGGGCCAAGGATATATGTGAGTGTCTACATCCTGCGCAGGTACGAATGGGGAGGAGTGCGGTTGTTTGTAGGAGGCCCAACTGGTATGGAGGTAGTGGTGCTGGGTGGTCATGTGATCGTTGGGTTGAGCGAAAAATGGATAGCACCACCAGGGCTGGCCACGTGGTCCCGTATCGAGATGGTGGAGGGTGGTCATGCCCATGTATGTATGTATGTATGTGATCGTTCGCTGGGCTTGAGTGCAACTATTTTTTGGGAGTAGTAGTAGTAGTAGTAGTAGGAGTAGTAAGTAGGAGTAGTAGGAGTAGTAGTAGCAGTAGTAGCAGCAAGCAGTCAGTGTGCTGCAGGCATGCCTGGGTAAAAGGATTTCAGCAGGAAGCAGGAACATCCTGTAAGATCCACATTCCAGAATGCGCGGTTGCCGTTCGATATCTAAAACTGTGCGGCGTGATTCTAGCAGCAATCACCCCAACGGAGTTTACCCGTCGCCAAAAATCCTGATCCAACTGCCCAGGTCTACCGGGGTAGAGTATGAAACCTGGGGATGTTTTTATTGTGAGGTTTAGGGTCACCGGGCCAAGGATATATGTGAGTGTCTACATCCTGCGCAGGTACGAATGGGAAGGAGTGTGGTTGTTTGTAGGAGGCCCAACTGGTATGGAGGTAGTGGTGCTGGGTGGCCATGTGATCGTTGGGTTGAGCGAAAAATGGATAGCACCACCAGGGCTGGCCACGTGGTCCCGTATCGAGATGGTGGAGGGTGGTCATGCCCATGTATGTATGTATGTGATCGTTCGCTGGGCTTGAGTGCAACTATTTTTTGGGAGTAGTAGTAGTAGTAGTAGTAGTAGTAGTAGTAGGAGTAGTAAGTAGGAGTAGTAGGAGTAGTAGTAGCAGTAGTAGCAGCAAGCAGTCAGTGTGCTGCAGGCATGCCTGGGTAAAACGATTTCAGCAGGAAGCAGGAACATCCTGTAAGATCCACATTCCAGAATGCGCGGTTGCCGTTCGATATCTAAAAATGTGCGGCGTGATTCCAGCAGCAATCACCCCAACGGAGTTTACCCGTCGCCAAAAATCCTGATCCAACTGCCCAGGTCTACCGGGGTAGAGTATGAAACCTGGGGATGTTTTTATTGTGAGGTTTAGGGTCACCGGGCCAAGGATATATGTGAGTGTTTTACATCCTGCGCAGGTACGAATGGGGAGGAGTGTGGTTGTTTGTAGGAGGCCCAACTGGTATGGAGGTAGTGGTGCTGGGTGGCCATGTGATCGTTGGGTTGAGCGAAAAATGGATAGCACCACCAGGGCTGGCCACGTGGTCCCGTATCGAGATGGTGGAGGGTGGTCATGCCCATGTATGTATGTATGTGATCGTTCGCTGGGCTTGAGTGCAACTATTTTTTGGGAGTAGTAGTAGTTGTAGTAGTAGTAGAAGTAGGAGTAGTAGGAGTAGTAAGTAGGAGTAGTAGGAGTAGTAGTAGCAGTAGTAGCAGCAAGCAGTCAGTGTGCTGCAGGCATGCCTGGGTAAAAGGATTTCAGCAGGAAGCAGGAACATCCTGTAAGATCCACATTCCAGAATGCGCGGTTGCCGTTCGATATCTAAAAATGTGCGGCGTGATTCTAGCAGCAATCACCCCAACGGAGTTTACCCGTCGCCGAAAATCCTGATCCAACTGCCCAGGTCTACCGGGGTAGAGTATGAAACCTGGGGATGTTTTTATTGTGAGGTTTAGGGTCACCGGGCCAAGGATATATGTGAGTGTCTACATCCTGCGCAGGTACGAATGGGGAGGAGTGCGGTTGTTTGTAGGAGGCCCAACTGGTATGGAGGTAGTGGTGCTGGGTGGTCATGTGATCGTTGGGTTGAGCGAAAAATGGATAGCACCACCAGGGCTGGCCACGTGGTCCCGTATCGAGATGGTGGAGGGTGGTCATGCCCATGTATGTATGTATGTATGTATGTGATCGTTCGCTGGGCTTGAGTGCAACTATTTTTTGGGAGTAGTAGTAGTAGTAGTAGTAGTAGGAGTAGTAAGTAGGAGTAGTAGGAGTAGTAGTAGCAGTAGTAGCAGCAAGCAGTCAGTGTGCTGCAGGCATGCCTGGGTAAAAGGATTTCAGCAGGAAGCAGGAACATCCTGTAAGATCCACATTCCAGAATGCGCGGTTGCCGTTCGATATCTAAAAATGTGCGGCGTGATTCTAGCAGCAATCACCCCAACGGAGTTTACCCGTCGCCAAAAATCCTGATCCAACTGCCCAGGTCTACCGGGGTAGAGTATGAAACCTGGGGATGTTTTTATTGTGAGGTTTAGGGTCACCGGGCCAAGGATATATGTGAGTGTCTACATCCTGCGCAGGTACGAATGGGGAGGAGTGTGGTTGTTTGTAGGAGGCCCAACTGGTATGGAGGTAGTGGTGCTGGGTGGCCATGTGATCGTTGGGTTGAGCGAAAAATGGATAGCACCACCAGGGCTGGCCACGTGGTCCCGTATCGAGATGGTGGAGGGTGGTCATGCCCATGTATGTATGTATGTGATCGTTCGCTGGGCTTGAGTGCAACTATTTTTTGGGAGTAGTAGTAGTAGTAGTAGTAGTAGTAGTAGTAGTAGGAGTAGTAAGTAGGAGTAGTAGGAGTAGTAGTAGCAGTAGTAGCAGCAAGCAGTCAGTGTGCTGCAGGCATGCCTGGGTAAAAGGATTTCAGCAGGAAGCAGGAACATCCTGTAAGATCCACATTCCAGAATGCGCGGTTGCCGTTCGATATCTAAAAATGTGCGGCGTGATTCCAGCAGCAATCACCCCAACGGAGTTTACCCGTCGCCAAAAATCCTGATCCAACTGCCCAGGTCTACCGGGGTAGAGTATGAAACCTGGGGATGTTTTTATTGTGAGGTTTAGGGTCACCGGGCCAAGGATATATGTGAGTGTTTTACATCCTGCGCAGGTACGAATGGGGAGGAGTGTGGTTGTTTGTAGGAGGCCCAACTGGTATGGAGGTAGTGGTGCTGGGTGGCCATGTGATCGTTGGGTTGAGCGAAAAATGGATAGCACCACCAGGGCTGGCCACGTGGTCCCGTATCGAGATGGTGGAGGGTGGTCATGCCCATGTATGTATGTATGTGATCGTTCGCTGGGCTTGAGTGCAACTATTTTTTGGGAGTAGTAGTAGTAGTAGTAGTAGTAGTAGTAGTAGGAGTAGTAAGTAGGAGTAGTAGGAGTAGTAGTAGCAGTAGTAGCAGCAAGCAGTCAGTGTGCTGGAGGCATGCCTGGGTAAAACGATTTCAGCAGGAAGCAGGAACATCCTGTAAGATCCACATTCCAGAATGCGCGGTTGCCGTTCGATATCTAAAAATGTGCGGCGTGATTCTAGCAGCAATCACCCCAACGGAGTTTACCCGTCGCCAAAAATCCTGATCCAACTGCCCAGGTCTACCGGGGTAGAGTATGAAACCTGGGGATGTTTTTATTGTGAGGTTTAGGGTCACCGGGCCAAGGATATATGTGAGTGTCTACATCCTGCGCAGGTACGAATGGGGAGGAGTGTGGTTGT
The DNA here is from genome assembly GCA_031213475.1 of Nereocystis luetkeana. NCBI lineage: Eukaryota > Phaeophyceae > Laminariales > Laminariaceae > Nereocystis > Nereocystis luetkeana. Next base: position 2,839,412 of record JARUPZ010000037.1, on the reverse strand, counting down.
TTGTAGGAGGCCCAACTGGTATGGAGGTAGTGGTGCTGGGTGGCCATGTGATCGTTGGGTTGAGCGAAAAATGGATAGCACCACCAGGGCTGGCCACGTGGTCCCGTATCGAGATGGTGGAGGGTGGTCATGCCCATGTATGTATGTATGTGATCGTTCGCTGGGCTTGAGTGCAACTATTTGTTGGGAGTAGTAAAAGTAGTAGTAGTAGTAGTAGTAGTAGTAGGAGTAGTAAGTAGGAGTAGTAGGAGTAGTAGTAGCAGTAGTAGCAGCAAGCAGTCAGTGTGCTGCAGGCATGCCTGGGTAAAACGATTTCAGCAGGAAGCAGGAACATCCTGTAAGATCCACATTCCAGAATGCGCGGTTGCCGTTCGATATCTAAAAATGTGCGGCGTGATTCCAGCAGCAATCACCCCAACGGAGTTTACCCGTCGCCAAAAATCCTGATCCAACTGCCCAGGTCTACCGGGGTAGAGTATGAAACCTGGGGATGTTTTTATTGTGAGGTTTAGGGTCACCGGGCCAAGGATATATGTGAGTGTTTTACATCCTGCGCAGGTACGAATGGGGAGGAGTGTGGTTGTTTGTAGGAGGCCCAACTGGTATGGAGGTAGTGGTGCTGGGTGGCCATGTGATCGTTGGGTTGAGCGAAAAATGGATAGCACCACCAGGGCTGGCCACGTGGTCCCGTATCGAGATGGTGGAGGGTGGTCATGCCCATGTATGTATGTATGTGATCGTTCGCTGGGCTTGAGTGCAACTATTTTTTGGGAGTAGTAGTAGTAGTAGTAGTAGTAGTAGTAGTAGTAGGAGTAGTAAGTAGGAGTAGTACACAAGTTGCCAATCGGCTACCCCCAAAAACCCTCCAGGGAACAATTTGACCCTCCAGAGGGCGAGGCCACCCTCCAGAGGGTGTTTGAGGCTTGGAGGGCCAGGCCTTCCGCCCTCTAGAGGGATTTTGTTCTTTTGGTACCCTGTACAGGCTTGTCATGTGCGCTAGCCTCTAGAGTGGGCTGTCTATATACCGCTGGAGGGCCGTGCGGCAGGTTTGTTCCGGAGGAGGGAAATGACCGTTTCAACCCTCTAGAGGGGTTTGTATTGAAAACTCTGGAGGGAGGTCGACATTTCACCCTCCAGAGCGCGTTGGCGATTGTCTAGGGTTTGAGGTTTCGCCCCTCTAGAGGGAGCTCTTTTCTGATGTGACGGCTGGAGGTCTCTACTAAATGCTAGCCTCTAGAGTGGGCTGTCTATATACCGCTGGAGGGCGTGCGGCAGGTTTGTTCCGGAGGAGGGCAATGGTTGTTTCAACCCTCTAGAGGGGTTTATATTGAAAACTCCGGAGGGAGGTCGGCATTTCACCCTCCAGAGCGCGATGGCGATTGTCTAGGGTATGAGGTTTCGCCCCTCTAGAGGGAGCTCTTTTCTGATGCGACGGCTGGAGGTCTCTACTGATTGCTAGCCTCTAGAGTGGGCTGTCTATATACCGCTGGAGGGCCGTGCGGCAGGTTTGTTCCGGAGGAGGGTAATGACCGTTTCAACCCTCTAGAGGGGTTTATATTGAAAACTCTGGAGGGGGGTCGGCATTTCACCCTCCAGAGCGCGTTGGAGATTGTTTAGGGTATGAGGTTTTGCCCCTCTAGGGGGAGCTTTTCTGATGCGACGGCTGGAGGTCTCTACTAAATGCTAGCCTCTAGAGTGTTTGCGTGCCGTTCGCTCTGGAGCGCCGTGGGAAATAGTTGGCCAGGTGGAGGTCTATGATGAGAATGGGCAGCCTCTGGAGGCACATTGACATTGCACCCGCTGAAGGTGGAACAACATCCTACCCACCAGAGGTCTTGAGATTGCGCACGCTTGTGAGGAATGGTCATGTCGCCCCCCAGAGGCATTGTGACTCCAGCGATTCGATCAGTTCCCCTCCAAAGGCTGGCTGTACCTGCCCTCCCTTGAGTGATTCGTGGCTTGCTCGAGCCTTTCTTTGGACGGAAATTATCCAAATTACCTCTCAGCGTCTTGCTTGACGAACCCTCCGGCGCTTGCGAATTGAGCATTACACGCCATGGGGTGGCCGTGGCGTATACACCAGTAACAACGCGATCCTTTTCTGGCCAAGGCTCGCGAATTGTGATGCGAACATCGATCATAGACAGCCTATAGAATGGCGTTTCTGCCTGAGCACAAACGCTTCGCTGCAATTCCTTTTAATATCTCGGAATATTTCAGCCTGAATTCTTGACTACTTGATTCTCGACATATGTCGCGTACTATACGCTCCGGGTCCAGACCGCACATACACACATACCGCTGCACAGCGGCAGCCTGTATCCAGTGGCTATTATAGTTGGGTTTTTTTCAAAATACGTTGCTTCAACCCCTATAAAAACAAGCTTCACAAGCATTTCGAAACCCTCAAAAACCGCCAGTCCGTTGAAGCCACACGCTGCACGCCACAGCTCTTGCCGATGGCAGCACTAGCAGCAAGCAATTACAGGCGATATACACATTCCCGTCGCATATACTCGTAGCTCTGAGCATGTGAAATCATTGAGTCGAAACGCTGTGGGTGAGGGCGTGGAGGGGCACCTAGGCCGACAATTTGAAATACAACTACCAGGTACAGCAGTACGCGAGCGTCCCTCCAAAACAGAAGCCTTTTTCGAAATGGACGAGACTGGAGAGCTGGAGAGGACAGCTCTCTCCATGGACTAGACGACCAGCGACAGCGTTGATGGCAGCTATCCCAAGGTGAGAGTACGCGAATGCTACTTTCCTTGTGGGTGGGCAACACATCATAGCTTGGAGTGGACCGCGTGATATATACAGCAGTGGGTCCCCCTGTCTCAACTATTTCTACTCGTGGTACTGCGGCTGTGGTGTCGTACGAGGGGGTCACGCTTTTTGTACGTCTGATCAGTGATAGCTCTCCTAGCCAATCGGAGCGATGCTACCAGATTTCCTTCTCGCCACCTAATTTTATCCCTCTTGTTAGACCCACAGCAGCAAGGAGATCACTGCTGCGCTCTTCATTTTGTGATGCCCTGCTAGTGTACCTGTTGTACAAGTTTTTTTTTTACCCCACGGCATAAATTTAAAGACCCAACGGGCTGCATTTTGAATTTTGAACTTCGAGCATCTTTTTTTCGTACGAGTATTACGTACTGTGGTACGTGTATACGTACATCCATCCTGGTACTGCTGTACTCTATGGCAGCCACAAGCGGAGATTTTTTGTACAGTACGTTTGTTTGTATGATACCTGGTACGTATGTTAGGCATCACCTGGTGTTTTCCCATTTGGTACTATGATCCCGCAGTGGGCCCATCCCATTCGACACCCGGCTCCCACTTGGAGGTTCAGAAATACATACATGTTGTACGAGTTTTTTTATGCTCCACGGCATACATTAAAAAACCCAAACGGGCTGCATTTTTGAATTTTGAACTTTGATTTTTCCACGTACGTACATCCTGGTACTCTCCAGCCACCAGCGGAGAAAATGTACGTACGTGCAAACTTGAAATTTGAGTGGTTTGTCCCCAAAACGGGACTGCGGTTCTAAAAGGGTTAACTTATTTTTTTACAGCAGTAGGTTGGCACGTATATTTATATCACCTTGTATTTTCCCATTTGGTCATTTGACCTATCGCATTTGACACCCTACTCCCGCTTGGACGCGCAGAAATATGATCAACCCTCCGCAGGAACCGCCGAACGCCCACCTGGCATCCTGGTCTCATTTGGTGCCATGTGTATATAATAGGCCATGCAGATCTACACCAACTCCAATGCTATCTGCTATACATACAGCCGTTTTGAAGCTACGTGCACTGAAGAGCCTTGGACGTTCGTGGGATTTCTCTGTGTCTCAGTCCTACGGGTACTGCTGTGCTGTTGTACTGCTGTAGTTGTCTGGTAGACGTCTGCCACGGATACTCTACTTTTCTGTCTCGCCCATTAAAGGTTTTTCAACTACAGCAGTTCAACCGCATATCGCTACCCCTGTAGCGTGCAGTTGGGGAGTGATTATCTGCAGGCGGCTTATCCCGATGGCCATGTCGGCGTCGAGAGTGCCAAACACCTCATCGACGTAAACATATTCTTGTGGTTGTTTTGCATCCTTCTTACGCTGAATGCTATCCGTATTGTGTACCAGGTCTTTTTTTTGGTGTGGCAGATGCTGCGTCTGTTCGCTTTCAGGAAAGGCCGGCTTGCGTTCAACCTTCAAAACAGACGTGCAACCTACATCGGCGAAGAGGCGGACGCCGTGGCAACTTTCTGCCGCTGTCTCTGCCCTTATCTCCTCGGTGAGTGCATGTCGCCACCGCTGCTGTACAAGCAGTTGACCACTGTTGGAGGTTGTTTTAGAAAGAGTTTTAGCCAAAATCAGGTATAATACCTGGTCATTTTTAGGCCAAAATCGATTTTACCAGAAACAAGTTCAAAACACACGCCAGGAGCCCTGCTATTGGCCAGACTGACATCGTCACTGATTTTGGTTCGAATTGGTCAAGGGTTTACCTGATTTATCTACAAGTACTCTGTCTAGCTTTCAACTCTTAACTGATTTGGGCCTATTTTGAACCAATGATAGGGGCCATACGTACACAGTTTTTTCTCCGCGTATGCGTGTGTGGTCCATCGGTTGCACAATTCTTGTGTAGAAACTCGTACGTAAGTACGCATTCATGCGTACACTCGTACGCTCTGTGCTTGTACGTACCAGTAGTACGTACCATACATGTCGCAAGGTGATTCCATTTTTCCTTCTTTGGGGTGTACGGCAAGTATGTCAGATGACCGCATTTTCACCCCTTGACGGACAGCAACTTTGCCTCGACATGCCTCGACTGACCCCAAACTACTGTGGTACAGTACCTGTTAGGTTTTAGTTTGGAACATCGGCCCTACATCCTTGACAGCGCACGTTGTACTCCTGATATCTTCGGTGTACGATGTACTTCAGTTGTTATGATGTGTACTCTGTTGTTTTCTATGACCTATACCCTAAATAAAACAAAATAATTCAGATTTGGGAGGCCACACGCTATATATGTTGAGGCGCAGGTGTTTTTATATAGATCTCCATGGACTAAACGCCGATTGTGGCGCGCGTTTTGTACTTGGTTTTAGTATTAACTGATTTTGGCCCAAAAATCGCCAGGTGTACGTACCTGATTTTGGTCACAGCCCTTTTTGAAATATGTACCACGTAGATAAAGCTACGTAGCTAGAGGTCGGCCGCCATAGTTAGGATTTTCCGCATCCCATTTGAGAACTATACCGTGCCAGTTGTTGAAGTCGCGACGACCCAACTCAATTCCGTTGCATTCTCCCAAACGTCGACTACCAGGTTTGTACTCTTGATTGCACTCGCACATATTCGGCCCGGCCCACGTACCATATTTCAGGTAGAACCGATGGCGATGAGCCACAGCCATCAACCGACGGCGACGGCAGGTTAAAAACAAGAGCTCATAGAAGTCAGAGTGGCCCCGTCGACGACACGGAGGAAATTCACAAGAGTCCACAGGCGGGAGGAGTAGCGATGGCAAGGGCTATAGCCAAGACAGCTGTTGCGATGACGATCACCGGGGCCTGGTCGAAGAAACCTCCACTCGCGGGGATAACTTGCCATGGACGAAGACTCTTCTTGTGTAGGTTACGGCCTTTCAGCCATAGACGACAAGGAGGGGGGAAGGGGGTGAGGCGGCTGGCGCCTGAACAGTCGTGGATGATTACTAGGATTCTGATTAGTCGGGGGGAGGGGGGGATCAGAGCATCAGGGCATGTCTGTTTTCTATCGATTGGATTGCGTTCATATTCGTTGTTTTCCCGTGCTCGATGGTGGCAGGTGTGAGTAATTTTGTTGGGATGCCCCTGTCTTATGTGTTGTGGCTGCGCCATCTCTGTTCGGTTGCAGTGCCCGCAGGGTGTGTTTTGTTCAAAGCGCGTGCACAGGTTGCCACAATGTGATGCCCCCTCTTGTGTTCGAATGATGATGCCGTCTTCATTTTTGTATTCTGGCCAGTTGGTGCTGGGAATTTCAATATCCACATCTCTGTGTCTGGCTGCTGCCTATATTGTAATTGTTTGTCGGCGAAAGCTCAAGACAGGGGGGTTACTAATTTTTGTGAATTACGTATGATACTCGCTCAACCACGACATGTGGGGAGTTGTTATACTGCTGCTGCCTCATTGTGGCGCATTGGTTTAGGACTCGTCAAAGAGAGGCACGGGCTTCCCCGAAGCATACGCACGTAGATGCATTGAGCAGGGAGGAAGCAGAAGGACACGCAAGGGGTAGGTTAGGCGGGTACCACGCCGCACGGTCGACATACTGTACACAGTGTTGTACATTACATGCCCGCTACCGGTGTTTGTATGGCGTAGAATAGTCTCGAAAGGCGTGGCAGATATAGGACATCGTGTGAAAACAACTGTCCACACAGGGCCAGTTGGATTGAGCAAACATGTAGTAGATTCATAATATAAAGCAAAATATTTGATGCAACAATGTGTACTGTTTCCGCATATCTATAAATATAGGGGGCGCGTATGACTGCCAGCGTCTTGTGGCGGTTCACCGTACAAACCCACTAGATGTCGATGTGGTGGGTGCGTTTTCGACTGCACTGTAGGGTCGCCCTTTTTTGGGCACCCTCCAGCGGGTACGGTCTCATATACCCTCCAGAGGGTTTTGCGGGGTGGCGTCAGCCTCCACAGCGTGCGCGCCGGAAAACTCTGTACGTCGATGTGGTGGGTCTGAAAATTGCCGCGCGATAGTGTCACCCAATTTTGGGCACCTTCCAGAGGAAACGATGTTCTGCCCTCCAGAGGGTTTCTACTGTGACGCCGGCCTCCAGAGCGTGCGCGGCCCACCACTCTGTACGTCGGTGTGGTGGGTCTAAAATTTACCGCACGATAGTATCGCCCTATTTTGGGCACCCTCCAGGGGGAAATATATTCTGCCCGCTAGAGGGTGTTTGTTGTGACGTCGGCCTCCAGAGCGTGCGCGGCCGACACTCTGTACGTCGGTGTGGAGGGCCTACAATGTACCGCACGATAGTATAGCCCATTTTTGGGCACCCTCCAGAGGGTAAGATATTTTGCCCTCCAGAGGGTGTTTGGTGGTAGCCGATTGGCGACGTGTGTAGGAGTAGTAGTAGCAGTAGTAGCAGCAAGCAGTCAGTGTGCTGCAGGCATGCCTGGGTAAAACGATTCCAGCAGGAAGCAGGAACATCCTGTAAGATCCACATTCCAGAATGCGCGGTTGCCGTTCGATATCTAAAAATGTGCGGCGTGATTCCAGCAGCAATCACCCCAACGGAGTTTACCCGTCGCCAAAAATCCTGATCCAACTGCCCAGGTCTACCGGGGTAGAGTATGAAACCTGGGGATGTTTTTATTGTGAGGTTTAGGGTCACCGGGCCAAGGATATATGTGAGTGTCTACATCCTGCGCAGGTACGAATGGGGAGGAGTGTGGTTGTTTGTAGGAGGCCCAACTGGTATGGAGGTAGTGGTGCTGGGTGGTCATGTGATCGTTGGGTTGAGCGAAAAATGGATAGCACCACCAGGGCTGGCCACGTGGTCCCGTATCGAGATGGTGGAGGGTGGTCATGCCCATGTATGTATGTATGTGATCGTTCGCTGGGCTTGAGTGCAACTATTTTTTGGGAGTAGTAGTAGTAGTAGTAGTAGTAGTAGTAGTAGTAGGAGTAGTAAGTAGGAGTAGTAGGAGTAGTAGTAGCAGTAGTAGCAGCAAGCAGTCAGTGTGCTGCAGGCATGCCTGGGTAAAACGATTTCAGCAGGAAGCAGGAACATCCTGTAAGATCCACATTCCAGAATGCGCGGTTGCCGTTCGATATCTAAAAATGTGCGGCGTGATTCCAGCAGCAATCACCCCAACGGAGTTTACCCGTCGCCAAAAATCCTGATCCAACTGCCCAGGTCTACCGGGGTAGAGTATGAAACCTGGGGATGTTTTTATTGTGAGGTTTAGGGTCACCGGGCCAAGGATATATGTGAGTGTCTACATCCTGCGCAGGTACGAATGGGGAGGAGTGTGGTTGTTTGTAGGAGGCCCAACTGGTATGGAGGTAGTGGTGCTGGGTGGTCATGTGATCGTTGGGTTGAGCGAAAAATGGATAGCACCACCAGGGCTGGCCACGTGGTCCCGTATCGAGATGGTGGAGGGTGGTCATGCCCATGTATGTATGTTTGTGATCGTTCGCTGGGCTTGAGTGCAACTATTTTTTGGGAGTAGTAGTAGTAGTAGTAGTAGTAGTAGTAGTAGGAGTAGTAAGTAGGAGTAGTAGGAGTAGTAGTAGCAGTAGTAGCAGCAAGCAGTCAGTGTGCTGCAGGCATGCCTGGGTAAAACGATTTCAGCAGGAAGCAGGAACATCCTGTAAGATCCACATTCCAGAATGCGCGGTTGCCGTTCGATATCTAAAAATGTGCGGCGTGATTCCAGCAGCAGTCACCCCAACGGAGTTTACCCGTCGCCAAAAATCCTGATCCAACTGCCCAGGTCTACCGGGGTAGAGTATGAAACCTGGGGATGTTTTTATTGTGAGGTTTAGGGTCACCGGGCCAAGGATATATGTGAGTGTCTACATCCTGCGCAGGTACGAATGGGGAGGAGTGTGGTTGTTTGTAGGAGGCCCAACTGGTATGGAGGTAGTGGTGCTGGGTGGCCATGTGATCGTTGGGTTGAGCGAAAAATGGATAGCACCACCAGGGCTGGCCACGTGGTCCCGTATCAAGATGGTGGAGGGTGGTAATGCCCATGTATGTATGTAATGGATCGTTCGCTGGGCTTGAGTGCAACTATTTTTTGGGAGTAGTAGTAGTAGTAGTAGTAGGAGTAGTAAGTAGGAGTAGTAGGAGTAGTAGCAGCAGTAGTAGCAGCAAGCAGTCAGTGTGCTGCAGGCATGCCTGGGTAAAACGATCTAGCAGGAAGCAGGAACATCCTGTAAGATCCACATTCCAGAATGCGCGGTTGCCGTTCGATATCTAAAAATGTGCGGCGTGATTCCAGCAGCAATCACCCCAACGGAGTTTACCCGTCGCCAAAAATCCTGATCCAACTGCCCAGGTCTACCGGGGTAGAGTATGAAACCTGGGGATGTTTTTATTGTGAGGTTTAGGGTCACCGGGCCAAGGATATATGTGAGTGTCTACATCCTGCGCAGGTACGAATGGGGAGGAGTGTGGTTGTTTGTAGGAGGCCCAACTGGTATGGAGGTAGTGGTGCTGGGTGGCCATGTGATCGTTGGGTTGAGCGAAAAATGGATAGCACCACCAGGGCTGGCCACGTGGTCCCGTATCGAGATGGTGGAGGGTGGTCATGCCCATGTATGTATGTATGTGATCGTTCGCTGGGCTTGAGTGCAACTATTTTTTGGGAGTAGTAGTAGTAGTAGTAGTAGTAGGAGTAGTAAGTAGGAGTAGTAGGAGTAGTAGTAGCAGTAGTAGCAGCAAGCAGTCAGTGTGCTGCAGGCATGCCTGGGTAAAACGATTTCAGCAGGAAGCAGGAACATCCTGTAAGATCCACATTCCAGAATGCGCGGTTGCCGTTCGATATCTAAAAATGTGCGGCGTGATTCCAGCAGCAATCACCCCAACGGAGTTTACCCGTCGCCAAAAATCCTGATCCAACTGCCCAGGTCTACCGGGGTAGAGTATGAAACCTGGGGATGTTTTTATTGTGAGGTTTAGGGTCACCGGGCCAAGGATATATGTGAGTGTCTACATCCTGCGCAGGTACGAATGGGGAGGAGTGTGGTTGTTTGTAGGAGGCCCAACTGGTATGGAGGTAGTGGTGCTGGGTGGCCATGTGATCGTTGGGTTGAGCGAAAAATGGATAGCACCACCAGGGCTGGCCACGTGGTCCCGTATCGAGATGGTGGAGGGTGGTCATGCCCATGTATGTATGTAATGGATCATTCGCTGGGCTTGAGTGCAACTATTTTCTGGGAGTAGTAGTAGTAGTAGTAGTAGTAGTAGTAGGAGTAGTAAGTAGGAGTAGTAGGAGTAGTAGTAGCAGTAGTAGCAGCAAGCAGTCAGTGTGCTGCAGGCATGCCTGGGTAAAACGATTTCAGCAGGAAGCAGGAACATCCTGTAAGATCCACATTCCAGAATGCGCGGTTGCCGTTCGATATCTAAAAATGTGCGGCGTGATTCCAGCAGCAATCACCCCAACGGAGTTTACCCGTCGCCAAAAATCCTGATCCAACTGCCCAGGTCTACCGGGGTAGAGTATGAAACCTGGGGATGTTTTTATTGTGAGGTTTAGGGTCACCGGGCCAAGGATATATGTGAGTGTCTACATCCTGCGCAGGTACGAATGGGGAGGAGTGTGGTTGTTTGTAGGAGGCCCAACTGGTATGGAGGTAGTGGTGCTGGGTGGCCATGTGATCGTTGGGTTGAGCGAAAAATGGATAGCACCACCAGGGCTGGCCACGTGGTCCCGTATCGAGATGGTGGAGGGTGGTCATGCCCATGTATGTATGTATGTGATCGTTCGCTGGGCTTGAGTGCAACTATTTTTTGGGAGTAGTAGTAGTAGTAGTAGTAGTAGTAGTAGTAGTAGGAGTAGTAAGTAGGAGTAGTAGGAGTAGTAGTAGCAGTAGTAGCAGCAAGCAGTCAGTGTGCTGCAGGCATGCCTGGGTAAAACGATTTCAGCAGGAAGCAGGAACATCCTGTAAGATCCACATTCCAGAATGCGCGGTTGCCGTTCGATATCTAAAAATGTGCGGCGTGATTCCAGCAGCAATCACCCCAACGGAGTTTACCCGTCGCCAAAAATCCTGATCCAACTGCCCAGGTCTACCGGGGTAGAGTATGAAACCTGGGGATGTTTTTATTGTGAGGTTTAGGGTCACCGGGCCAAGGATATATGTGAGTGTCTACATCCTGCGCAGGTACGAATGGGGAGGAGTGTGGTTGTTTGTAGTAGGCCCAACTGGTATGGAGGTAGTGGTGCTGGGTGGCCATGTGATCGTTGGGTTGAGCGAAAAATGGATAGCACCACCAGGGCTGGCCACGTGGTCCCGTATCGAGATGGTGGAGGGTGGTCATGCCCATGTATGTATGTAATGGATCATTCGCTGGGCTTGAGTGCAACTATTTTCTGGGAGTAGTAGTAGTAGTAGTAGTAGTAGGAGTAGTAAGTAGGAGTAGTAGGAGTAGTACACACGTGGCCAATCGGCTACCCCCAAAAACCCTCCAGGGAACAATTTGACCCTCCAGAGGGCGTGGCCACCCTCCAGAGGGTGTTTGAGGCTTGGAGGGTCAGGCCTTTCGCCCTCTAGAGGGATTTTTTTTCCTTTGGTACCCTGTACAGGCTTGTCATGCGCGCTAGCCTCTAGAGTGGGCTGTCTGTATACCGCTGGAGGGCCGTGCGGCAGGTTTGTTCCGGAGGAGGGCAATGGCCGTTTCAACCCTCTAGAGGGGTTTGTATTGAAAACTCTGGAGGGGGGTCGGCATTTCACCCTCCAGAGCGCGTTGGCGATTGTCTAGGGTATGAAGGTTCGCCCCTCTAGAGGGAGCTCTTTTCTGATGCGACGGCTCGAGGTCTCTACTAAATGCTAGCCTCTAGAGTGGGCTGTCTATATACCGCTGGAGGGCCGTGCGGCAGGTTTGTTCCGGAGGAGGGCAATGGCCATTTCAACCCTCTAGAGGGGTTTGTATTGAAAGCTCTGGAGGGGGGTCGGCATTTCACCCTCCAGAGCATGTTGGCGATTGTCTAGGGTATGAAGGTTCGCCCCTCTAGAGGGAGCTCTTTTCTGATGCGACGGCTGGAGGTCTCTACTAAATGCTAGCCTCTAGAGTGGGCTGTCTATATACATCTGGAGGGCCGTGCGGCAGGTTTGTTCCGGAGGAGGGCAATGGTCGTTTCAACCCTCTAGAGGGGTTTGTATTGAAAACTCTGGAGGGGGGTCGGCATTTCACCCTCCAGAGCGCGTTGGCGATTGTCTAGGGTATGAGGTTTCGCCCCTCTAGAGGGAGCTCTTTTCTGATGCGACGGCTGGAGGTCTCTACTAAATGCTAGCCTCTAGAGTGGGCTGTCTATATACCGCTGGAGGGCCGTGCGGCAGGTTTGTTCCGGGGGAGGGTAACGACCGTTTCAACCCTCTAGAGGGGTTTATATTGAAAACTCTGGAGGGGGGTCGGCATTTCACCCTCCAGAGCGCGTTGGCGATTGTCTAGGGTATTAGGTTTCGCCCCTCTAGAGGGAGCTTTTCTGATGCGACGGCTGGAGGCCTCTACTAAATGCTAGCCTCTAGAGTGATTGCGTGCCGTTCGCTCTGGAGCGCCGTGGGAAATAGTTGCTCCGGTGGAGGTCTATGAGGATGGGCAGCCTCTGGAGGCACATTGACATTGCACCCGCTGAAGGTGGAACAACATGCTACCCACCAGAGGCATTGAGATTGCGCACGCGTGTGAGGAATGGTCATGTCGCCCCCCAGGGGCATTGTGACTGCAGCGATTCGATCAGTTCCCCTCCAAAGGCTGGCTGTACCTGCCCTCCCTTGAGTGATTCGTGGCTTGCTCGAGTCTTTCTTTGGACGGAAATTATCCAAATTACCTCCCAGTGTCTTACTTGATGAAACCTCCGGCGCTTGCGAATTGAGCATTACACGACATGGGGTGGCCGTGGCGTATACCGGTACACCAGTAACAACGCGATCCTTTTGCCAAGGCTCGCGAATTGTGATGCGAACATCGAGCATAGACAGCCTATAGAATGGCGTTTCTGCCTGAGCACAAACGCTTCGCTGCAATTCCTTATATCTCGAAATATTTCAGCCTGAATTCTTGACTACTTGATTCTCGACACATGTCGCGTACTATACGCTCCGGGTCCAGACCGCACATACACACATACCGCTGCACAGCGGCAGCCTGTACCCAGCGGCCATTTTTTTTTTTTCAAAATACGTTGCTTCAACCCCTATGAAAACAAGCTTCACAAGCATTTCGAAACCCTCAAAAACCGCCAGTCCGTTGAAGCCACACGCTGCACGCCACAGCTCTTGCCGATGGCAGCACTGGCAGCAAGCAGTTACAGGCGATATACACATTCCCGTCGCATATACTCGTAGCTCTGAGCATGTGAAATCATTGAGTCGAAACGCTGTGGGTGAGGGCGTGGAGGGGCACCTAGGCCGACAATTTGAAATACAACTACCAGGTACCAGGTACAGCAGTACGCGAGCGTCCCTCCAAAACAGAAGCCTTTTTCGAAATGGACGAGACTGGAGAGCTGGAGAGGACAGCTCTCTCCATGGACTAGACGACCAGCGACAGCGTTGATGGCAGCTATCCCAAGGTGAGAGTACTCGAATGCTACTTTCCTTGTGGGTGGGTAACACATCATGGCTTGGAGTGGACCGCGTGATATATACAGCAGTGGGTCCCCCTGTCTCAACTATTACTACTCGTGGTACTGCGCTGTGGTATCGTACAAGGGGGTCACGCTTTTTGTACGTCTGATCAGTGATAGCTCTCCTAGCCAATCGGAGCGATGCTACCAGATTTCCTTCTCGCCACCTAATTCTATCCCTCTTGTTAGACCCACAGCAGCAAGGAGATCACTGCTGCGCTCTTCATTTTGTGATGCCCTGCTGGTGTACCTGTTGTACAAGTTTTTTTTTACCCCACGGCATAAATTTAAAGACCCAACGGGCTGCATTTTGAATTTTGAACTTCGAGCATCTTTTTTTCGTACGAGTATTACGTACCTGGTACGTGTATACGTACATCCATCCTGGTACTGCTGTACTCTACATCCACAAGCGGAGATTTTTTGTACAGTGTTTTCCCATTTGGTACTTTGACCCCGCAGTGGGCCCATCCCATTCGACACCCGGCTCCCACTTGGAGGTTCAGAAAAACATGTTGTACGAGTTTTTTTATGCTCCACGGCATACATTAAAAAACCCAAACGGGCTGCATTTTTGAATTTTGAACTTTGATTTTTTTCACGTACGCACATCCTGGTACTCTCTCCGGCCACCCGCGGAGAAAATGTACGTACGTTCAAACTTGAAATTTGAGTGGTTTGTCCCCAAAACGGGACTGCGGTTCTAAAAGGTTTTTTTTTTTTTTTACAGCAGTAGGTTGGCACGTATATGTTACATTGTATTTTCCCATTTGGTCATTTGACCCATCCCATTTGACACCCTACTCCCGCTTGGAGGCGCAGAAATATGATCAACCCTCCGCAGGAACCGCCGAACGCCCACCTGGCATCCTGGTCTCATTTGGTGCCATGTGTATATAATAGGCAATGCAGATCTACAACAACTCCAATGCTATCTGCTACACATACAGCCGTTTTGAAGCTACGTGCACTGAAGAGCCTTGGACGTTCGTGGGATTTCTCTGTGTCTCAGTCCTACGGGTACGTACTGCTGTGCTGTTGTACTGCTGGAGTTGTCTGGTAGACGTCTGCCACGGATACTCTACTTTTCTGTCTCGCCCATTAAAGGTTTTTCAACTACAGCAGTTCAACCGCATAGCGCTACCCCTGTAGCGTGCAGTTGGGGAGTGATTATCTGCAGGCGGCTTATCCCGATGGCCATGTCGGCGTCGAGAGTGACAAACACCTCATCGACGTAAACATATTCTTGTGGTTGTTTTGCATCCTTCTTACGCTGAATGCTGTCCGTATTGTGTACCAGGTCTTTTTTTTGGTGTGGCAGATGCTGCGTCTGTTCGCTTTCAGGAAAGGCCGGCTTGCGTTCAACCTTCCAAACAGACGTGCAACCTACATCGGCGAAGAGGCGGACGCCGTGGCAACTTTCTGCCGCTGTCTCTGACCTTATCTCCTCGGTGAGTGCATGTCGCCACCGCTGCTGTACAAGCAGTTGACCACTGTTGGAGCTTGTTTTAGAAAGAGTTTTACCCAAAATCAGGTATACCTGGTCATTTTTAGGCCAAAATCAATTATACCAGAAACAAGTGCAAAACACACGCCAGGAGCCCTGCTATTGCCCAGACTGACATCGTCACTGATTTTGGTTCGAATTGGTCAAGGGTTTACCTGATTTATCTACAAGTACTCTGTCTAGCTTTCAACGTTCAACTGATTTGGGCCTATTTTGAACCAATGGTAGGGGCCATACGTACACAGTTTTTTCTCCGCGTATGCGTGTGTGGTCCATCGGTTGCACAATTCTTGTGGAGCAACTCGTACCAGGTACGTAGGTACACATTCATGCGTACACTCGTACGCTCTGTGCTTGTTGTACGTACCAGTAGTACTTACGTATTTATGCATACATGTCGCACGGTGATTCCATTTTTCCTTCTTTGGGGTGTACGGCAAGTATGTCAGGAGACCGCATTTTCACCCCTTGACGGACAGCAACTTTGCCTCGACATGTCTCGACTGACACCAAACTACTGTGGTACAGTACCTGTTAGGTTTTAGTTTGGAACATCGGCCCTACATCCTTGACAGCGCACGTTTTACTCCTGATATCTTCGGTGTACGATGTACTTCAGTTGTTATGATGTGTAATCTGTTGTTTTTTATGACCTATACCCTAAATAAAACAAAATAATTCAGATTTGGGAGGCCACACGATATATATGTTGAGGCGCAGGTTTTTTTATATAGATCTCCATGGACTAAACGCCGATTGTGGCGCGCGTTTTGTACTTGGTTTTAGTATGTAACTGATTTTGGCCCAAAAATCGCCAGGTATACGTACCTGATTTTGGTCACAGCCCTTTTTGAAATATGTACCACGTAGATAAAGCTACGTAGCTAGAGGTCGGCCGCCATAGTTGGGATTTTCCGCATCCCATTTGAGAACTATACCGTGCCAGTTGTTGAAGTCGCGACGACCCAACTCAATTCCGTTGCATTCTCCCAAACGTCGACTATGTACTCTTGATTGCACTCGCACATATTCGGCCCGGCCCACGTACCATATTTCAGGTAGAACCGATGACGATGAGCCACAGCCATCAACCGACGGCGACGGCAGGTTAAAAACAAGAGCTCATAGAAGTCAGAGTGGCCCCGTCGACGACACGGAGGAAATTCAGAGGAATACACAGGCGGGAGGAGTAGCGATGGCGAGGGCTATAGCCAAGACAGCTGTTGCGATGACGATCACCGGGGCCTGGTCGAAGAAACCTCCACTCGCGGGGATAACTTGCCATGGACGAAGACTCTTCTTGTGTAGGTTACGGCCTTTCAGCCATAGACGACAAGGAGGGGGGAAGGGGGTGAGGCGGCTGGCGCCTGAACAGTCGTGGATGATTACTAGGATTCTGATTAGTCGGGGGGAGGGGGGGATCAGAGCATCAGGGCATGTCTGTTTTCTATCTATTGGATTGCGTTCATATTCGTTGTTTTCCCGTGCTCGATGGTGTGAGTAATTTTGTTGGGATGTCCCTGACCCATGTGTAGTGGCATCTCTGTTCCGTTGCAGTGCCCGCAGGGTGTGTTTTGTTCAAAGCGCGTGTTTAGCTCACACAGGTTGCCACAATGTGATGCCCCCTCTTGTGTTCGAATGATGATACCGTCTTCGTTTTTGTATTCTGGCCATCAGTTGATGCTGGGAATTTCAATATCCACATCTCTGTGTCTAGCTGCTGCCTACCTGGTATATTGTAATTGTTTGTCGACGAAAGCTCAAGACAGGGGGGTTACTAATTTTTGAATTACGTATGATACTCGCTCAACCACGACATGTGGGGAGTTGTTATACTGTTGCCTCATCGTGGCGCATTGGTTTAGAACTCGTCAAAGAGAGGCACGGGCTTCCCCGAAGCATACACACGTAGATGCATTGAGCAGGGAGGAGGCAGAAGGACACGCAAGGGGTAGGTTAGGCGGGTACCACGCCGCACGGTCGACATACTGTACCCACTGTTGTACATTACATGCCCGCAACCGGTGTTTGTATGGCGTAGAATGGGTTCGAAAGGCGTGGCAGATATAGGACATCGTGTGTAAACAACTGTCCACACAGGGCCAGTTGGATTGAGCAAACATGTAGTAGATTCATAATATAAAGCAAAATATTTGATGCAACAATGTGTACTGTTTCCGCATATATATCTATAAATACAGGGGGCGCGTATGACTGTCAGCGTCTTGTGGCGGTTCACCGTACAAACCCACTAGATGTCGGTGTGGTGGGTGCGTTTTCGACTGCACTGTAGGGTCGCCCTTTTTTGGGCACCCTCCAGCGGGTACGGTCGCATACCCTCCAGAGGGTTTTGGGGGGTGGCGTCAGCCTCCACAGCGTGCGCGCCGGAAAACTCTGTACGTCGATGTGGTGGGTCTGAAAATTGCCGCGCGATAGTGTCACCCAATTTTGGGCACCCTCCAGAGGAAAAGATATTCTGCCCTCCAGAGGGTTTCTACTGTGACGCCGGCCTCCAGAGCGTGCGCGGCCGACCACTCTGTACGTCGGTGTGGTGGGTCTAAAATTTACCGCACCATAGTATCGCCTAATTTTGGGCACCCTCCAGAGGGAAATATATTCTGCCCGCCAGAGGGTTTTTGTTGTGACGTCGGCCTCCAGAGCGTGCGCGGCCGACCACTCTGTACGTCGGCGTGGTGGGCCTAAAATTTACCGCACGATAGTATAGCCCATTTTTGGGCACCCTCCAGAGGGTAATATATCTTGCCCTCCAGAGGGTGTTTGGTGGTAGCCGATTGGCCACGTGTGTAGTAGCAGTAGTAGCAGCAAGCAGTCAGTGTGCTGCAGGCATGCCTGGGTAAAACGATTTCAGCAGGAAGCAGGAACATCCTGTAAGATCCACATTCCAGAATGCGCGGTTGCCGTTCGATATCTAAAAATGTGCGGCGTGATTCCAGCAGCAATCACCCCAACGGAGTTTACCCGTCGCCAAAAATCCTGATCCAACTGCCCAGGTCTACCGGGGTAGAGTATGAAACCTGGGGATGTTTTTTTTGTGAGGTTTAGGGTCACCGGGCCAAGGATATATGTGAGTGTCTACATCCTGCGCAGGTACGAATGGGGAGGAGTGTGGTTGTTTGTAGGAGGCCCAACTGGTATGGAGGTAGTGGTGCTGGGTGGCCATGTGATCGTTGGGTTGAGCGAAAAATGGATAGCACCACCAGGGCTGGCCACGTGGTCCCGTATCGAGATGGTGGAGGGTGGTCATGCCCATGTATGTATGTAATGGATCGTTCGCTGGGCTTGAGTGCAACTATTTTTTGGGAGTAGTAGTAGTAGTAGTAGTAGGAGTAGTAAGTAGGAGTAGTAGGAGTAGTAGTAGCAGTAGTAGCAGCAAGCAGTCAGTGTGCTGCAGGCATGCCTGGGTAAAACGATTTCAGCAGGAAGCAGGAACATCCTGTAAGATCCACATTCCAGAATGCGCGGTTGCCGTTCGATATCTAAACATGTGCGGCGTGATTCCAGCAGCAATCACCCCAACGGAGTTTACCCGTCGCCAAAAATCCTGATCCAACTGCCCAGGTCTACCGGGGTAGAGTATGAAACCTGGGGATGTTTTTTTTGTGAGGTTTAGGGTCACCGGGCCAAGGATATATGTGAGTGTCTACATCCTGCGCAGGTACGAATGGGGAGGAGTGTGGTTGTTTGTAGGAGGCCCAACTGGTATGGAGGTAGTGGTGCTGGGTGGCCATGTGATCGTTGGGTTGAGCGAAAAATGGATAGCACCACCAGGGCTGGCCACGTGGTCCCGTATCGAGATGGTGGAGGGTGGTCATGCCCATGTATGTATGTAATGGATCGTTCGCTGGGCTTGAGTGCAACTATTTTTTGGGAGTAGTAGTAGGAGTAGTAGTAGGAGTAGTAAGTAGGAGTAGTAGGAGTAGTAGTAGCAGTAGTAGCAGCAAGCAGTCAGTGTGCTGCAGGCATGCCTGGGTAAAACGATTTCAGCAGGAAGCAGGAACATCCTGTAAGATCCACATTCCAGAATGCGCGGTTGCCGTTCGATATCTCAAAATGTGCGGCGTGATTCCAGCAGCAATCACCCCAACGGAGTTTACCCGTCGCCAAAAATCCTGATCCAACTGCCCAGGTCTACCGGGGTAGAGTATGAAACCTGGGGATGTTTTTTTTGTGAGGTTTAGGGTCACCGGGCCAAGGATATATGTGAGTGTCTACATCCTGCGCAGGTACGAATGGGGAGGAGTGTGGTTGTTTGTAGGAGGCCCAACTGGTATGGAGGTAGTGGTGCTGGGTGGCCATGTGATCGTTGGGTTGAGCGAAAAATGGATAGCACCACCAGGGCTGGCCACGTGGTCCCGTATCGAGATGGTGGAGGGTGGTCATGCCCATGTATGTATGTATGTGATCGTTCGCTGGGCTTGAGTGCAACTATTTTTTGGGAGTAGTAGTAGGAGTAGTAGTAGTAGTAGTAAGTAGGAGTAGTAGGAGTAGTAGTAGCAGTAGTAGCAGCAAGCAGTCAGTGTGCTGCAGGCATGCCTGGGTAAAACGATTTCAGCAGGAAGCAGGAACATCCTGTAAGATCCACATTCCAGAATGCGCGGTTGCCGTTCGATATCTAAACATGTGCGGCGTGATTCCAGCAGCAATCACCCCAACGGAGTTTACCCGTCGCCAAAAATCCTGATCCAACTGCCCAGGTCTACCGGGGTAGAGTATGAAACCTGGGGATGTTTTTATTGTGAGGTTTAGGGTCACCGGGCCAAGGATATATGTGAGTGTCTACATCCTGCGCAGGTACGAATGGGGAGGAGTGTGGTTGTTTGTAGTAGGCCCAACTGGTATGGAGGTAGTGGTGCTGGGTGGCCATGTGATCGTTGGGTTGAGCGAAAAATGGATAGCACCACCAGGGCTGGCCACGTGGTCCCGTATCGAGATGGTGGAGGGTGGTCATGCCCATGTATGTATGTAATGGATCATTCCCTGGGCTTGAGTGCAACTATTTTCTGGGAGTAGTAGTAGTAGTAGTAGTAGTAGGAGTAGTAAGTAGGAGTAGTAGGAGTAGTAGTAGCAGTAGCAGCAGCAAGCAGTCAGTGTGCTGCAGGCATGCCTGGGTAAAACGATTTCAGCAGGAAGCAGGAACATCCTGTAAGATCCACATTCCAGAATGCGCGGTTGCCGTTCGATATCTAAAAATGTGCGGCGTGATTCCAGCAGCAATCACCCCAACGGAGTTTACCCGTCGCCAAAAATCCTGATCCAACTGCCCAGGTCTACCGGGGTAGAGTATGAAACCTGGGGATGTTTTTTTTGTGAGGTTTAGGGTCACCGGGCCAAGGATATATGTGAGTGTCTACATCCTGCGCAGGTACGAATGGGGAGGAGTTTGGTTGTTTGTAGGAGGCCCAACTGGTATGGAGGTAGTGGTGCTGGGTGGCCATGTGATCGTTGGGTTGAGCGAAAAATGGATAGCACCACCAGGGCTGGCCACGTGGTCCCGTATCGAGATGGTGGAGGGTGGTCATGCCCATGTATGTATGTATGTGATCGTTCGCTGGGCTTGAGTGCAACTATTTTTTGGGAGTAGTAGTAGGAGTAGTAGTAGTAGGAGTAGTAAGTAGGAGTAGTAGGAGTAGTAGTAGCAGTAGTAGCAGCAAGCAGTCAGTGTGCTGCAGGCATGCCTGGGTAAAACGATTTCAGCAGGAAGCAGGAACATCCTGTAAGATCCACATTCCAGAATGCGCGGTTGCCGTTCGATATCTAAAAATGTGCGGCGTGATTCCAGCAGCAATCACCCCAACGGAGTTTACCCGTCGCCAAAAATCCTGATCCAACTGCCCAGGTCTACCGGGGTAGAGTATGAAACCTGGGGATGTTTTTATTGTGAGGTTTAGGGTCACCGGGCCAAGGATATATGTGAGTGTCTACATCCTGCGCAGGTACGAATGGGGAGGAGTGTGGTTGTTTGTAGGAGGCCCAACTGGTATGGAGGTAGTGGTGCTGGGTGGTCATGTGATCGTTGGGTTGAGCGAAAAATGGATAGCACCACCAGGGCTGGCCACGTGGTCCCGTATCGAGATGGTGGAGGGTGGTCATGCCCATGTATGTATGTATGTATGTGATCGTTCGCTGGGCTTGAGTGCAACTATTTTTTGGGAGTAGTAGTAGTAGTAGTAGTAGTAGTAGTAGGAGTAGTAAGTAGGAGTAGTAGGAGTAGTAGTAGCAGTAGTAGCAGCAAGCAGTCAGTGTGCTGCAGGCATGCCTGGGTAAAACGATTTCAGCAGGAAGCAGGAACATCCTGTAAGATCCACATTCCAGAATGCGCGGTTGCCGTTCGATATCTAAAAATGTGCGGCGTGATTCCAGCAGCAATCACCCCAACGGAGTTTACCCGTCGCCAAAAATCCTGATCCAACTGCCCAGGTCTACCGGGGTAGAGTATGAAACCTGGGGATGTTTTTTTTGTGAGGTTTAGGGTCACCGGGCCAAGGATATATGTGAGTGTCTACATCCTGCGCAGGTACGAATGGGGAGGAGTGTGGTTGTTTGTAGGAGGCCCAACTGGTATGGAGGTAGTGGTGCTGGGTGGCCATGTGATCGTTGGGTTGAGCGAAAAATGGATAGCACCACCAGGGCTGGCCACGTGGTCCCGTATCGAGATGGTGGAGGGTGGTCATGCCCATGTATGTATGTAATGGATCGTCCCCTGGGCTTGAGTGCAACTATTTTTTGGGAGTAGTAGTAGGAGTAGTAGTAGGAGTAGTAAGTAGGAGTAGTAGGAGTAGTAGTAGCAGTAGTAGCAGCAAGCAGTCAGTGTGCTGCAGGCATGCCTGGGTAAAACGATTTCAGCAGGAAGCAGGAACATCCTGTAAGATCCACATTCCAGAATGCGCGGTTGCCGTTCGATATCTCAAAATGTGCGGCGTGATTCCAGCAGCAATCACCCCAACGGAGTTTACCCGTCGCCAAAAATCCTGATCCAACTGCCCAGGTCTACCGGGGTAGAGTATGAAACCTGGGGATGTTTTTTTTGTGAGGTTTAGGGTCACCGGGCCAAGGATATATGTGAGTGTCTACATCCTGCGCAGGTACGAATGGGGAGGAGTGTGGTTGTTTGTAGGAGGCCCAACTGGTATGGAGGTAGTGGTGCTGGGTGGCCATGTGATCGTTGGGTTGAGCGAAAAATGGATTGCACCACCAGGGCTGGCCACGTGGTCCCGTATCGAGATGGTGGAGGGTGGTCATGCCCATGTATGTATGTATGTGATCGTTCGCTGGGCTTGAGTGCAACTATTTTTTGGGAGTAGTAGTAGGAGTAGTAGTAGTAGTAGTAAGTAGGAGTAGTAGGAGTAGTAGTAGCAGTAGTAGCAGCAAGCAGTCAGTGTGCTGCAGGCATGCCTGGGTAAAACGATTTCAGCAGGAAGCAGGAACATCCTGTAAGATCCACATTCCAGAATGCGCGGTTGCCGTTCGATATCTAAAAATGTGCGGCGTGATTCCAGCAGCAATCACCCCAACGGAGTTTGCCCGTCGCCAAAAATCCTGATCCAACTGCCCAGGTCTACCGGGGTAGAGTATGAAACCTGGGGATGTTTTTATTGTGAGGTTTAGGGTCACCGGGCCAAGGATATATGTGAGTGTCTACATCCTGCGCAGGTACGAATGGGGAGGAGTGTGGTTGTTTGTAGGAGGCCCAACTGGTATGGAGGTAGTGGTGCTGGGTGGCCATGTGATCGTTGGGTTGAGCGAAAAATGGATAGCACCACCAGGGCTGGCCACGTGGTCCCGTATCGAGATGGTGGAGGGTGGTCATGCCCATGTATGTATGTATGTGATCGTTCGCTGGGCTTGAGTGCAACTATTTTTTGGGAGTAGTAGTAGTAGTAGTAGTAGTAGTAGTAGTAGGAGTAGTAAGTAGGAGTAGTAGGAGTAGTAGTAGCAGTAGTAGCAGCAAGCAGTCAGTGTGCTGCAGGCATGCCTGGGTAAAACGATTTCAGCAGGAAGCAGGAACATCCTGTAAGATCCACATTCCAGAATGCGCGGTTGCCGTTCTATATCTAAAAATGTGCGGCGTGATTCCAGCAGCAATCACCCCAACGGAGTTTACCCGTCGCCAAAAATCCTGATCCAACTGCCCAGGTCTACCGGGGTAGAGTATGAAACCTGGGGATGTTTTTATTGTGAGGTTTAGGGTCACCGGGCCAAGGATATATGTGAGTGTCTACATCCTGCGCAGGTACGAATGGGGAGGAGTGTGGTTGTTTGTAGGAGGCCCAACTGGTATGGAGGTAGTGGTGCTGGGTGGCCATGTGATCGTTGGGTTGAGCGAAAAATGGATAGCACCACCAGGGCTGGCCACGTGGTCCCGTATCGAGATGGTGGAGGGTGGTCATGCCCATGTATGTATGTATGTGATCGTTCGCTGGGCTTGAGTGCAACTATTTTTTGGGAGTAGTAGTAGGAGTAGTAGTAGTAGGAGTAGTAAGTAGGAGTAGTAGGAGTAGTAGTAGCAGTAGTAGCAGCAAGCAGTCAGTGTGCTGCAGGCATGCCTGGGTAAAACGATTTCAGGAGGAAGCAGGAACATCCTGTAAGATCCACATTCCAGAATGCGCGGTTGCCGTTCGATATCTAAAAATGTGCGGCGTGATTCCAGCAGCAATCACCCCAACGGAGTTTGCCCGTCGCCAAAAATCCTGATCCAACTGCCCAGGTCTACCGGGGTAGAGTATGAAACCTGGGGATGTTTTTATTGTGAGGTTTAGGGTCACCGGGCCAAGGATATATGTGAGTGTCTACATCCTGCGCAGGTACGAATGGGGAGGAGTGTGGTTGTTTGTAGGAGGCCCAACTGGTATGGAGGTAGTGGTGCTGGGTGGCCATGTGATCGTTGGGTTGAGCGAAAAATGGATAGCACCACCAGGGCTGGCCACGTGGTCCCGTATCGAGATGGTGGACGGTGGTCATGCCCATGTATGTATGTATGTGATCGTTCGCTGGGCTTGAGTGCAACTCTGTTTTGGGAGTAGTAGTAGGAGTAGTAGTAGTAGGAGTAGTAAGTAGGAGTAGTAGGAGTAGTAGTAGCAGTAGTAGCAGCAAGCAGTCAGTGTGCTGCAGGCATGCCTGGGTAAAACGATTTCAGCAGGAAGCAGGAACATCCTGTAAGATCCACATTCCAGAATGCGCGGTTGCCGTTCGATATCTAAAAATGTGCGGCGTGATTCCAGCAGCAATCACCCCAACGGAGTTTACCCGTCGCCAAAAATCCTGATCCAACTGCCCAGGTCTACCGGGGTAGAGTATGAAACCTGGGGATGTTTTTTTTGTGAGGTTTAGGGTCACCGGGCCAAGGATATATGTGAGTGTCTACATCCTGCGCAGGTACGAATGGGGAGGAGTGTGGTTGTTTGTAGGAGGCCCAACTGGTATGGAGGTAGTGGTGCTGGGTGGCCATGTGATCGTTGGGTTGAGCGAAAAATGGATAGCACCACCAGGGCTGGCCACGTGGTCCCGTATCGAGAGGGTGGACGGTGGTCATGCCCATGTATGTATGTATGTGATCGTTCGCTGGGCTTGAGTGCAACTATTTTTTGGGAGTAGTAGTAGTAGTAGTAGTAGTAGTAGGAGTAGTAAGTAGGAGTAGTAGGAGTAGTAGTAGCAGTAGTAGCAGCAAGCAGTCAGTGTGCTGCAGGCATGCCTGCACACGTGGCCAATCGGCTACCCCCAAAAACCCTCCAGGGAACAATTTAACCCTCCAGAGGGCGAGGCCACCCTCCAGAGGGTGTTTGAGGCTTGGAGGGCCAGGCCTTCCGCCCTCTAGAGGGATTTTTTCTTTTGGTACCCTGTACAGGCTTGTCATGTGCGCTAGCCTCTAGAGTGGGCTGTCTATATACCGCTGGAGGGCCGTGCGGCAGGTTTGTTCCGGAGGAGGGAAATGACCGTTTCAACCCTCTAGAGGGGTTTGTATTGAAAACTCTGGAGGGAGGTCGACATTTCACCCTCCAGAGCGCGTTGGCGATTGTCTAGGGTATGAGGTTTCGCCCCTCTAGAGGGAGCTCTTTTCTGATGTGACGGCTGGAGGTCTCTACTAAATGCTAGCCTCTAGAGTGGGCTGTCTATATACCGCTGGAGGGCGTGCGGCAGGTTTGTTCCGGAGGAGGGCAATGGTTGTTTCAACCCTCTAGAGGGGTTTATATTGAAAACTCTGGAGGGAGGTCGGCATTTCACCCTCCAGAGCGCGTTGGCGATTGTCTAGGGTATGAGGTTTCGCCCCTCTAGAGGGAGCTCTTTTCTGATGCGACGGCTGGAGGTCTCTACTAAATGCTAGCCTCTAGAGTGGGCTGTCTATATACCGCTGGAGGGCCGTGCGGCAGGTTTGTTCCGGAGGAGGGTAATGACCGTTTCAACCCTCTAGAGGGGTTTATATTGAAAACTCTGGAGGGGGGTCGGCATTTCACCCTCCAGAGCGCGTTGGAGATTTTAGGGTATGAGGTTTCGCCCCTGTAGAGGGAGATTTTCTGATGCGACGGCTGGAGGTCTCTACTAAATGCTAGCCTCTAGAGTGTTTGCGTGCCGTTCGCTCTGGAGCGCCGTGGGAAATAGTTGCCCAGGTGGAGGTCTATGAGAATGGGCAGCCTCTGGAGGCACATTGACATTGCACCCGCTGAAGGTGGAACAACATGCTACCCACCAGAGGCATTAAGATTGCGCACGCTTGTGAGGAATGGTCATGTCGCCCCCCAGAGGCATTGATTGTGACTGCAGCGATTCGATCAGTTCCCCTCCAAAGGCTGGCTGTACCTGCCCTCCCTTGAGTGATTCGTGGCTTGCTCGAGCCTTTCTTTGGACGGAAATTATCCAAATTACCTCCCAGCGTCTTGCTTGACGAACCCTCCGGCGCTTGCGAATTGAGCATTACACGTCATGGGGTGGCCGTGGCGTATACACCAGTAACAACGCGATCCTTTTCTGGCCAAGGCTCGCGAATTGTGATGCGAACATCGATCATAGACAGCCTATAGAATGGCGTTTCTGCCTGAGCACAAACGCTTCGCTGCAATTCCTTATAATATCTCGGAATATTTCAGCCTGAATTCTTGACTACTTGATTCTCGACATATGTCGCGTACTATACGCTCCGGGTCCAGACCGCACATACACACATACCGCTGCACAGCGGCAGCCTGTATCCAGTGGCTAGTTTTTTTTTTTCAAAATACGTTGCTTCAACCCCTATGAAAACAAGCTTCACAAGCATTTCGAAACCCTCAAAAACCGCCAGTCCGTTGAAGCCACACGCTGCACGCCACAGCCCTTGCCGATGGCAGCACTAGCAGCAAGCAATTACAGGCGATATACACATTCCCGTCGCATATACTCGTAGCTCTGAGCATGTGAAATCATTGAGTCGAAACGCTGTGGGTGAGGGCGTGGAGGGGCACCTAGGCCGACAATTTGAAATACAACTACCAGGTACCAGGTACAGCAGTACGCGAGCGTCCCTCCAAAACAGAAGCCTTTTTCGAAATGGACGAGACTGGAGAGCTGGAGAGGACAGCTCTCTCCATGGACTAGACGACCAGCGACAGCGTTGATGGCAGCTATCCCAAGGTGAGAGTACGCGAATGCTACTTTCCTTGTGGGTGGGCAACACATCATAGCTTGGAGTGGACCGCGTGATATATACAGCAGTGGGTCCCCCTACAGGGTCTCAACTATTTCTACTCGTGGTACTGCGGCTGTCGTGTCGTACGAGGGGGTCACGCTTTTTGTACGTCTGATCAGTGATAGCTCTCCTAGCCAATCGGAGCGATGCTACCAGATTTCCTTCTCGCCACCTAATTCTATCCCTCTTGTTAGACCCTCAGCAGCAAGGAGATCACTGCTGCGCTCTTCATTTTGTGATGCCCTGCTGGTGTACCTGTTGTACAAGTTTTTTTTTTACCCCACGGCATAAATTTAAAGACCCAACGGGCTGCATTTTGAATTTTGAACTTCGAGCATCTTTTTTTCGTACGAGTATTACGTACCTGGTACTGTGGTACGTGTATACGTACATCCATCCTGGTACTGCTGTACTCTATGTGTGTGTTCTTTACATTAAACCGTTCTTTCTACCCGTCGACATCCAGCACAACCAGTGTCCGTGCCGATTCTATAGCAGCCACAAGCGGAGATTTTTTGTACAGCAGTACGTTTGTTTGTATGATACGTATGTTAGGCATCACCTGGTGTTTTCCCATTTGGTACTATGATCCCGCATGGCCCATCCCATTCGACACCCGGCTCCCACTTGGAGGTTCAGAAATACATACATGTTGTACGAGTTTTTTTATGCTCCACGGCATACATTAAAAAACCCGAACGGGCTGCATTTTTGAATTTTGAACTTTGTTTTTTTCCACGTACGTACGAGTACATCCTGGTACTCTCCAGCCACCAGCAGAGAAAATGTACGTACGTGCAAACTTGAAATTTGAGTGGTTTGTCCCCAAAACGGGACTGCGGTTCTAAAAGGGTTAACTTTTTTTTTTACAGCAGTAGGTTGGCACGTATATTTTATATCACCTTGTATTTTCCCATTTGGTCATTTGACCTATCGCATTTGACACCCTACTCCCGCTTGGACGCGCAGAAATATGATCAACCCTCCGCAGGAACCGCCGAACGCCCACCTGGCATCCTGGTCTCATTTGGTGACATGTGTATATAATGGGCCATGCAGATCTACACCAACTCCAATGCTATCTGCTATACATACAGCCGTTTTGAAGCTACGTGCACTGAAGAGCCTTGGACGTTCGTGGGATTTCTCTGTGTCTCAGTCCTACGGGTACTGCTGTACTGTTGTACTGCTGTAGTTGTCTGGTAGACGTCTGCCACGGATACTCTACTTTTCTGTCTCGCCCATTAAAGGTTTTTCAACTACAGCAGTTCAACCGCATATCGCTACCCCTGTAGCGTGCAGTTGGGGAGTGATTATCTGCAGGCGGCTTATCCCGATGGCCATGTCGGCGTCGAGAGTGCCAAACACCTCATCGACGTAAACATATTCTTGTGGTTGTTCTGCATCCTTCTTACGCTGAATGCTATCCGTATTGTGTACCAGGTCTTTTTTTTGGTGTGGCAGATGCTGCGTCTGTTCGCTTTCAGGAAAGGCCGGCTTGCGTTCAACCTTCAAAACAGACGTGCAACCTACATCGGCGAAGAGGCGGACGCCGTGGCAACTTTCTGCCGCTGTCTCTGCCCTTATCTCCTCGGTGAGTGCATGTCGCCACCGCTGCTGTACAAGCAGTTGACCACTGTTGGAGGTTGTTTTAGAAAGAGTTTTAGCCAAAATCAGGTATACCTGGTCATTTTTAGGCCAAAATCGATTATACCAGAAACAAGTTCAAAACACACGCCAGGAGCCCTGCTATTGGCCAGACTGACATCGTCACTGATTTTGGTTCGAATTGGTCAAGGGTTTACCTGATTTATCTACAAGTACTCTGTCTAGCTTTCAACTTTTAACTGATTTGGGCCTATTTTGAACCAATGATAGGGGCCATACGTACACAGTTTTTTCTCCGCGTATGCGTGTGTGGTCCATCGGTTGCACAATTCTTGTGTAGAAACTCGTACGTAAGTACGCATTCATGCGTACACTCGTACGCTCTGTGCTTGTACGTACCAGTAGTACGTACGTATTTATGCATACATGTCGCAAGGTGATTCCATTTTTCCTTCTTTGGGGTGTACGGCAAGTATGTCAGATGACCGCATTTTCACCCCTTGACGGACAGCAACTTTGCCTCGACATGTCTCGACTGACACCAAACTACTGTGGTACAGTACCTGTTAGGTTTTAGTTTGGAACATCGGCCCTACATCCTTGACAGCGCACGTTGTACTCCTGATATCTTCGGTGTACGATGTACTTCAGTTGTTATGATGTGTACTCTGTTGTTTTCTATGACCTATACCCTAAATAAAACAAAATAATTCACATTTGGGAGGCCACACGCTATATATGTTGAGGCGCAGGTGTTTTTATATAGATCTCCATGGACTAAACGCCGATTGTGGCGCTCGTTTTGTACTTGGTTTTAGTATTAACTGATTTTGGCCCAAAAATCGCCAGGTATACGTACCTGATTTTGGTCACAGCCCTTTTTGAAATATGTACCACGTAGATAAAGCTACGTAGCTAGAGGTCGGCCGCCATAGTTAGGATTTTCCGCATCCCATTTGAGAACTATACCGTGCCAGTTGTTCAAGTCGCGACGACCCAACTCAATTCCGTTGCATTCTCCCAAACGTCGACTATGTACTCTTGATTGCACTCGCACATATTCGGCCCGGCCCACGTACCATATTTCAGGTAGAACCGATGACGATGAGCCACAGCCATCAACCGACGGCGACGGCAGGTTAAAAACAAGAGCTCATAGAGGTCAGAGTGGCCCCGTCGACGACACGGAGGAAATTCAGAGGAATCCACAGGCGGGAGGAGTAGCGATGGCAAGGGCTATAGCCAAGACAGCTGTTGCGATGACGATCACCGGGGCCTGGTCGAAGAAACCTCCGCTCGCGGGGATAACTTGCCATGGACGAAGACTCTTCTTGTGTAGGTTACGGCCTTTCAGCCATAGACGACAAGGAGGGGGGAAGGGGGTGAGGCGGCTGGCGCCTGAACAGTCGTGGATGATTACTAGGATTCTGATTAGTCGGGGGGAGGGGGGGATCAGAGCATCAGGGCATGTCTGTTTTCTATCGATTGGATTGCATTCATATTCGTTGTTTTCCCGTGCTCGATGGTGGCAGGTGTGAGTAATTTTGTTGGGATGCCCCTGTCCTATGTGTTGTGGCTGCGCCATCTCTGTTCGGTTGCAGTGCCCGCAGGGTGTGTTGTGTTCAAAGCGCGTGCACAGGTTGCCACAATGTGATGCCCCCTCTTGTGTTCGAATGATGATACCGTCTTCGTTTTTGTATTCTGGCCATCAGTTGGTGCTGGGAATTTCAATATCCACATCTCTGTGTCTGGCTGCTGCCTATATTGTAATTGTTTGTCGGCGAAAGCTCAAGACAGGGGGGTTACTAATTTTTGTGAATTACGTATGATACTCGCTCAACCACGACATGTGGGGAGTTGTTATACTGCTGTTGCGTCATTGTGGCGCATTGGTTTAGAACTCGTCAAAGAGAGGCACGGGCTTCCCCGAAGCATACGCACGTAGATGCATTGAGCAGGGAGGAAGCCCAAGGACACGCAAGGGGGAGGTTAGGCGGGTACCACGCCGCACGGTCGACATACTGTACACAGTGTTGTACATTACATGCCCGCTACCGGTGTTTGTATGGCGTAGAATAGTCTCGAAAGGCGTGGCAGATATAGGACATCGTGTGGAAACAACTGTCCACACAGGGCCAGTTGGATTGAGCAAACATGTAGTAGATTCATAATATAAAGCAAAATATTTGATGCAACAATGTGTACTGTTTCCGCATATCTATAAATATAGGGGGCGCGTATGACTGTCAGCGTCTTGTGGCGGTTCACCGTACAAACCCACTAGATGTCGGTGTGGTGGGTGCGTTTTCGACTGCACTGTAGGGTCGCCCTTTTTTGGGCACCCTCCAGCCAGTACGGTCTCATATACCCTCCAGAGGGTTTTGCGGGGTGGCGTCAGCCTCCACAGCGTGCGCACCGGAAAACTCTGTACGTCGATGTGGTGGGTCTGAAAATTGCCGCGCGATAGTGTCACCCAATTTTGGGCACCCTCCAGAGGAAAAGATGTTCTGCCCTCCAGAGGGTTTCTACTGTGACGCCGGCCTCCAGAGCGTGCGCGGCCGACCACTCTGTACGTCGGTGTGGTGGGTCTAAAATTTACCGCACGATAGTATCGCCCTATTTTGGGCACCCTCCAGAGGGAAATATATTCTGCCCGCTAGGGGGTTTTTGTTGTGACGTCGGCCTCCAGAGCGTGCGCGGCCGACCACTCTGTACGTCGATGTGGAGGGCCTAAAATTTACCGCACGATAGTATAGCCCATTTTTGGGCACCCTCCAGAGGGTAAGATATTTTGCCCTCCAGAGGGTGTTTGGTGGTAGCCGATTGACCACGTGTGTGGGTAAAACGATTTCAGCAGGAAGCAGGAACATCCTGTAAGATCCACATTCCAGAATGCGCGGTTGCCGATCGATATCTAAAAATGTGCGGCGTGATTCCAGCAGCAATCACCCCAACGGAGTTTACCCGTCGCCAAAAATCCCGATCCAACTGCCCAGGTCTACCGGGGTAGAGTATGAAACCTGGGGATGTTTTTATTGTGAGGTTTAGGGTCACCGGGCCAAGGATATATGTGAGTGTCTACATCCTGCGCAGGTACGAATGGGGAGGAGTGTGGTTGTTTGTAGGAGGCCCAACTGGTATGGAGGTAGTGGTGCTGGGTGGCCATGTGATCGTTGGGTTGAGCGAAAAATGGATAGCACCACCAGGGCTGGCCACGTGGTCCCGTATCGAGATGGTGGAGGGTGGTCATGCCCATGTATGTATGTATGTGATCGTTCGCTGGGCTTGAGTGCAACTCTGTTTTGGGAGTAGTAGTAGTAGTAGTAGTAGGAGTAGTAAGTAGGAGTAGTAGGAGTAGTAGTAGCAGTAGTAGCAGCAAGCAGTCAGTGTGCTGCAGGCATGCCTGGGTAAAACGATTTCAGCAAGAAGCAGGAACATCCGGTAAGATCCACATTCCAGAATGCGCGGTTGCCGTTCGATATCTAAAAATGTGCGGCGTGATTCCAGCAGCAATCACCCCAACGGAGTTTACCCGTCGCCAAAAATCCTGATCCAACTGCCAAGGTCTACCGGGGTAGAGTATAAATCCTGGGGATGTTTTTATTGTGAGGTTTAGGGTCACCGGGCCAAGGATATATGTGAGTGTCTACATCCTGCGCAGGTACGAATGGGGAGGAGTGTGGTTGTTTGTAGGAGGCCCAACTGGTATGGAGGTAGTGGTGCTGGGTGGCCATGTGATCGTTGGGTTGAGCGAAAAATGGATAGCACCACCAGGGCTGGCCACGTGGTCCCGTATCGAGATGGTGGAGGGTGGTCATGCCCATGTATGTATGTATGTGATCGTTCGCTGGGCTTGAGTGCAACTATTTTTTGGGAGTAGTAGTAGTAGTAGTAGTAGTAGTTGTAGTAGGAGTAGTAAGTAGGAGTAGTAGGAGTAGTAGTAGCAGTAGTAGAAGCAAGCAGTCAGTGTGCTGCAGGCATGCCTGGGTAAAACGATTTCAGCAGGAAGCAGGAACATCCTGTAAGATCCACATTCCAGAATGCGCGGTTGCCGTTCGATATCTAAAAATGTGCGGCGTGATTCCAGCAGCAATCACCCCAACGGAGTTTACCCGTCGCCAAAAATCCTGATCCAACTGCCCAGGTCTACCGGGGTAGAGTATGAAACCTGGGGATGTTTTTATTGTGAGGTTTAGGGTCACCGGGCCAAGGATATATGTGAGTGTCTACATCCTGCGCAGGTACGAATGGGGAGGAGTGTGGTTGTTTGTAGGAGGCCCAACTGGTATGGAGGTAGTGGTGCTGGGTGGCCATGTGATCGTTGGGTTGAGCGAAAAATGGATAGCACCACCAGGGCTGGCCACGTGGTCCCGTATCGAGATGGTGGAGGGTGGTCATGCCCATGTATGTATGTATGTATGTATGTGATCGTTCGCTGGGCTTGAGTGCAACTATTTTTTGGCAGTACTAGTAGTAGTAGTAGTAGGAGTAGTAAGTAGGAGTAGTAGGAGTAGTAGTAGCAGTAGTAGCAGCAAGCAGTCAGTGTGCTGCAGGCATGCCTGGGTAAAACGATTTCAGCAGGAAGCAGGAACATCCTGTAAGATCCACATTCCAGAATGCGCGGTTGCCGTTCGATATCTAAAAATGTGCGGCGTGATTCCAGCAGCAATCACCCCAACGGAGTTTACCCGTCGCCAAAAATCCTGATCCAACTGCCCAGGTCTACCGGGGTAGAGTATGAAACCTGGGGATGTTTTTATTGTGAGGTTTAGGGTCACCGGGCCAAGGATATATGTGAGTGTCTACATCCTGCGCAGGTACGAATGGGGAGGAGTGTGGTTGTTAGTAGGAGGCCCAACTGGTATGGAGGTAGTGGTGCTGGGTGGCCATGTGATCGTTGGGTTGAGCGAAAAATGGCTAGCACCACCAGGGCTGGCCACGTGGTCCCGTATCGAGATGGTGGAGGGTGGTCATGCCCATGTATGTATGTATGTGATCGTTCGCTGGGCTTGAGTGCAACTATTTTTTGGGAGTAGTAGTAGTAGTAGTAGTAGTAGGAGTAGTAAGTAGGAGTAGTAGGAGTAGTAGTAGCAGTAGTAGCAGCAAGCAGTCAGTGTGCTGCAGGCATGCCTGGGTAAAACGATTTCAGCAGGAAGCAGGAACATCCTGTAAGATCCACATTCCAGAATGCGCGGTTGCCGTTCGATATCTAAAAATGTGCGGCGTGATTCCAGCAGCAATCACCCCAACGGAGTTTACCCGTCGCCAAAAATCCTGATCCAACTGCCCAGGTCTACAGGGGTAGAGTATGAAACCTGGGGATGTTTTTATTGTGAGGTTTAGGGTCACCGGGCCAAGGATATATGTGAGTGTCTACATCCTGCGCAGGTACGAATGGGGAGGAGTGTGGTTGTTTGTAGGAGGCCCAACTGGTATGGAGGTAGTGGTGCTGGGTGGCCATGTGATCGTTGGGTTGAGCGAAAAATGGATAGCACCACCAGGGCTGGCCACGTGGTCCCGTATCGAGATGGTGGAGGGTGGTCATGCCCATGTCTGTATGTATGTGATCGTTCGCTGGGCTTGAGTGCAACTATTTTTTGGGAGTAGTAGTAGTAGTAGTAGTAGTAGTAGTAGTAGGAGTAGTAAGTAGGAGTAGTAGGAGTAGGAGTAGCAGTAGTAGCAGCAAGCAGTCAGTGTGCTGCAGGCATGCCTGGGTAAAACGATTTCAGCAGGAAGCAGGAACATCCTGTAAGATCCACATTCCAGAATGCGCGGTTGCCGTTCGATATCTAAAAATGTGCGGCGTGATTCCAGCAGCAATCACCCCAACGGAGTTTACCCGTCGCCAAAAATCCTGATCCAACTGCCCAGGTCTACCGGGGTAGAGTATGAAACCTGGGGATGTTTTTATTGTGAGGGTTAGGGTCACCGGGCCAAGGATATATGTGAGTGTCTACATCCTGCGCAGGTACGAATGGGGAGGAGTGTGGTTGTTTGTAGGAGGCCCAACTGGTATGAAGGTAGTGGTGCTGGGTGGCCATGTGATCGTTGGGTTGAGCGAAAAATGGATATCACCACCAGGGCTGGCCACGTGGTCCCGTATCGAGATGGTGGAGGGTGGTCATGCCCATGTATGTATGTATGTGATCGTTCGCTGGGATTGAGTGCAACTATTTTTTGGGAGTAGTAGTAGTAGTAGTAGTAGTAGTAGTAGTAGTAGTAGTAGGAGTAGTAAGTAGGAGTAGTAGGAGTAGTAGTAGCAGTAATAGCAGCAAGCAGTCAGTGTGCTGCAGGCATGCCTGGGTAAAACGATTTCAGCAGGAAGCAGGAACATCCTGTAAGATCCACATTCCAGAATGCGCGGTTGCCGTTCGATACCTAAAATGTGCGGCGTGATTCCAGCAGCAATCCCCCCAACGGAGTTTACCCGTCGCCAAAAATCCTGATCCAACTGCCCAGGTCTACCGGGGTAGAGTATGAAACCTGGGGATGTTTTTATTGTGAGGTTTAGGGTCACCGGGCCAAGGATATATGTGAGTGTCTACATCCTGCGCAGGTACGAATGGGGAGGAGTGTGGTTGTTTGTAGGAGGCCCAACTGGTATGGAGGTAGTGGTGCTGGGTGGCCATGTGATCGTTGGGTTGAGCGAAAAATGGATAGCACCACCAGGGCTGGCCACGTGGTCCCGTATCGAGATGGTGGAGGTTGGTCATGCCCATGTAAGTATGTATGTGATCGTTCGCTGGGCTTGAGTGCAACTATTTGTTGGGAGTAGTAGTAGTAGTAGTAGGAGTAGTAAGTAGGAGTAGTAGGAGTAGTAGTAGCAGTAGTAGCAGCAAGCAGTCAGTGTGCTGCAGGCATGCCTGGGTAAAACGATTTCAGCAGGAAGCAGGAACATCCTGTAAGATCCACATTCCAGAATGCGCGGTTGCCGTTCGATATCTAAAAATGTGCGGCGTGATTCCAGCAGCAATCACCCCAACGGAGTTTACCCGTCGCCAAAAAGCCTGATCCAACTGCCCAGGTCTACCGGGGTAGAGTATGAAACCTGGGGATGTTTTTTTTGTGAGGTTTAGGGTCACCGGGCCAAGGATATATGTGAGTGTCTACATCCTGCGCAGGTACGAATGGGGAGGAGTGTGGTTGTTTGTAGGAGGCCCAACTGGTATGAAGGTAGTGGTGCTGGGTGGCCATGTGATCGTTGGGTTGAGCGAAAAATGGATATCACCACCAGGGCTGGCCACGTGGTCCCGTATCGAGATGGTGGAGGGTGGTCATGCCCATGTATGTATGTATGTGATCGTTCGCTGGGATTGAGTGCAACTATTTTTTGGGAGTAGTAGTAGTAGTAGTAGTAGTAGTAGTAGTAGTAGTAGGAGTAGTAAGTAGGAGTAGTAGGAGTAGTAGTAGCAGTAATAGCAGCAAGCAGTCAGTGTGCTGCAGGCATGCCTGGGTAAAACGATTTCAGCAGGAAGCAGGAACATCCTGTAAGATCCACATTCCAGAATGCGCGGTTGCCGTTCGATACCTAAAATGTGCGGCGTGATTCCAGCAGCAATCCCCCCAACGGAGTTTACCCGTCGCCAAAAATCCTGATCCAACTGCCCAGGTCTACCGGGGTAGAGTATGAAACCTGGGGATGTTTTTATTGTGAGGTTTAGGGTCACCGGGCCAAGGATATATGTGAGTGTCTACATCCTGCGCAGGTACGAATGGGGAGGAGTGTGGTTGTTTGTAGGAGGCCCAACTGGTATGGAGGTAGTGGTGCTGGGTGGCCATGTGATCGTTGGGTTGAGCGAAAAATGGATAGCACCACCAGGGCTGGCCACGTGGTCCCGTATCGAGATGGTGGAGGTTGGTCATGCCCATGTAAGTATGTATGTGATCGTTCGCTGGGCTTGAGTGCAACTATTTGTTGGGAGTAGTAGTAGTAGTAGTAGGAGTAGTAAGTAGGAGTAGTAGGAGTAGTAGTAGCAGTAGTAGCAGCAAGCAGTCAGTGTGCTGCAGGCATGCCTGGGTAAAACGATTTCAGCAGGAAGCAGGAACATCCTGTAAGATCCACATTCCAGAATGCGCGGTTGCCGTTCGATATCTAAAAATGTGCGGCGTGATTCCAGCAGCAATCACCCCAACGGAGTTTACCCGTCGCCAAAAAGCCTGATCCAACTGCCCAGGTCTACCGGGGTAGAGTATGAAACCTGGGGATGTTTTTTTTGTGAGGTTTAGGGTCACCGGGCCAAGGATATATGTGAGTGTCTACATCCTGCGCAGGTACGAATGGGGAGGAGTGTGGTTGTTTGTAGGAGGCCCAACTGGTATGGAGGTAGTGGTGCTGGGTGGCCATGTGATCGTTGGGTTGAGCGAAAAATGGATAGCACCACCAGGGCTGGCCACGTGGTCCCGTATCGAGATGGTGGAGGGTGGTCATGCCCATGTATGTATGTATGTGATCGTTCGCTGGGCTTGAGTGCAACTATTTTTTGGGAGTAGTAGTAGTAGTAGTAGTAGTAGTAGTAGTAGTAGTAGGAGTAGTAAGTAGGAGTAGTAGGAGTAGTAGTAGCAGTAGTAGCAGCAAGCAGTCAGTGTGCTGCAGGCATGCCTGGGTAAAACGATTTCAGCAGGAAGCAGGAACATCCTGTAAGATCCACATTCCAGAATGCGCGGTTGCCGTTCGATATCTAAAAATGTGCGGCGTGATTCCAGCAGCAATCACCCCAACGGAGTTTACCCGTCGCCAAAAAGCCTGATCCAACTGCCCAGGTCTACCGGGGTAGAGTATGAAACCTGGGGATGTTTTTATTGTGAGGTTTAGGGTCACCGGGCCAAGGATATATGTGAGTGTCTACATCCTGCGCAGGTACGAATGGGGAGGAGTGTGGTTGTTTGTAGGAGGCCCAACTGGTATGGAGCTAGTGGTGCTGGGTGGCCATGTGATCGTTGGGTTGAGCGAAAAATGGATAGCACCACCAGGGCTGGCCACGTGGTCCCGTATCGAGATGGTGGAGGGTGGTCATGCCCATGTATGTATGTATGTGATCGTTCGCTGGGCTTGAGTGCAACTATTTTTTGGGAGTAGTAGTAGTAGTAGTAGTAGTAGTAGTAGTAGTAGTAGGAGTAGTAAGTAGGAGTAGTAGGAGTAGTAGTAGCAGTAGTAGCAGCAAGCAGTCAGTGTGCTGCAGGCATGCCTGGGTAAAACGATTTCAGCAGGAAGCAGGAACATCCTGTAAGATCCACATTCCAGAATGCGCGGTTGCCGTTCGATATCTAAAAATGTGCGGCGTGATTCCAGATGCAATCAACCCAACGGAGTTTACCCGTCGCCAAAAATCCTGATCCAACTGCCCAGGTCTACCGGGGTAGAGTATGAAACCTGGGGATGTTTTTATTGTGAGGTTAAGGGTCACCGGGCAAGGATATATGTGAGTGTCTACATCCTGCGCAGGTACGAATGGGGAGGAGTGTGGTTGTTTGTAGGAGGCCCAACTGGTATGGAGGTAGTGGTGCTGGGTGGCCATGTGATCGTTGGGTTGAGCGAAAAGTGGATAGCACCACCAGGGCTGGCCACGTGGTCCCGTATCGAGATGGTGGAGGGTGGTCATGCCCATGTATGTATGTATGTGATCGTTCGCTGGGCTTGAGGGCAACTCTGTTTTGGGAGTAGTAGTAGTAGTAGTAGTAGTAGTAGTAGGAGTAGTAAGTAGGAGTAGTAGGAGTAGTAGTAGCAGTAGTAGCAGCAAGCAGTCAGTGTGCTGCAGGCATGCCTGGGTAAAACGATTTCAGCAGGAAGCAGGAACATCCTGTAAGATCCACATTCCAGAATGCGCGGTTGCCGTTCGATATCTAAAAATGTGCGGCGTGATTCCAGCAGCAATCACCCCAACGGAGTTTACCCGTCGCCAAAAATCCTGATCCAACTGCCCAGGTCTACCGGGGTAGAGTATGAAACCTGGGGATGTTTTTATTGTGAGGTTTAGGGTCACCGGGCCAAGGATATATGTGAGTGTCTACATCCTGCGCAGGTACGAATGGGGAGGAGTGTGGTTGTTTGTAGGAGGCCCAACTGGTATGGAGGTAGTGGTGCTGGGTGGCCATGTGATCGTTGGGTTGAGCGAAAAGTGGATAGCACCACCAGGGCTGGCCACGTGGTCCCGTATCGAGATGGTGGAGGGTGGTCATGCCCATGTATGTATGTATGTGATGGTTCGCTGGGCTTGAGGGCAACTCTGTTTTGGGAGTAGTAGTAGTAGTAGTAGTAGTAGGAGTAGTAAGTAGGAGTAGTAGGAGTAGTAGTAGCAGTAGTAGCAGCAAGCAGTCAGTGTGCTGCAGGCATGCCTGGGTAAAACGATTTCAGCAGGAAGCAGGAACATCCTGTAAGATCCACATTCCAGAATGCGCGGTTGCCGTTCGATATCTAAAAATGTGCGGCGTGATTCCAGCAGCAATCACCCCAACGGAGTTTACCCGTCGCCAAAAAGCCTGATCCAACTGCCCAGGTCTACCGGGGTAGAGTATGAAACCTGGGGATGTTTTTATTGTGAGGTTTAGGGTCACCGGGCCAAGGATATATGTGAGTGTCTACATCCTGCGCAGGTACGAATGGGGAGGAGTGTGGTTGTTTGTAGGAGGCCCAACTGGTATGGAGGTAGTGGTGCTGGGTGGCCATGTGATCGTTGGGTTGAGCGAAAAATGGATAGCACTACTAGGGCTGGCCACGTGGTCCCGTATCGAGATGGTGGAGGGTGGTCATGCCCATGTATGTATGTATGTGATCGTTCGCTGGGCTTGAGTGCAACTATTTTTTGGGAGTAGTAGTAGTAGTAGTAGTAGTAGTAGTAGTAGTAGTAGTAGTAGGAGTAGTAAGTAGGAGTAGTAGGAGTACACACGTGGCCAATCGGCTACCACCAAACACCCTCTGGAGGGCAAGATATATTACCCTCTGGAGGGTGCCCAAAAATGGGCTATACTATCGTGCGGTAAATTTTAGGCCCACCACACCGACGTACAGAGTGGTCGGCCGCGCACGCTCTGGAGGCCGACGTCACAACAAAAACCCTCTGGCGGGCAGAATATTTTTCCCTCTGGAGGGTGCCCAAAATTGGGCGATACTATGGTGCGGTAAATTTTAGACCCACCACACCGACGTACAGAGTGGTCGGCCGCGCACGCTCTGGAGGCCGGCGTCACAGTAGAAACCCTCTGGAGGGCAGAATATCTTTTCCTCTGGAGGGTGCCCAAAATTGGGTGACACTATCGCGCGGCAATTTTCAGACCCACCACATCGATGTACAGAGTTTTCCGGCGCGCACGCTGTGGAGGCTGACGCCACCCCCCAAAACCCTCTGGAGGGTATGCGACCGTACCCGCTGGAGGGTGCCCAAAAAAGGGCGACCCTATAGTGCAGTCGAAAACGCACCCACCACACCGACATCTAGTGGGTTTGTACGGTGAACCGCCACAAGACGCTGACAGTCATACGCGCCCCCTGTATTTATAGATATATGTGCGGAAACAGTACACATTGTTGCATCCAATATTTTGCTTTATAGTATGAATCTACTACATGTTTGCTCAATCCAACTGGCCCTGTGTGGACAGTTGTTTACACACGATGTCCTATATCTGCCACGCCTTTCGAGACTATTCTACGCCATACAAACACCGGTTGCGGGCATGTAATGTACAACAATGTGTACAGTATGTCGACCGTGCGGCGTGGTACCCGCCTAACCTACCCCTTGCGTGTCCTTCTGCCTCCTCCCTGCTCAATGCATCTACGTGCGTATGCTTCGGGGAAGCCCGTGCCTCTCTTTGACGAGTTCTAAACCAATGCGCCACGATGAGGCAACAGTATAACAACTCCCCACATGTCGTGGTTGAGCGAGTATCATACGTAATTCACAAAAATTAGTAACCCCCCTGTCTTGAGCTTTCGCCGACAAACAATTACAATAAAGGCAGCAGCCAGACACAGAGATGTGGATATTGAAATTCCCAGCATCAACTGATGGCCAGAATACAAAAACGAAGACGGTATCATCATTCGAACACAAGAGGGGACATCACATTGTGGCAACCTGTGTGAGCTAAACACGCGCTTTGAACAAAACACACCCTGCGGGCACTGCAACCGAACAGAGATGGCGCAGCCACAACACATAGGTCAGGGGCATCCCAACAAAATTACTCACACCTGCCACCATCGAGCACGGGAAAACAACGAATACGAAGTATGAACGCAATCCAATCTATAGAAAACAGACATGCCCTGATGATCTGATCCCCCCCTCCCCCCGACTAATCAGAATCCTAGTAATCATCCACGACTGTTCAGGCGCCAGCCGCCTCACCCCCTTCCCCCCTCCTTGTCTATGGCTAAAAAGCCGTAACCTACACTATAAGAGTCTTCGTCCATGGCAAGTTATCCCCGCGAGTGGAGGTTTCTTCGACCAGGCCCCGGTGATCGTCATCGCAACAGCTGTCTTGGCTATAGCCCTCGCCATCGCTACTCCTCCCGCCTGTGGATTCCTCTGAATTTCCTCCGTGTCGTCGACGGGGCCACTCTGACTTCTATGAGCTCTTGTTTTTAACCTGCCGTCGCCGTCGGTTGATGGTTGTGGCTCATCGTCATCGGTTCTACCTGAAATATGGTACGTGGGCCGGGCCGAATATGTGCGAGTGCAATCAAGAGTACATAGTCGACGTTTGGGAGAATGCAACGGAATTGAGTCGGGTCGTCGCGACTTCAACAACTGGCACGGTATAGTTCTCAAATGGGATGCGGAAAATCCTAACTATGGCGGCCGACCTCTAGCTACGTAGCTTTATCTACGTGGTACATATTTCAAAAAGGGCTGTGACCAAAATCAGGTACGTATACCTGGCGATTTTTGGGCCAAAATCAGTTACATACTAAAACCAAGTACAAAACGCGCGCCACAATCGGCGTTTAGTCCATGGAGATCTATATAAAAACACCTGCGCCTCAACATATACGAAGTATAGCGTGTGGCCTCCCAAATCTGAATTATTTTGTTTTATTTAGGGTATAGGTCATAGAAAACAACAGATTACACATCATAACAACTGAAGTACACCGTACACCGAAGATATCAGGAGTAAAACGTGCGCTGTCAAGGATGTAGGGCCGATGTTCCAAACTAAAACCTAACAGGTACTGTACCACAGTAGTTTGGTGTCAGTCGAGACATGTCGAGGCAAAGTTGCTGTCCGTCAAGGGGTGAAAATGCGGTCTCCTGACATACTTGCCGTACACCCCAAAGAAGGAAAAATGGAATCACTGTGCGACATGTATGCATAAATACGTACGTACTACTGGTACGTGCAAGCACAGAGCGTACGAGTGTACGCATGAATGTGTACTTACGTACGAGTTTCTACACAAGAATTGTGCAACCGATGGACCACACACGCATACGCGGAGAAAAAACTGTGTACGTACGGCCCCTATCATTGGTTCAAAATAGGCCCAAATCAGTTGAACGTTGAAAGCTAGACAGAGTACTTGTAGATAAATCAGGTAAACCCTTGACCAATTCGAACCAAAATCAGTGACGATGTCAGTTTGGCCAATAGCAGGGCTCCTGGCGTGTGTTTTGAACTTGTTTCTGGTATAATTGATTTTGGCCTAAAAATGACCAGGTATACCTGATTTTGGCTAAAACTCTATATAAAACAAGATCCAACAGTGGTCAACTGCTTGTACAGCAGCGGTGGCGACATGCACTCACCGAGGAGATAAGGGCAGAGACAGCGGCAGAAAGTTGCCACGGCGTCCGCCTCTTCGCCGATGTAGGTTGCACGTCTGTTTGGAAGGTTGAACGCAAGCCGGCCTTTCCTGAAAGCGAACAGACGCAGCATCTGCGACACCAGAAAAAATACCTGGTACACAATACGGACAGCATTCAGCGTAAGAAGGATGCAAAACAACCACAAGAATATGTTTACGTCGATGAGGTGTTTGGCACTCTCGACGCCGACATGGCCATCGGGATAAGCCGCCTGCAAATAATCACTCCCCAACTGCACGCTACAGCGGTAGCGCTATGCGGTTGAACTGCTGTAGTTGAAAAACATTTAATGGGCGAGACAGAAAAGTAGAGTATCCGTGGCAGACGTCTACCAGACAACTCCAGCAGTACAACAGCACAGCAGTACCCGTAGGACTGAGACACAGAGAAATCCCACGAACGTCCAAGGCTCTTCAGTGCACGTAGCTTCAAAACGGCTGTATGTGTAGCAGATAGCATTGGAGTTGTTGTAGATCTGCATGGCCTATTATATACACATGGCACCAAATGAGACCAGGATGCCAGGTGGGCGTTCGGCGGTTCCTGCGGAGGGTTGATCATATTTCTGCGCCTCCAAGCGAGAGTAGGGTGTCAAATGGGATGGGTCAAACGGCCAAATGGGAAAATGCAAGGTGATGTAACATATACGTGCCAAGCTACTGCTGTAAAAAAAAAATTCAACCCTTTTAGAACCGCAGTCCCGTTTTGGGGACACACCACTCAAATTTCAAGTTTGAACGTACGTACATTTTCTCCGCTGGTGGCTGGAGAGAGTACCAGGATGTGCGTACGTGAAAAAAATCAAAGTTCAAAATTCAAAAATGCAGCCCGTTTGGGTTTTTTAATGTATGCCGTGGAGCATAAAAAAACTCGTACAACATGTATTTCTGAACCTCCAAGTGGGAGCCGGGTGTCGAATGGGATGGGCCCACTGCGGGGTCAAAGTACCAAATGGGAAAACACCAGGTGAAGCCTAACATACGTATCATACAAACAAACATACTGCAAAAAATCTCCGCCTGTGGATGTAGAGTACAGCAGTACCAGGATGGATGTACGTATACACGTACCAGGTACGTAATACTCGTACGAAAAAAAGATACCAGGTACTCGAAGTAAATTCAAAATGCAGCCCGTTGGGTCTTTAAATTTATGCCGTGGGGTAAAAAAAAAACTTGTACAACAGGTACACCAGCAGGGCATCACAAAATGAAGAGCGCAGCAGTGATCTACTTGCTGCTGTGGGTCTAACAAGAGGGATATAATTAGGTGGCGAGAAGGAAATCTGGTAGCATCGCTCCGATTGGCTAGGAGAGCTATCACTGATCAGACGTACAAAAAGCGTGACCCCCTCGTACGACACCGCAGCCGCAGTACCACGAGTAGTAATAGTCAGGGGGACCCACTGCTGTATATATCACGCGGTCCACTCCAAGCTATGATGTGTTGCCCACCCACAAGGAAAGTAGCATTCGAGTACTCTCACCTTGGGATAGCTGCCATCAACGCTGTCGCTGGTCGTCTAGTCCATGGAGAGAGCTGTCCTCTCCAGCTCTCCAGTCTCGTCCATTTCGAAAAAGGCTTCTGTTTTGGAGGGACGCTCGCGTACTGCTGTACCTGGTACCTGGTAGTTGTATTTCAAATTGTCGGCCTAGGTGCCCCTCCACGCCCTCATCCACAGCGTTTCGACTCAATGATTTCACATGCTCAGAGCTACGAGTATATGCGACGGGAATGTGTATATCGCCTGTAATTGCTTGCTGCCAGTGCTGCCATCGGCAAGAGTTGGCGTGCAGCGTGTGGCTTCAACGGACTGGCGGTTTTTGAGGGTTTCGAAATGCTTGTGAAGCTTGTTTTCATAGGGGTTGAAGCAACGTA
The DNA here is from genome assembly GCA_031213475.1 of Nereocystis luetkeana. Lineage (NCBI taxonomy): Eukaryota > Phaeophyceae > Laminariales > Laminariaceae > Nereocystis > Nereocystis luetkeana. Next base: position 2,795,547 of record JARUPZ010000037.1, on the reverse strand, counting down.
TTTTGAAAAAAAAAAAACTGGCCGCTGGATACAGGCTGCCGCTGTGCAGCGGCATGTGTGTATGTGCGGTCTGGACCCGGAGCGTATAGTACGCGACATGTGTCGAGAATCAAGTAGTCAAGAATTCAGGCTGAAATATTTCGAGATATATATAAGGAATTGCAGCGAAGCGTTTGTGCTCAGGCAGAAACGCCATTCTATAGGCGGCTGTCTATGCTCGATGTTCGCATCACAATTCGCGAGCCTTGGCCAGAAAAGGATCGCGTTGTTACTGGTGTATACGCCACGGCCACCCCATGTCGTGTAATGCTCAATTCGCGAGCGCCGGAGGTTTCGTCAAGCAAGAAACTGGGAGGTAATATGGATAACCTCCGTCCAAAGAAAGACTCGAGCAAGCCACGAATCACTCAAGGGAGGGCAGGTACAGCCAGCCTTTGGAGGGGAACTGATCGAATCGCTGCAGTCACAATGCCTCTGGGGGGCGACATGACCATTTCCTCACACGCGTGCGCAATCTCAATGCCTCTGGTGGGTAGCATGTTGTTCCACCTTCAGCGGGTGCAATGTCAATGTGCCTCCAGAGGCTGCCCATCCTCATAGATAGACCTCCACCGGAGCAACTATTTCCCACGGCGCTCCAGAGCGAACGGCACGCAAACACTCTAGAGGCTAGCATTTAGTAGAGACCTCCAGCCGTCGCATCAGAAAAGATCCCTCTACAGGGGCGAAACCTCATACCCTAGACAATAGCCAACGCGCTCTGGAGGGTGAAATGCCGACCCCCCTCCAGAGTTTTCAATACAAACCCCTCTAGAGGGTTCAAACGGCCATTGCCCTCCTCCGGAACAAACCTGCCGCACGGCCCTCCAGCGGTATATAGACAGCCCACTCTAGAGGCTAGCATTTAGTAGGGACCTCCAGCCGTCGCATCAGAAAAGATCTCCCTCTAGAGGGGCGAACCTTCATACCCTAGACAATCGCCAACGCGCTCTGGAGGGTGAAATGCCGACCCCCTTCCAGAGTTTTCAATATAAACCCTTCTAGAGGGTTGAAACGACCATTGCCCTCCTCCGGAACAAACCTGCCGCACGGCCCTCCAGCGGTATACAGACAGCCCACTCTAGAGGCTAGCATTTAGTAGAGACCTCCAGCCGTCGCATCAGAAAAGATCTCCCTCTAGAGGGGCGAACCTTCATACCCTAGACAATCGCCAACGCGCTCTGGAGGGTGAAATGCCGACCCCCCTCCAGAGTTTTCAATACAAACCCCTCTAGAGGGTTGAAACGGCCATTGCCCTCCTCCGGAACAAACCTGCCGCACGGCCCTCCAGCGGTATACAGACAGCCCACTCTAGAGGCTAGCGCGCATGACAAGCCTGTACAGGGTACCAAAGGAAAAAAAATCCCTCTAGAGGGCGAAAGGCCTGACCCTCCAAGCCTCAAACACCCTCTGGAGGGTGGCCACGCCCTCTGGAGGGTCAAATTGTTCCCTGGAGGGTTTTTGGGGGTAGCCGATTGGCCACGTGTGTAGTAGTAGCAGTAGTAGCAGCAAGCAGTCAGTGTGCTGCAGGCATGCCTGGGTAAAACGATTTCAGCAGGAAGCAGGAACATCCTGTAAGATCCACATTCCAGAATGCGCGGTTGCCGTTCGATATCTAAAAATGTGCGGCGTGATTCCAGCAGCAATCACCCCAACGGAGTTTACCCGTCGCCAGAAATCCTGATCCAACTGCCCAGGTCTACCGGGGTAGAGTATGAAACCTGGGGATGTTTTTATTGTGAGGTTTAGGGTCACCGGGCCAAGGATATATGTGAGTGTCTACATCCTACGCAGGTACGAATGGGGAGGAGTGTGGTTGTTTGTAGGAGGCCCAACTGGTATGGAGGTAGTGGTGCTGGGTGGCCATGTGATCGTTGGGTTAAGCGAAAAATGGATAGCACCACCAGGGCTGGCCACATGGTCCCGTATCGAGATGGTGGAGGGTGGTCATGCCCATGTATGTATGTATGTGATCGTTCGCTGGGCTTGAGTGCAACTATCTGTTGGGAGTAGTAGTAGTAGTAGTAGTAGTAGTAGGAGTAGTAAGTAGGAGTAGTAGGAGTAGTAGTAGCAGTAGTACAGTAGCAGCAAGCAGTCAGTGTGCTGCAGGCATGCCTGGGTAAAACGATTTCAGCAGGAAGCAGGAACATCCTGTAAGATCCACATTCCAGAATGCGCGGTTGCCGTTCGATATCTAAAAATGTGCGGCGTGATTCCAGCAGCAATCACCCCAACGGAGTTTACCCGTCGCCAAAAAGCCTGATCCAACTGCCCAGGTCTACCGGGGTAGAGTATGAAACCTGGGGATGTTTTTATTGTGAGGTTTAGGGTCACCGGGCCAAGGATATATGTGAGTGTCTACATCCTGCGCAGGTACGAATGGGGAGGAGTGTGGTTGTTTGTAGGAGGCCCAACTGGTATGGAGGTAGCGGTGCTGGGTGGCCATGTGATCGTTGGGTTGAGCGAAAAATGGATAGCACCACCAGGGCTGGCCACGTGGTCCCGTATCGAGATGGTGGAGGGTGGTCATGCCCATGTATGTATGCATCTGATCGTTCGCTGGGCTTGAGTGCAACTACTTTTTGGGAGTAGTAGTAGTAGTAGGGGTAGTAGTAGTAGTAGTAGTAGGAGTAGTAAGTAGGAGTAGTAGGAGTAGTAGTAGCAGTAGTACAGTAGCAGCAAGCAGTCAGTGTGCTGCAGGCATGCCTGGGTAAAACGATTTCAGCAGGAAGCAGGAACATCCTGTAAGATCCACATTCCAGAATGCGCGGTTGCCGTTCGATATCTAAAAATGTGCGGCGTGATTCCAGCAGCAATCACCCCAACGGAGTTTACCCGTCGCCAAAAATCCTGATCCAACTGCCCAGGTCTACCGGGGTAGAGTATGAAACCTGGGGATGTTTTTATTGTGAGGTTTAGGGTCACCAGGCCAAGGATATATGTGAGTGGCTACATCCTGCGCAGGTACGAATGGGGAGGAGTGTGGTTGTTTGTAGGAGGCCCAACTGGTATGGAGGTAGTGGTGCTGGGTGGCCATGTGATCGTTGGGTTGATCGAAAAATGGATAGCACCACCAGGGCTGGCCACGTGGTCCCGTATCGAGATGGTGGAGGGTGGTCATGCCCATGTATGTATGTATGTGATCGTTCGCTGGGCTTGAGTGCAACTATTTTTTGGGAGTAGTAGTAGTAGTAGTAGTAGTAGTAGGAGTAGTAAGTAGGAGTAGTAGGAGTAGTAGTAGCAGTAGTAGCAGCAAGCAGTCAGTGTGCTGCAGGCATGCCTGGGTAAAACGATTTCAGCAGGAAGCAGGAACATCCTGTAAGATCCACATTCCAGAATGCGCGGTTGCCGTTCGATATCTAAAAATGTGCGGCGTGATTCCAGATGCAATCAACCCAACGGAGTTTACCCGTCGCCAAAAATCCTGATCCAACTGCCCAGGTCTACCGGGGTAGAGTATGAAACCTGGGGATGTTTTTATTGTGAGGTTAAGGGTCACTGGGCCAAGGATATATGTGAGTGTCTACATCCTGCGCAGGTACGAATGGGGAGGAGTGTGGTTGTTTGTAGGAGGCCCAACTGGTATGGAGGTAGTGGTGCTGGGTGGCCATGTGATCGTTGGGTTGAGCGAAAAATGGATAGCACCAACAAGGCTGGCCACGTGGTCCCGTATCGAGATGGTGGAGGGTGGTCATGCCCATGTATGTATGTATGTGATCGTTCGCTGGGCTTGAGTGCAACTATTTGTTTGGAGTAGTAGTAGTAGTAGTAGTAGTAGTAGTAGTAGTAGGAGTAGTAAGTAGGAGTAGTAGGAGTAGTAGTAGCAGTAGTACAGTAGCAGCAAGCAGTCAGTGTGCTGCAGGCATGCCTGGTTAAAACGATTTCAGCAGGAAGCAGGAACATCCTGTAAGATCCACATTCCAGAATGCGCGGTTGCCGTTCGATATCTAAAAATGTGCGGCGTGATTCCAGATGCAATCAACCCAACGGAGTTTACCCGTTGCCAAAAATCCTGATCCAACTGCCCAGGTCTACCGGGGTAGAGTATGAAACCTGGGGATGTTTTTATTGTGAGGTTAAGGGTCACTGGGCCAAGGATATATGTGAGTGTCTACATCCTGCGCAGGTACGAATGGGGAGGAGTGTGGTTGTTTGTAGGAGGCCCAACTGGTATGGAGGTAGTGGTGCTGGGTGGCCATGTGATCGTTGGGTTGAGCGAAAAATGGATAGCACCACCAAGGCTGGCCACGTGGTCCCGTATCGAGATGGTGGGGGTGGTCATGCCCATGTATGTATGTATGTATGTGATCGTTCGCTGGGCTTGAGTGCAACTATTCTTTTGGAGTAGTAGTAGTAGTAGTAGTAGGAGTAGTAAGTAGGAGTAGTAGGAGTAGTAGTAGCAGTAGTACAGTAGCAGCAAGCAGTCAGTGTGCTGCAGGCATGCCTGGGTAAAACGATTTCAGCAGGAAGCAGGAACATCCTGTAAGATCCACATTCCAGAATGCGCGGTTGCCGTTCGATATCTAAAAATGTGCGGCGTGATTCCAGATGCAATCACCCCAACGGAGTTTACCCGTCGCCAAAAATCCTGATCCAACTGCCCAGGTCTACCGGGGTAGAGTATGAAACCTGGGGATGTTTTTATTGTGAGGTTTAGGGTCACCGGGCCAAGGATATATGTGAGTGGCTACATCCTGCGCAGGTACGAATGGGGAGGAGTGTGGTTGTTTGTAGGAGGCCCAACTGGTATGGAGGTAGTGGTGCTGGGTGGCCATGTGATCGTTGGGTTGAGCGAAAAATGGATAGCACCACCAGGGCTGGCCACGTGGTCCCGTATCGAGATGGTGGAGGGTGGTCATGCCCATGTATGTATGTATGTAATCGTTCGCTGGGCTTGAGTGCAACTATTTTTTGGGAGTAGTAGTAGTAGTAGTAGTAGTAGTAGTAGTAGTAGGAGTAGTAAGTAGGAGTAGTAGGAGTAGTAGTAGCAGTAGTAGCAGCAAGCAGTCAGTGTGCTGCAGGCATGCCTGGGTAAAACGATTTCAGCAGGAAGCAGGAACATCCTGTAAGATCCACATTCCAGAATGCGCGGTTGCCGTTCGATATCTAAAAATGTGCGGCGTGATTCCAGATGCAATCAACCCAACGGAGTTTACCCGTCGCCAAAAATCCTGATCCAACTGCCCAGGTCTACCGGGGTAGAGTATGAAACCTGGGGATGTTTTTATTGTGAGGTTAAGGGTCACTGGGCCAAGGATATATGTGAGTGTCTACATCCTGCGCAGGTACGAATGGGGAGGAGTGTGGTTGTTTGTAGGAGGCCCAACTGGTATGGAGGTAGTGGTGCTGGGTGGCCATGTGATCGTTGGGTTGAGCGAAAAATGGATAGCACCACCAAGGCTGGCCACGTGGTCCCGTATCGAGATGGTGGAGGGTGGTCATGCCCATGTATGTATGTATGTATGTGATCGTTCGCTGGGCTTGAGTGCAACTATTCTTTTGGAGTAGTAGTAGTAGTAGTAGTAGGAGTAGTAAGTAGGAGTAGTAGGAGTAGTAGTAGCAGTAGTACAGTAGCAGCAAGCAGTCAGTGTGCTGCAGGCATGCCTGGGTAAAACGATTTCAGCAGGAAGCAGGAACATCCTGTAAGATCCACATTCCAGAATGCGCGGTTGCCGTTCGATATCTAAACATGTGCGGCGTGATTCCAGCAGCAATCACCCCAACGGAGTTTACCCGTCGCCAAAAATCCTGATCCAACTGCCCAGGTCTACCGGGGTAGAGTATGAAACCTGGGGATGTTTTTATTGTGAGGTTTAGGGTCACCGGGCCAAGGATATATGTGAGTGGCTACATCCTGCGCAGGTACCAATGGGGAGGAGTGTGGTTGTTTGTAGGAGGCCCAACTGGTATGGAGGTAGTGGTGCTGGGTGGCCATGTGATCGTTGGGTTGAGCGAAAAATGGATAGCACCACCAGGGCTGGCCAAGTGGTCCCGTATCGAGATGGTGGAGGGTGGTCATGCCCATGTATGTATGTATGTGATCGTTCGCTGGGCTTGAGTGCAACTATTTTTTGGGAGTAGTAGTAGTAGTAGTAGTAGTAGTAGGAGTAGTAAGTAGGAGTAGTAGGAGTAGTAGTAGCAGTAGTAGCAGCAAGCAGTCAGTGTGCTGCAGGCATGCCTGGGTAAAACGATTTCAGCAGGAAGCAGGAACATCCTGTAAGATCCACATTCCAGAATGCGCGGTTGCCGTTCGATATCTAAAAATGTGCGGCGTGATTCCAGATGCAATCAACCCAACGGAGTTTACCCGTCGCCAAAAATCCTGATCCAACTGCCCAGGTCTACCGGGGTAGAGTATGAAACCTGGGGATGTTTTTATTGTGAGGTTAAGGGTCACTGGGCCAAGGATATATGTGAGTGTCTACATCCTGCGCAGGTACGAATGGGGAGGAGTGTGGTTGTTTGTAGGAGGCCCAACTGGTACGGAGGTAGTGGTGCTGGGTGGCCATGTGATCGTTGGGTTGAGCGAAAAATGGATAGCACCACCAAGGCTGGCCACGTGGTCCCGTATCGAGATGGTGGAGGGTGGTCATGCCCATGTATGTATGTATGTATGTGATCGTTCGCTGGGCTTGAGTGCAACTATTCTTTTGGAGTAGTAGTAGTAGTAGTAGTAGGAGTAGTAAGTAGGAGTAGTAGGAGTAGTAGTAGCAGTAGTACAGTAGCAGCAAGCAGTCAGTGTGCTGCAGGCATGCCTGGGTAAAACGATTTCAGCAGGAAGCAGGAACATCCTGTAAGATCCACATTCCAGAATGCGCGGTTGCCGTTCGATATCTAAAAATGTGCGGCGTGATTCCAGCAGCAATCACCCCAACGGAGTTTACCCGTCGCCAAAAATCCTGATCCAACTGCCCAGGTCTACCGGGGTAGAGTATGAAACCTGGGGATGTTTTTATTGTGAGGTTTAGGGTCACCGGGCCAAGGATATATGTGAGTGGCTACATCCTGCGCAGGTACGAATGGGGAGGAGTGTGGTTGTTTGTAGGAGGCCCAACTGGTATGGAGGTAGTGGTGCTGGGTGGCCATGTGATCGTTGGGTTGAGCGAAAAATGGATAGCACCACCAGGGCTGGCCACGTGGTCCCGTATCGAGATGGTGGAGGGTGGTCATGCCCATGTATGTATGTATGTGATCGTTCGCTGGGCTTGAGTGCAACTATTTTTTGGGAGTAGTAGTAGTAGTAGTAGTAGTAGTAGGAGTAGTAAGTAGGAGTAGTAGGAGTAGTAGTAGCAGTAGTAGCAGCAAGCAGTCAGTGTGCTGCAGGCATGCCTGGGTAAAACGATTTCAGCAGGAAGCAGGAACATCCTGTAAGATCCACATTCCAGAATGCGCGGTTGCCGTTCGATATCTAAAAATGTGCGGCGTGATTCCAGATGCAATCAACCCAACGGAGTTTACCCGTCGCCAAAAATCCTGATCCAACTGCTCAGGTCTACCGGGGTAGAGTATGAAACCTGGGGATGTTTTTATTGTGAGGTTAAGGGTCACTGGGCCAAGGATATATGTGAGTGTCTACATCCTGCGCAGGTACGAATGGGGAGGAGTGTGGTTGTTTGTAGGAGGCCCAACTGGTATGGAGGTAGTGGTGCTGGGTGGCCATGTGATCGTTGGGTTGAGCGAAAAATGGATAGCACCACCAAGGCTGGCCACGTGGTCCCGTATCGAGATGGTGGAGGGTGGTCATGCCCATGTATGTATGTATGTATGTGATCGTTCGCTGGGCTTGAGTGCAACTATTCTTTTGGAGTAGTAGTAGTAGTAGTAGTAGGAGTAGTAAGTAGGAGTAGTAGGAGTAGTAGTAGCAGTAGTACAGTAGCAGCAAGCAGTCAGTGTGCTGCAGGCATGCCTGGGTAAAACGATTTCAGCAGGAAGCAGGAACATCCTGTAAGATCCACATTCCAGAATGCGCGGTTGCCGTTCGATATCTAAAAATGTGCGGCGTGATTCCAGCAGCAATCACCCCAACGGAGTTTACCCGTCGCCAAAAATCCTGATCCAACTGCCCAGGTCTACCGGGGTAGAGTATGAAACCTGGGGATGTTTTTATTGTGAGGTTTAGGGTCACCGGGCCAAGGATATATGTGAGTGGCTACATCCTGCGCAGGTACGAATGGGGAGGAGTGTGGTTGTTTGTAGGAGGCCCAACTGGTATGGAGGTAGTGGTGCTGGGTGGCCATGTGATCGTTGGGTTGAGCGAAAAATGGATAGCACCACCAGGGCTGGCCACGTGGTCCCGTATCGAGATGGTGGAGGGTGGTCATGCCCATGTATGTATGTATGTGATCGTTCGCTGGGCTTGAGTGCAACTATTTTTTGGGAGTAGTAGTAGTAGTAGTAGTAGTAGTAGGAGTAGTAAGTAGGAGTAGTAGGAGTAGTAGTAGCAGTAGTAGCAGCAAGCAGTCAGTGTGCTGCAGGCATGCCTGGGTAAAACGATTTCAGCAGGAAGCAGGAACATCCTGTAAGATCCACATTCCAGAATGCGCGGTTGCCGTTCGATATCTAAAAATGTGCGGCGTGATTCCAGATGCAATCAACCCAACGGAGTTTACCCGTCGCCAAAAATCCTGATCCAACTGCTCAGGTCTACCGGGGTAGAGTATGAAACCTGGGGATGTTTTTATTGTGAGGTTAAGGGTCACTGGGCCAAGGATATATGTGAGTGTCTACATCCTGCGCAGGTACGAATGGGGAGGAGTGTGGTTGTTTGTAGGAGGCCCAACTGGTATGGAGGTAGTGGTGCTGGGTGGCCATGTGATCGTTGGGTTGAGCGAAAAATGGATAGCACCACCAAGGCTGGCCACGTGGTCCCGTATCGAGATGGTGGAGGGTGGTCATGCCCATGTATGTATGTATGTATGTGATCGTTCGCTGGGCTTGAGTGCAACTATTCTTTTGGAGTAGTAGTAGTAGTAGTAGTAGGAGTAGTAAGTAGGAGTAGTAGGAGTAGTAGTAGCAGTAGTACAGTAGCAGCAAGCAGTCAGTGTGCTGCAGGCATGCCTGGGTAAAACGATTTCAGCAGGAAGCAGGAACATCCTGTAAGATCCACATTCCAGAATGCGCGGTTGCCGTTCGATATCTAAAAATGTGCGGCGTGATTCCAGCAGCAATCACCCCAACGGAGTTTACCCGTCGCCAAAAATCCTGATCCAACTGCCCAGGTCTACCGGGGTAGAGTATGAAACCTGGGGATGTTTTTATTGTGAGGTTTAGGGTCACCGGGCCAAGGATATATGTGAGTGGCTACATCCTGCGCAGGTACGAATGGGGAGGAGTGTGGTTGTTTGTAGGAGGCCCAACTGGTATGGAGGTAGTGGTGCTGGGTGGCCATGTGATCGTTGGGTTGAGCGAAAAATGGATAGCACCACCAGGGCTGGCCACGTGGTCCCGTATCGAGATGGTGGAGGGTGGTCATGCCCATGTATGTATGTATGTGATCGTTCGCTGGGCTTGAGTGCAACTCTGTTTTGGGAGTAGCAGTAGTAGTAGTAGTAGTAGTAAGTAGGAGTAGTAGGAGTAGTAGTAGCAGTAGTAGCAGCAAGCAGTCAGTGTGCTGCAGGCATGCCTGGGTAAAACGATTTCAGCAGGAAGCAGGAACATCCTGTAAGATCCACATTCCAGAATGCGCGGTTGCCGTTCGATATCTAAAAATGTGCGGCGTGATTCCAGCAGCAATCACCCCAACGGAGTTTACCCGTCGCCAAAAATCCTGATATAACTGCCCAGGTCTACCGGGGTAGAGTATGAAACCTGGGGATGTTTTATTGTGAGGTTTAGGGTCACCGGGCCAAGGATATATGTGAGTGTCTACATCCTGCGGAGGTACGAATGGGGAGGAGTGTGGTTGTTTGTAGGAGGCCCAACTGGTATGGAGGTAGTGGTGCTGGGTGGCCATGTGATCGTTGGGTTGAGCGAAAAATGGATAGCACCACCAGGGCTGGCCACGTGGTCCCGTATCGAGATGGTGGAGGGTGGTCATGCCCATGTATGTATGCATGTGATCGTTCGCTGGGCTTGAGTGCAACTATTTTTTGGGAGTAGTAGTAGTAGTAGTAGTAGTAGTAGTAGGAGTAGTAAGTAGGAGTAGTAGGAGTAGTAGTAGCAGTAGTACAGTAGCAGCAAGCAGTCAGTGTGCTGCAGGCATGCCTGGGTAAAACGATTTCAGCAGGAAGCAGGAACATCCTGTAAGATCCACATTCCAGAATGCGCGGTTGCCGTTCGATATCTAAAAATGTGCGGCGTGATTCCAGCAGCAATCACCCCAACGGAGTTTACCCGTCGCCAGAAATCCTGATCCAACTGCCCAGGTCTACCGGGGTAGAGTATGTAACCTGGGGATGTTTTTATTGTGAGGTTTAGGGTCACCGGGCCAAGGATATATGTGAGTGGCTACATCCTGCGCAGGTACGAATGGGGAGGAGTGTGGTTGTTTGTAGGAGGCCCAACTGGTATGGAGGTAGTGGTGCTGGGTGGCCATGTGATCGTTGGGTTGAGCGAAAAATGGATAGCACCACCAGTGCTTGCCACGTGGTCCCGTATCGAGATGGTGGAGGGTGGTCATGCCCATGTATGTATGTATGTGATCGTTCGCTGGGCTTGAGTGCAACTCTGTTTTGGGAGTAGTAGTAGTAGTAGTAATAGTAAGTAGGAGTAGTAGGAGTAGTAGTAGCAGTAGTAGCAGCAAGCAGTCAGTGTGCTGCAGGCATGCCTGGGTAAAACGATTTCAGCAGGAAGCAGGAACATCCTGTAAGATCCACATTCCAGAATGCGCGGTTGCCGTTCGATATCTAAAAATGTGCGGCGTGATTCCAGCAGCAATCACCCCAACGAAGTTTACCCGTCGCCAAAAATCCTGATATAACTGCCCAGGTCTACCGGGGTAGAGTATGAAACCTGGGGATGTTTTATTGTGAGGTTTAGGGTCACCGGGCCAAGGATATATGTGAGTGTCTACATCCTGCGCAGGTACGAATGGGGAGGAGTGTGGTTGTTTGTAGGAGGCCCAACTGGTATGGAGGTAGTGGTGCTGGGTGGCCATGTGCTCGTTGGGTTGAGCGAAAAATGGATAGCACCACCAGGGCTGGCCACGTGGTCCCGTATCGAGATGGTGGAGGGTGGTCATGCCCATGTATGTATGGATGTGATCGTTCGCTGGGCTTGAGTGCAACTATTTTTTGGGAGTAGTAGTAGTAGTAGTAGTAGGCGTAGTAAGTAGGAGTAGTAGGAGTAGGAGGAGTAGTAGTAGCAGTAGTAGGAGCAAGCAGTCAGTGTGCTGCAGGCATGCCTGGGTAAAACGATTTCAGCAGGAAGCAGGAACATCCGGTAAGATCCACATTCCAGAATGCGCGGTTGCCGTTCGATATCTAAAAATGTGCGGCGTGATTCCAGCAGCAATCACCCCAACGGAGTTTACCCGTCGCCAAAAATCCTGATCCAACTGCCCAGGTCTACCGGGGTAGAGTATGAAACCTGGGGATGTTTTTATTGTGAGGTTTAGGGTCACCGGGCCAAGGATATATGTGAGTGGCTACATCCTGCGCAGGTACGAATGGGGAGGAGTGTGGTTGTTTGTAGGAGGCCCAACTGGTATGGAGGTAGTGGTGCTGGGTGGCCATGTGATCGTTGGGTTGAGCGAAAAATGGATAGCACCACCAGGGCTGGCCACGTGGTCCCGTATCGAGATGGTGGAGGGTGGTCATGCCCATGTATGTATGTATGTGATCGTTCGCTGGGCTTGAGTGCAACTCTGTTTTGGGAGTAGCAGTAGTAGTAGTAGTAGTAGTAGTAAGTAGGAGTAGTAGGAGTAGTAGTAGCAGTAGTAGCAGCAAGCAGTCAGTGTGCTGCAGGCATGCCTGGGTAAAACGATTTCAGCAGGAAGCAGGAACATCCTGTAAGATCCACATTCCAGAATGCGCGGTTGCCGTTCGATATCTAAAAATGTGCGGCGTGATTCCAGCAGCAATCACCCCAACGGAGTTTACCCGTCGCCAAAAATCCTGATATAACTGCCCAGGTCTACCGGGGTAGAGTATGAAACCTGGGGATGTTTTATTGTGAGGTTTAGGGTCACCGGGCCAAGGATATATGTGAGTGTCTACATCCTGCGGAGGTACGAATGGGGAGGAGTGTGGTTGTTTGTAGGAGGCCCAACTGGTATGGAGGTAGTGGTGCTGGGTGGCCATGTGATCGTTGGGTTGAGCGAAAAATGGATAGCACCACCAGGGCTGGCCACGTGGTCCCGTATCGAGATGGTGGAGGGTGGTCATGCCCATGTATGTATGCATGTGATCGTTCGCTGGGCTTGAGTGCAACTATTTTTTGGGAGTAGTAGTAGTAGTAGTAGTAGTAGTAGTAGGAGTAGTAAGTAGGAGTAGTAGGAGTAGTAGTAGCAGTAGTACAGTAGCAGCAAGCAGTCAGTGTGCTGCAGGCATGCCTGGGTAAAACGATTTCAGCAGGAAGCAGGAACATCCTGTAAGATCCACATTCCAGAATGCGCGGTTGCCGTTCGATATCTAAAAATGTGCGGCGTGATTCCAGCAGCAATCACCCCAACGGAGTTTACCCGTCGCCAGAAATCCTGATCCAACTGCCCAGGTCTACCGGGGTAGAGTATGTAACCTGGGGATGTTTTTATTGTGAGGTTTAGGGTCACCGGGCCAAGGATATATGTGAGTGGCTACATCCTGCGCAGGTACGAATGGGGAGGAGTGTGGTTGTTTGTAGGAGGCCCAACTGGTATGGAGGTAGTGGTGCTGGGTGGCCATGTGATCGTTGGGTTGAGCGAAAAATGGATAGCACCACCAGTGCTTGCCACGTGGTCCCGTATCGAGATGGTGGAGGGTGGTCATGCCCATGTATGTATGTATGTGATCGTTCGCTGGGCTTGAGTGCAACTCTGTTTTGGGAGTAGTAGTAGTAGTAGTAATAGTAAGTAGGAGTAGTAGGAGTAGTAGTAGCAGTAGTAGCAGCAAGCAGTCAGTGTGCTGCAGGCATGCCTGGGTAAAACGATTTCAGCAGGAAGCAGGAACATCCTGTAAGATCCACATTCCAGAATGCGCGGTTGCCGTTCGATATCTAAAAATGTGCGGCGTGATTCCAGCAGCAATCACCCCAACGAAGTTTACCCGTCGCCAAAAATCCTGATATAACTGCCCAGGTCTACCGGGGTAGAGTATGAAACCTGGGGATGTTTTATTGTGAGGTTTAGGGTCACCGGGCCAAGGATATATGTGAGTGTCTACATCCTGCGCAGGTACGAATGGGGAGGAGTGTGGTTGTTTGTAGGAGGCCCAACTGGTATGGAGGTAGTGGTGCTGGGTGGCCATGTGCTCGTTGGGTTGAGCGAAAAATGGATAGCACCACCAGGGCTGGCCACGTGGTCCCGTATCGAGATGGTGGAGGGTGGTCATGCCCATGTATGTATGGATGTGATCGTTCGCTGGGCTTGAGTGCAACTATTTTTTGGGAGTAGTAGTAGTAGTAGTAGTAGGCGTAGTAAGTAGGAGTAGTAGGAGTAGGAGGAGTAGTAGTAGCAGTAGTAGGAGCAAGCAGTCAGTGTGCTGCAGGCATGCCTGGGTAAAACGATTTCAGCAGGAAGCAGGAACATCCGGTAAGATCCACATTCCAGAATGCGCGGTTGCCGTTCGATATCTAAAAATGTGCGGCGTGATTCCAGCAGCAATCACCCCAACGGAGTTTACCCGTCGCCAAAAATCCTGATCCAACTGCCCAGGTCTACCGGGGTAGAGTATGAAACCTGGGGATGTTTTTATTGTGAGGTTTAGGGTCACCGGGCCAAGGATATATGTGAGTGGCTACATCCTGCGCAGGTACGAATGGGGAGGAGTGTGGTTGTTTGTAGGAGGCCCAACTGGTATGGAGGTAGTGGTGCTGGGTGGCCATGTGATCGTTGGGTTGAGCGAAAAATGGATAGCACCACCAGGGCTGGCCACGTGGTCCCGTATCGAGATGGTGGAGGGTGGTCATGCCCATGTATGTATGTATGTGATCGTTCGCTGGGCTTGAGTGCAACTCTGTTTTGGGAGTAGCAGTAGTAGTAGTAGTAGTAGTAGTAAGTAGGAGTAGTAGGAGTAGTAGTAGCAGTAGTAGCAGCAAGCAGTCAGTGTGCTGCAGGCATGCCTGGGTAAAACGATTTCAGCAGGAAGCAGGAACATCCTGTAAGATCCACATTCCAGAATGCGCGGTTGCCGTTCGATATCTAAAAATGTGCGGCGTGATTCCAGCAGCAATCACCCCAACGGAGTTTACCCGTCGCCAAAAATCCTGATATAACTGCCCAGGTCTACCGGGGTAGAGTATGAAACCTGGGGATGTTTTATTGTGAGGTTTAGGGTCACCGGGCCAAGGATATATGTGAGTGTCTACATCCTGCGGAGGTACGAATGGGGAGGAGTGTGGTTGTTTGTAGGAGGCCCAACTGGTATGGAGGTAGTGGTGCTGGGTGGCCATGTGATCGTTGGGTTGAGCGAAAAATGGAAAGCACCACCAGGGCTGGCCACGTGGTCCCGTATCGAGATGGTGGAGGGTGGTCATGCCCATGTATGTATGCATGTGATCGTTCGCTGGGCTTGAGTGCAACTATTTTTTGGGAGTAGTAGTAGTAGTAGTAGTAGTAGTAGTAGGAGTAGTAAGTAGGAGTAGTAGGAGTAGTAGTAGCAGTAGTACAGTAGCAGCAAGCAGTCAGTGTGCTGCAGGCATGCCTGGGTAAAACGATTTCAGCAGGAAGCAGGAACATCCTGTAAGATCCACATTCCAGAATGCGCGGTTGCCGTTCGATATCTAAAAATGTGCGGCGTGATTCCAGCAGCAATCACCCCAACGGAGTTTACCCGTCGCCAGAAATCCTGATCCAACTGCCCAGGTCTACCGGGGTAGAGTATGAAACCTGGGGATGTTTTTATTGTGAGGTTTAGGGTCACCGGGTTAAGGATATATGTGAGTGGCTACATCCTGCGCAGGTACGAATGGGGAGGAGTGTGGTTGTTTGTAGGAGGCCCAACTGGTATGGAGGTAGTGGTGCTGGGTGGCCATGTGATCGTTGGGTTGAGCGAAAAATGGATAGCACCACCAGTGCTGGCCACGTGGTCCCGTATCGAGATGGTGGAGGGTGGTCATGCCCATGTATGTATGTATGTGATCGTTCGCTGGGCTTGAGTGCAACTCTGTTTTGGGAGTAGTAGTAGTAGTAGTAGTAGTAAGTAGGAGTAGTAGGAGTAGTAGTAGCAGTAGTAGCAGCAAGCAGTCAGTGTGCTGCAGGCATGCCTGGGTAAAACGATTTCAGCAGGAAGCAGGAACATCCTGTAAGATCCACATTCCAGAATGCGCGGTTGCCGTTCGATATCTAAAAATGTGCGGCGTGATTCCAGCAGCAATCACCCCAACGAAGTTTACCCGTCGCCAAAAATCCTGATATAACTGCCCAGGTCTACCGGGGTAGAGTATGAAACCTGGGGATGTTTTATTGTGAGGTTTAGGGTCACCGGGCCAAGGATATATGTGAGTGTCTACATCCTGCGCAGGTACGAATGGGGAGGAGTGTGGTTGTTTGTAGGAGGCCCAACTGGTATGGAGGTAGTGGTGCTGGGTGGCCATGTGCTCGTTGGGTTGAGCGAAAAATGGATAGCACCACCAGGGCTGGCCACGTGGTCCCGTATCGAGATGGTGGAGGGTGGTCATGCCCATGTATGTATGGATGTGATCGTTCGCTGGGCTTGAGTGCAACTATTTTTTGGGAGTAGTAGTAGTAGTAGTAGTAGGCGTAGTAAGTAGGAGTAGTAGGAGTAGGAGGAGTAGTAGTAGCAGTAGTAGGAGCAAGCAGTCAGTGTGCTGCAGGCATGCCTGGGTAAAACGATTTCAGCAGGAAGCAGGAACATCCGGTAAGATCCACATTCCAGAATGCGCGGTTGCCGTTCGATATCTAAAAATGTGCGGCGTGATTCCAGCAGCAATCACCCCAACGGAGTTTACCCGTCGCCAAAAATCCTGATCCAACTGCCCAGGTCTACCGGGGTAGAGTATGAAACCTGCAGATGTTTTTATTGTGAGGTTTAGGGTCACCGGGCCAAGGATATATGTGAGTGTCTACATCCTACGCAGGTACGAATGGGGAGGAGTGTGGTTGTTTGTAGGAGGCCCAACTGGTATGGAGGTAGTGGTGCTGGGTGGCCATGTGATCGTTGGGTTGAGCGAAAAATGGATAGCACCACCAGGGCTGGCCACGTGGTCCCGTATCGAGATGGTGGAGGGTGGTCATGCCCATGTATGTATGTATGTGATCGTTCGCTGGGCTTGAGTGCAACTATTTTTTGGGAGTAGTAGTAGTAGTAGTAGTAGTAGTAGTAGGAGTAGTAAGTAGGAGTAGTAGGAGTAGTAGTAGCAGTAGTAGCAGCAAGCAGTCAGTGTGCTGCAGGCATGCCTGGGTAAAACGATTTCAGCAGGAAGCAGGAACATCCTGTAAGATCCACATTCCAGAATGCGGGGTTGCCGTTCGATATCTAAAAATGTGCGGCGTGATTCCAGCAGCAATCACCCCAACGGAGTTTACCCGTCGCCAAAAAGCCTGATCCAACTGCCCAGGTCTACCGGGGTAGAGTATGAAACCTGGGGATGTTTTTATTGTGAGGTTTAGGGTCACCGGGCCAAGGATATATGTGAGTGGCTACATCCTGCGCAGGTACGAATGGGGAGGAGTGTGGTTGTTTGCAGGAGGCCCAACTGGTATGGAGGTAGTGGTGCTGGGTGGCCATGTGATCGTTGGGTTGAGCGAAAAATGGATAGCACCACCAGGGCTGGCCACGTGGTCCCGTATCGAGATGGTGGAGGGTGGTCATGCCCATGTATGTATGTATGTGATCGTTCGCTGGGCTTGAGTGCAACTATTGTTTTGGGAGTAGTAGTAGTAGTAGTAGTAGGAGTAGTAAGTAGGAGTACACACGTGGCCAATCGGCTACCCCCAAAAACCCTCCAGGGAACAATTTGACCCTCCAGAGGGCGAGGCCACCCTCCAGAGGGTGTTTGAGGCTTGGAGGGCCAGGCCTTTTGCCCTCTAGAGGGATTTCGTTCTTTTGGTACCCTGTACAGTCTTGTCATTTGCGCTAGCCTCTAGAGTGGGCTGTCTATATATCGCTGGAGGGCCGTGCGGGAGGTTTGTTCCGGAGGAGGGAAATGACCGTTTCAACCCTCTAGAGGGGTTTGTATTGAAAACTCTGGAGGGAGGTCGACATTTCACCCTCCAGAGCGCGTTGGCGATTGTCTAGGGTATGAGGTTTCGCCCCTCTAGAGGGAGCTCTTTTCTGATGTGACGGCTGAAGGTCTCTACTAAATGCTAGCCTCTAGAGTGGGCTGTCTATATACCGCTGGAGGGCGTGCGGCAGGTTTGTTCCGGAGGAGGGCAATGGTTGTTTCAACCCTCTAGAGGGGTTTATATTGAAAACTCTGGAGGGAGGTCGGCATTTCACCCTCCAGAGCGCGTTGGCGATTGTCTAGGGTATGAGGTTTCGCCCCTCTAGAGGGAGCTCTTTTCTGATGCGACGGCTGGAGGTCTCTACTAAATGCTAGCCTCTAGAGTGGGCTGTCTATATACCGCTGGAGGGCCGTGCGGCAGGTTTGTTCAGGAGGAGGGTAATGACCGTTTGAACCCTCTAGAGGGGTTTGTATTGAAAACTCTGGAGGGGGGTCGGCATTTCACCCTCCAGAGCGCGTTGGAGATTGTTTAGGGTATGAGGTTTCGCCCCTCTAGAGGGAGCTTTTTTGATGCGACGGCTGGAGGTCTCTACTAAATGCTAGCCTCTAGAGTGTTTGCGTGCCGTTCGCTCTGGAGCGCCGTGGGAAATAGTTGCCCAGGTGGAGGTCTATGAGAATGGGCAGCCTCTGGAGGCACATTGACATTGCACCCGCTGAAGGTGGAACAACATGCTACCCACCAGAGGCATTGAGATTGCGCACGCTTGTGAGGAATGGTCATGTCGCCCCCCAGAGGCATTGTGACTGCAGCGATTCGATCAGTTCCCCTCCAAAGGCTGGCTGTACCCTCCCTTGAGTGATTCGTAGCTTGCTCGAGCCTTTCTTTGGACGGAAATTATCCAAATTACCTCCCAGCGTCTTGCTTGACGAACCCTCCGGCGCTTGCGAATTGAGCATTACACGTCATGGGGTGGCCGTGGCGTATACACCAGTAACAACGCGATCCTTTTCTGGCCAAGGCTCGCGAATTGTGATGCGAACATCGATCATAGACAGCCTATAGAATGGCGTTTCTGCCTGAGCACAAACGCTTCGCTGCAATTCCTTCTAATATCTCGGAATATTTCAGCCTGAATTCTTGACTACTTGATTCTCGACATATGTCGCGTACTATACGCTCCGGGTCCAGACCGCACATACACACATACCGCTGCACAGCGGCAGCCTGTATCCAGTGGCTAGTTGTTGTTTTTTCAAAATACGTTGCTTCAACCCCTATGAAAACAAGCTTCACAAGCATTTCGAAACCCTCAAAAACCGCCAGTCCGTTGAAGCCACACGCTGCACGCCACAGCTCTTGCCGATGGCAGCACTAGCAGCAAGCAATTACAGGCGATATACACATTCCCGTCGCATATACTCGTAGCTCTGAGCATGTGAAATCATTGAGTCGAAACGCTGTGGGTGAGGGCGTGGAGGGGCACCTAGGCCGACAATTTGAAATACAACTACCAGGTACCAGGTACAGCAGTACGCGAGCGTCCCTCCAAAACAGAAGCCTTTTTCGAAATGGACGAGACTGGAGAGCTGGAGAGGACAGCTCTCTCCATGGACTAGACGACCAGCGACAGCGTTGATGGCAGCTATCCCAAGGTGAGAGTACGCGAATGCTACTTTCCTTGTGGGTGGACAACACATCATAGCTTGGAGTGGACCGCGTGATATATACAGCAGTGGGTCCCCCTGTCTCAACTATTTCTACTCGTGGTACTGCGGCTGTCGTGTCGTACGAGGGGGTCACGCTTTTTGTACGTCTGATCAGTGATAGCTCTCCTAGCCAATCGGAGCGATGCTACCAGATTTCCTTCTCGCCACCTAATTCTATCCCTCTTGTTAGACCCACAGCAGCAAGGAGATCACTGCTGCGCTCTTCATTTTGTGATGCCCTGCTGGTGTACCTGTTGTACAAGTTTTTTTTTTACCCCACGGCATAAATTTAAAGACCCAACGGGCTGCATTTTGAATTTTGAACTTCGAGCATCTTTTTTTCGTACGAGTATTACGTACTGTGGTACGTGTATATACGTACATCCATCCTGGTACTGCTGTACTCTATGTGTGTGTTCTTCACATTAAACCGTTCTTTCTACCCGTCGACATCCAGCACAACCAGTGTCCGTGCCGATTCTATAGCAGCCAAAAGCGGAGATTTTTTGTACAGTACGTTTGTTTGTATGATACGTATGTTAGGCATCACCTGGTGTTTTCCCATTTGGTACTATGATCCCGCAGTGGGCCCATCCCATTCGACACCCGGCTCCCACTTGGAGGTTCAGAAATACATACATGTTGTACGAGTTTTTTTATGCTCCACGGCATACATTAAAAAACCCGAACGGGCTGCATTTTTGAATTTTGAACTTTGATTTTTTCCACGTACGTACATCCTGGTACTCTCCAGCCACCAGCGGAGAAAATGTACGTACGTGCAAACTTGAAATTTGAGTGGTTTGTCCCCAAAACGGGACTGCGGTTCTAAAAGGGTTAACTTATTTTTTTACAGCAGTAGGTTGGCACGTATATTTTATATCACCTTGTATTTTCCCATTTGGTAATTTGACCTATCGCATTTGACACCCTACTCCCGCTTGGACGCGCAGAAATATGATCAACCCTCCGCAGGAACCGCCGAACGCCCACCTGGCATCCTGGTCTCATTTGGTGCCATGTGTATATAATAGGCCATGCAGATCTACACCAACTCCAATGCTATCTGCTATACATACAGCCGTTTTGAAGCTACGTGCGCTGAAGAGCCTTGGACGTTCGTGGGATTTCTCTGTGTCTCAGTCCTACGGGTACTGCTGTGCTGTTGTACTGCTGTAGTTGTCTGGTAGACGTCTGCCACGGATACTCTACTTTTCTGTCTCGCCCATTAAAGGTTTTTCAACTACAGCAGTTCAACCGCATATCGCTACCCCTGTAGCGTGCAGTTGGGGAGTGATTATCTGCAGGCGGCTTATCCCGATGGCCATGTCGGCGTCGAGAGTGCCAAACACCTCATCGACGTAAACATATTCTTGTGGTTGTTTTGCATCCTTCTTACGCTGAATGCTATCCGTATTGTGTACCAGGTCTTTTTTTTGGTGTGGCAGATGCTGCGTCTGTTCGCTTTCAGGAAAGGCCGGCTTGCGTTCAACCTTCAAAACAGACGTGCAACCTACATCGGCGAAGAGGCGGACGCCGTGGCAACTTTCTGCCGCTGTCTCTGCCCTTATCTCCTCGGTGAGTGCATGTCGCCACCGCTGCTGTACAAGCAGTTGACCACTGTTGGAGGTTGTTTTAGAAAGAGTTTTAGCCAAAATCAGGTATACATGGTCATTTTTAGGCCAAAATCGATTTTACCAGAAACAAGTTCAAAACACACGCCAGGAGCCCTGCTATTGGCCAGACTGACATCGTCACTGATTTTGGTTCGAATTGGTCAAGGGTTTACCTGATTTATCTACAAGTACTCTGTCTAGCTTTCAACTTTTAACTGATTTGGGCCTATTTTGAACCAATGATGGGGGCCATACGTACACAGTTTTTTCTCCGCGTATGCGTGTGTGGTCCATCGGTTGCACAATTCTTGTGTAGAAACTCGTACTTAAGTACGCATTCATGCGTACACTCGTACGCTCTGTGCTTGTACGTACCAGTAGTACGTACGTATTTATGCATACATGTCGCAAGGTGATTCCATTTTTCCTTCTTTGGGGTGTACGGCAAGTATGTCAGATGACCGCATTTTCACCCCTTGACGGACAGCAACTTTGCCTCGACATGCCTCGACTGACACCAAACTACTGTGGTACAGTACCTGTTAGGTTTTAGTTTGGAACATCGGCCCTACATCCTTGACAGCGCACGTTGTACTCCTGATATCTTCGGTGTACGATGTACTTCAGTTGTTATGATGTGTACTCTGTTGTTTTCTATGACCTATACCCTAAATAAAACAAAATAATTCAGATTTGGGAGGCCACACGCTATATATGTTGAGGCGCAGGTGTTTTTATATAGATCTCCAAGGACTAAACGCCGATTGTGGCGCGCGTTTTGTACTTGGTTTTAGTATTAACCGATTTTGGCCCAAAAATCGCCAGGTATACGTACCTGATTTTGGTCACAGCCCTTTTTGAAATATGTACCACGTAGATAAAGCTACGTAGCTAGAGGTCGGCCGCCATAGTTAGGATTTTCCGCATCCCATTTGAGAACTATACCGTGCCAGTTGTTCAAGTCGCGACGACCCAACTCAATTCCGTTGCATTCTCCCAAACGTCGACTATGTACTCTTGATTGCACTCGCACATATTCGGCCCGGCCCACGTACCATATTTCAGGTAGAACCGATGACGATGAGCCACAGCCATCAACCGACGGCGACGGCAGGTTAAAAACAAGAGCTCATAGAAGTCAGAGTGGCCCCGTCGACGACACGGAGGAAATTCACAAGAGTCCACAGGCGGGAGGAGTAGCGATGGCGAGGGCTATAGCCAAGACAGCTGTTGCGATGACGATCACCGGGGCCTGGTCGAAGAAACCTCCACTCGCGGGGAGAACTTGCCATGGACGAAGACTCTTCTTGTGTAGGTTACGGCCTTTCAGCCATAGACGACAAGGAGGGGGGAAGGGGGTGAGGCGGCTGGCGCCTGAACAGTCGTGGATGATTACTAGGATTCTGATTAGTCGGGGGGAGGGGGGGATCAGAGCATCAGGGCATGTCTGTTTTCTATCGATTGGATTGCGTTCATATTCGTTGTTTTCCCGTGCTCGATGGTGGCAGGTGTGAGTAATTTTGTTGGGATGCCCCTGTCCTATGTGTTGTGGCTGCGCCATCTCTGTTCGGTTGCAGTGCCCGCAGGGTGTGTTGTGTTCAAAGCGCGTGCACAGGTTGCCACAATGTGATGCCCCCTCTTGTGTTCGAATGATGATACCGTCTTCGTTTTTGTATTCTGGCCAGTTGGTGCTGGGAATTTCAATATCCACATCTCTGTGTCTGGCTGCTGCCTATATTGTAATTGTTTGTCGGCGAAAGCTCAAGACAGGGGGGTTACTAATTTTTGTGAATTACGTATGATACTCGCTCAACCACGACATGTGGGGAGTTGTTATACTGCTGTTGCGTCATTGTGGCGCATTGGTTTAGAACTCGTCAAAGAGAGGCACGGGCTTCCCCGAAGCATACGCACGTAGATGCATTGAGCAGGGAGGAAGCAGAAGGACACGCAAGGGGTAGGTTAGGCGGGTACCACGCCGCACGGTCGACATACTGTACACAGTGTTGTACATTACATGCCCGCTACCGGTGTTTGTATGGCGTAGAATAGTCTCGAAAGGCGTGGCAGATATAGGACATCGTGTGGAAACAACTGTCCACACAGGGCCAGTTGGATTGAGCAAACATGTAGTAGATTCATAATATAAAGCAAAATATTTGATGCAACAATGTGTACTGTTTCCGCATATCTATGAATATAGGGGGCGCGTATGACTGTCAGCGTCTTGTGGCGGTTCACCGTACAAACCCACTAGATGTCGATGTGGTGGGTGCGTTTTCGACTGCACTGTAGGGTCGCCCTTTTTTGGGCACCCTCCAGCGGGTACGGTCTCATATACCCTCCAGAGGGTTTTGCGAGGTGGCGTCAGCCTCCACAGCGTGCGCGCCGGAAAACTCTGTACGTCGATGTGGTGGGTCTGAAAATTGCCGCGCGATAGTGTCACCCAATTTTGGGCACCCTCCAGAGGAAAAGATGTTCTGCCCTCCAGAGGGTTTCTACTGTGACGCCGGCCTCCAGAGCGTGCGCGGCCGACCACTCTGTACGTCGGTGTGGTGGGTCTAAAATTTACCGCACGATAGTATAGCCCATTTTTGGGCACCCTCCAGAGGGTAAGATATTTTGCCCTCCAGAGGGTGTTTGGTGGTAGTCGATTGGCCGCGTGTGTAGTAGGAGTAGTAGTAGCAGTAGTAGCAGCAAGCAGTCAGTGTGCTGCAGGCATGCCTGGGTAAAACGATTTCAGCAGGAAGCAGGAACATCCTGTAAGATCCACACTCCAGAATGCGCGGTTGCCGTTCGATATCTAAAAATGTGCGGCGTGATTCCAGCAGCAATTACCCCAACGGAGTTTACCCGTCGCCAAAAATCCTGATCCAACTGCCCAGGTCTACCGGGGTAGAGTATGAAACCTGGGGATCTTTTTATTGTGAGGTTTAGGGTCACCGGGCCAAGGATATATGTGAGTGTCTACATCCTGCGCAGGTACGAATGGGGAGGAGTGTGGTTGTTTGTAGGAGGCCCAACTGGTATGGAGGTAGTGGTGCTGGGTGGCCATGTGATCGTTGGGTTGAGCGAAAAATGGATAGCACCACCAGGGCTGGCCACGTGGTCCCGTATCGAGATGGTGGAGGGTGGTCATGCCCATGTATGTATGTATGTGATCGTTCGCTGGGCTTGAGTGCAACTATTTTTTGGGAGTAGTAGTAGTAGTAGTAGTAGTAGGAGTAGTAGGAGTAGTAGTAGTAGTAAGTAGGAGTAGTAGGAGTAGTAGTAGCAGTAGTAGCAGCAAGCAGTCAGTGTGCTGCAGGCATGCCTGGGTAAAACGATTTCAGCAGGAAGCAGGAACATCCTGTAAGATCCACATTCCAGAATGCGCGGTTGCCGTTCGATATCTAAAAATGTGCGGCGTGATTCCAGCAGCAATCACCCCAACGGAGTTTACCCGTCGCCAAAAGTCCTGATCCAACTGCCAAGGTCTACCGGGGTAGAGTATGAAACCTGGGGATGTTTTTATTGTGAGGTTTAGGGTCACCGGGCCAAGGATATATGTGAGTGTCTACATCCTGCGCAGGTACGAATGGGGAGGAGTGTGGTTGTTTGTAGGAGGCCCAACTGGTATGGAGGTAGTAGTGCTGGGTGGCCATGTGATCGTTGGGTTGAGCGAAAAATGGATAGCACCACCAGGGCTGGCCACGTGGTCCCGTATCGAGATGGTGGAGGGTGGTCATGCCCATGTATGTATGTATGTGATCGTTCGCTGGGCTTGAGTGCAACTATTTTTTGGGAGTAGTAGTAGTAGTAGTAGTAGTAGTAGTAGTAGTAGTAGGAGTAGTAAGTAGGAGTAGTAGGAGTAGTAGTAGCAGTAGTAGCAGCAAGCAGTCAGTGTGCCGCAGGCATGCCTGGGTAAAACGATTTCAGCAGGAAGCAGGAACATCCTGTAAGATCCACATTCCAGAATGCGCGGTTGCCGTTCGATATCTAAAAATGTGCGGCGTGATTCCAGCAGCAATCACCCCAACGGAGTTTACCCGTCGCCAAAAATCCTGATCCAACTGCCCAGGTCTACCGGGGTAGAGTATGAAACCTGGGGATGTTTTTATTGTGAGGTTTAGGGTCACCGGGCCAAGGATATATGTGAGTGTCTACATCCTGGCAGGTACGAATGGGGAGGAGTGTGGTTGTTTGTAGGAGGCCCAACTGGTATGGAGGTAGTAGTGCTGGGTGGCCATGTGATCGTTGGGTTGAGCGAAAAAATGGATAGCACCACCAGGGCTGGCCACGTGGTCCCGTATCGAAATGGTGGAGGGTGGTCATGCCCATGTATGTATGTATGTGATCGTTCGCGGGGCTTGAGTGCAACTATTTTTTGGGAGTAGTAGTAGAAGTAGTAGTAGTAGTAGTAGTAGTAGTAGTAGTAGGAGTAGTAAGTAGGAGTAGTAGGAGTAGTAGTAGCAGTAGTAGCAGCAAGCAGTCAGTGTGCTGCAGGCATGCCTGGGTAAAACGATTTCAGCAGGAAGCAGGAACATCCTGTAAGATCCACATTCCAGAATGCGCGGTTGCCGTTCGATATCTAAAAATGTGCGGCGTGATTCAAGCAGCAATCACCCCAACGGAGTTTACCCGTCGCCAAAAATCCTGATCCAACTGCCCAGGTCTACCGGGGTAGAGTATGAAACCTGGGGATGTTTTAATTGTGAGGTTTAGGGTCACCGGGCCAAGGATATATGTGAGTGTCTACATCCTGCGCAGGTACGAATGGGGAGGAGTGTGGTTGTTTGTAGGAGGCCCAACTGGTATGGAGGTAGTAGTGCTGGGTGGCCATGTGATCGTTGGGTTGAGCGAAAAATGGATAGCACCACCAGGGCTGGCCACGTGGTCCCGTATCGAGATGGTGGAGGGTGGTCATGCCCATGTATGTATGTATGTGATCGTTCGCTGGGCTTGAGTGCAACTATTTTTTGGGAGTAGTAGTAGTAGTAGTAGTAGTAGTAGGAGTAGTAGTAGTAGTAAGTAGGAGTAGTAGGAGTAGTACTAGCAGTAGTAGCAGCAAGCAGTCAGTGTGCTGCAGGCATGCCTGGGTAAAACGATTTCAGCAGGGAGCAGGAGCATCCTGTAAGATCCACATTCCAGAATGCGCGGTTGCCGTTCGATATCTAAAAATGTGCGGCGTGATTCCAGCAGCAATCACCCCAACGGAGTTTACCCGTCGCCAAAAATCCTGATCCAACTGCCCAGGTCTACCGGGGTAGAGTATGAAACCTGGGGATGTTTTAATTGTGAGGTTTAGGGTCACCGGGCCAAGGATATATGTGAGTGTCTACATCCTGCGCAGGTACGAATGGGGAGGAGTGTGGTTGTTTGTAGGAGGCCCAACTGGTATGGAGGTAGTAGTGCTGGGTGGCCATGTGATCGTTGGGTTGAGCGAAAAATGGATAGCACCACCAGGGCTGGCCACGTGGTCCCGTATCGAGATGGTGGAGGGTGGTCATGCCCATGTATTTATGTATGTGATCGTTCGCTGGGCTTGAGTGCAACTATTTTTTGGGAGTAGTAGTAGTAGTAGTAGTAGTAGTAGTAGGAGTAGTAGTAGTAGTAAGTAGGAGTAGTAGGAGTAGTACTAGCAGTAGCAGCAGCAAGCAGTCAGTGTGCTGCAGGCATGCCTGGGTAAAACGATTTCAGCAGGGAGCAGGAGCATCCTGTAAGATCCACATTCCAGAATGCGCGGTTGCCGTTCGATATCTAAAAATGTGCGGCGTGATTCCAGCAGCAATCACCCCAACGGAGTTTACCCGTCGCCAAAAATCCTGATCCAACTGCCCAGGTCTACCGGGGTAGAGTATGAAACCTGGGGATGTTTTTATTGTGAGGTTTAGGGTCACCGGGCCAAGGATATATGTGAGTGGCTACATCCTGCGCAGGTACGAATGGGGAGGAGTGTGGTTGTTTGTAGGAGGCCCAACTGGTATGGAGGTAGTGGTGCTGGGTGGCCATGTGGTCGTTGGGTTGAGCGAAAAATAGATAGCACCACCAGGGCTGGCCACGTGGTCCCGTATCGAGATGGTGGAGGGTGGTCATGCCCATGTATGTATGTATGTGATCGTTCGCTGGGCTTGAGTGCAACTATTTTTTGGGAGTAGTAGTAGTAGTAGTAGTAGTAGTAGTAGGAGTAGTAGTAGTAAGTAGGAGTAGTAGGAGTAGTACTAGCAGTAGTAGCAGCAAGCAGTCAGTGTGCTGCAGGCATGCCTGGGTAAAACGATTTCAGCAGGGAGCAGGAGCATCCTGTAAGATCCACATTCCAGAATGCGCGGTTGCCGTTCGATATCTAAAAATGTGCGGCGTGATTCCAGCAGCAATCACCCCAACGGAGTTTACCCGTCGCCAAAAATCCTGATCCAACTGCCCAGGTCTACCGGGGTAGAGTATGAAACCTGGGGATGTTTTAATTGTGAGGTTTAGGGTCACCGGGCCAAGGATATATGTGAGTGTCTACATCCTGCGCAGGTACGAATGGGGAGGAGTGTGGTTGTTTGTAGGAGGCCCAACTGGTATGGAGGTAGTAGTGCTGGGTGGCCATGTGATCGTTGGGTTGAGCGAAAAATGGATAGCACCACCAGGGCTGGCCACGTGGTCCCGTATCGAGATGGTGGAGGGTGGTCATGCCCATGTATGTATGTATGTGATCGTTCGCTGGGCTTGAGTGCAACTATTTTTTGGGAGTAGTAGTAGTAGTAGTAGTAGTAGTAGGAGTAGTAAGTAGGAGTAGTAGGAGTAGTAGTAGCAGTAGTAGCAGCAAGCAGTCAGTGTGCTGCAGGCATGCCTGGGTAAAACGATTTCAGCAGGAAGCAGGAACATCCTGTAAGATCCACATTCCAGAATGCGCGGTTGCCGTTCGATATCTAAAAATGTGCGGCGTGATTCCAGCAGCAATCACCCCAACAGAGTTTTCCCGTCGCCAAAAATCCTGATCCAACTGCCCAGGTCTACCGGGGTAGCGTATGAAACCTGGGGATGTTTTTATTGTGAGGTTTAGGGTCACCGGGCCAAGGATATATGTGAGTGTCTACATCCTGCGCAGGTACGAATGGGGAGGAGTGTGGTTGTTTGTAGGAGGCCCAACTGGTATGGAGGTAGTGGTGCTGGGTGGCCATGTGATCGTTGGGTTGAGCGAAAAATGGATAGCACCACCAGGGCTGGCCACGTGGTCCCGTATCGAGATGGTGGAGAGTTGTCATGCCCATGTATGTATGTATGTGATCGTTCGCTGGGCTTGAGTGCAACTATGTTTTGGGAGTAGTAGTAGTAGTAGTAGTAGGAGTAGTAGTAGTAGTAGTAAGTAGGAGTAGTAGGAGTAGTATAGTAGCAGTAGTAGCAGCAAGCAGTCAGTGTGCTGCAGGCATGCCTGGGGAAAACGATTTCAGCAGGAAGCAGGAACATCCTGTAAGATCCACATTCCAGAATGCGCGGTTGCCGTTCGATATCTAAAAATGTGCGGCGTGATTCCAGCAGCAATCACCCCAACGGAGTTTACCCGTCGCCAAAAATCCTGATCCAACTGCCCAGGTCTACCGGGGTAGAGTATGAAACCTGGGGATGTTTTTATTGTGAGGTTTAGGGTCACCGGGCCAAGGATATATGTGAGTGGCTACATCCTGCGCAGGTACGAATGGGGAGGAGTGTGGTTGTTTGTAGGAGGCCCAACTGGTATGGAGGTAGTGGTGCTGGGTGGCCATGTGATCGTTGGGTTGAGCGAAAAATGGATAGCACCACCAGGGCTGGCCACGTGGTCCCGTATCGAGATGGTGGAGGGTGGTCATGCCCATGTATGTATGTATGTGATCGTTCGCTGGGCTTGAGTGCAACTATTTTTTGGGAGTAGTAGTAGTAGTAGTAGTAGGAGTAGTAAGTAGGAGTAGTAGGAGTAGTAGTAGCAGTAGTAGCAGCAAGCAGTCAGTGTGCTGCAGGCATGCCTGGGTAAAACGATTTCAGCAGGAAGCAGGAACATCCTGTAAGATCCACATTCCAGAATGCGCGGTTGCCGTTCGATATCTAAAAATGTGCGGCGTGATTCCAGCAGCAATCACCCCAACGGAGTTTACCCGTCGCCAAAAATCCTGATCCAACTGCCCAGGTCTACCGGGGTAGAGTATGAAACCTGGGGATGTTTTTATTGTGAGGTTTAGGGTCACCGGGCCAAGGATATATGTGAGTGGCTACATCCTGCGCAGGTACGAATGGGGAGGAGTGTGGTTGTTTGTAGGAGGCCCAACCGGTATGGAGGTAGTGGTGCTGGGTGGCCATGTGGTCGTTGGGTTGAGCGAAAAATGGATAGCACCACCAGGGCTGGCCACGTGGTCCCGTATCGAGATGGTGGAGGGTGGTCATGCCCATGTATGTATGTATGTGATCGTTCGCTGGGCTTGAGTGCAACTATTTTTTGGGAGTAGTAGTAGTAGTAGTAGTAGTAGTAGTAGTAGGAGTAGTAAGTAGGAGTAGTAGGAGTAGTAGTAGCAGTAGTAGCAGCAAGCAGTCAGTGTGCTGCAGGCATGCCTGGGTAAAACGATTTCAGCAGGAAGCAGGAACATCCTGTAAGATCCACATTCCAGAATGCGCGGTTGCCGTTCGATATCTAAAAATGTGCGGCGTGATTCCAGCAGCAATCACCCCAACGGAGTTTACCCGTCGCCAAAAATCCTGATCCAACTGTCCAGGTCTACCGGGGTAGAGTATGAAACCTGGGGATGTTTTTATTGTGAGGTTTAGGGTCACCGGGCCAAGGATATATGTGAGTGTCTACATCCTGCGCAGGTACGAATGGGGAGGAGTGTGGTTGTTTGTAGGAGGCCCAACTGGTATGGAGCTAGTGGTGCTGGGTGGCCATGTGATCGTTGGGTTGAGCGAAAAATGGATAGCACCACCAGGGCTGGCCACGTGGTCCCGTATCGAGATGGTGGAGGGTGGTCATGCCCATGTATGTATGTATGTGATCGTTCGCTGGGCTTGAGTGCAACTATTTTTTGGGAGTAGTAGTAGTAGTAGTAGTAGTAGGAGTAGTAGTAGTAGTAAGTAGGAGTAGTAGGAGTAGTAGGAGTAGTACTAGCAGTAGTAGCAGCAAGCAGTCAGTGTGCTGCAGGCATGCCTGGGTAAAACGATTTCAGCAGGAAGCAGGAACATCCTGTAAGATCCACATTCCAGAATGCGCGGTTGCCGTTCGATATCTAAAAATGTGCGGCGTGATTCCAGCAGCAATCACCCCAACGGAGTTTACCCGTCGCCAAAAATCCTGATCCAACTGCCCAGGTCTACCGGGGTAGAGTATGAAACCTGGGGATGTTTTTATTGTGAGGTTTAGGGTCACCGGGCCAAGGATATATGTGAGTGGCTACATCCTGCGCAGGTACGAATGGGGAGGAGTGTGGTTGTTTGTAGGAGGCCCAACTGGTATGGAGGTAGTGGTGCTGGGTGGCCATGTGGTCGTTGGGTTGAGCGAAAAATAGATAGCACCACCAGGGCTGGCCACGTGGTCCCGTATCGAGATGGTGGAGGGTGGTCATGCCCATGTATGTATGTATGTGATCGTTCGCTGGGCTTGAGTGCAACTATTTTTTGGGAGTAGTAGTAGTAGTAGTAGTAGTAGTAGTAGTAGTAGTAGGAGTAGTAAGTAGGAGTAGTAGGAGTAGTAGTAGCAGTAGTAGCAGCAAGCAGTCAGTGTGCTGCAGGCATGCCTGGGTAAAACGATTTCAGCAGGAAGCAGGAACATCCTGTAAGATCCACATTCCAGAATGCGCGGTTGCCGTTCGATATCTAAAAATGTGCGGCGTGATTCCAGCAGCAATCACCCCAACGGAGTTTACCCGTCGCCAAAAATCCTGATCCAACTGCCCAGGTCTACCGGGGTAGAGTATGAAACCTGGGGATGTTTTTATTGTGAGGTTTAGGGTCACCGGGCCAAGGATATATGTGAGTGTCTACATCCTGCGCAGGTACGAATGGGGAGGAGTGTGGTTGTTTGTAGGAGGCCCAACTGGTATGGAGGTAGTGGTGCTGGGTGGCCATGTGATCGTTGGGTTGAGCGAAAAATGGATAGCACCACCAGGGCTGGCCACGTGGTCCCGTATCGAGATGGTGGAGGGTGGTCATGCCCATGTATGTATGTATGTGATCGTTCGCTGGGCTTGAGTGCAACTATTTTTTGGGAGTAGTAGTAGTAGTAGTAGTAGTAGTAGGAGTAGTAAGTAGGAGTAGTAGGAGTAGTAGTAGCAGTAGTAGCAGCAAGCAGTCAGTGTGCTGCAGGCATGCCTGGGTAAAACGATTTCAGCAGGAAGCAGGAACATCCTGTAAGATCCACATTCCAGAATGCGCGGTTGCCGTTCGATATCTAAAAATGTGCGGCGTGATTCCAGCAGCAATCACCCCAACGGAGTTTACCCGTCGCCAAAAATCCTGATCCAACTGCCCAGGTCTACCGGGGTAGAGTATGAAACCTGGGGATGTTTTTATTGTGAGGTTTAGGGTCACCGGGCCAAGGATATATGTGAGTGTCTACATCCTGCGCAGGTACGAATGGGGAGGAGTGTGGTTGTTTGTAGGAGGCCCAACTGGTATGGAGGTAGTGGTGCTGGGTGGCCATGTGATCGTTGGGTTGAGCGAACAATGGATAGCACCACCAGGACTGGCCACGTGGTGCCGTATCGAGATGGTGGAGGGTGGTCATGCCCATGTATGTATGTATGTGATCGTTCGCTGGGCTTGAGTGCAACTATTTTTTGGGAGTAGTAGTAGTAGTAGTAGTAGTAGTAGTAGGAGTAGGAGTAGTAAGTAGGAGTAGTAGGAGTAGTAGTAGCAGTAGTAGCAGCAAGCAGTCAGTGTGCTGCAGGCATGCCTGGGTAAAACGATTTCAGCAGGAAGCAGGAACATCCTGTAAGATCCACATTCCAGAATGCGCGGTTGCCGTTCGATATCTAAAAATGTGCGGCGTGATTCCAGCAGCAATCACCCCAACGGAGTTTACCCGTCGCCAAAAATCCTGATCCAACTGCCCAGGTCTACCGGGGTAGAGTATGAAACCTGGGGATGTTTTTATTGTGAGGTTTAGGGTCACCGGGCCAAGGATATATGTGAGTGTCTACATCCTGCGCAGGTACGAATGGGGAGAGTGTGGTTGTTTGTAGGAGGCCCAACTGGTATGGAGGTAGTGGTGCTGGGTGGCCATGTGATCGTTGGGTTGAGCGAACAATGGATAGCACCACCAGGGCTGGCCACGTGGTGCCGTATCGAGATGGTGGAGGGTGGTCATGCCCATGTATGTATGTATGTGATCGTTCGCTGGGCTTGAGTGCAACTTTTTTTGGGAGTAGTAGTAGTAGTAGTAGTAGTAGTAGTAAGTAGGAGTAGTAGGAGTAGTAGTAGCAGTAGTAGCAGCAAGCAGTCAGTGTGCTGCAGGCATGCCTGGGTAAAACGATTTCAGCAGGAAGCAGGAACATCCTGTAAGATCCACATTCCAGAATGCGCGGTTGCCGTTCGATATCTAAAAATGTGCGGCGTGATTCCAGCAGCAATCACCCCAACGGAGTTTACCCGTCGCCCAAAATCCTGATCCAACTGCCCAGGTCTACCGGGGTAGAGTATGAAACTGGGGATGTTTTTATTGTGAGGTTTAGGGTCACCGGGCCAAGGATATATGTGAGTGTCTACATCCTGCGCAGGTACGAATGGGGAGGAGTGTGGTTGTTTGTAGGAGGCCCAACTGGTATGGAGGTAGTGGTGCTGGGTGGCCATGTGATCGTTGGGTTGAGCGAAAAATTGATAGCACCACCAGGGCTGGCCACGTGGTCCCGTATCGAGATGGTGGAGGGTGGTCATGCCCATGTATGTATGTATGTATGTATGTATGTGATCGTTCGCTGGGCTTGAGTGCAACTATATTTTGGGAGTAGTAGTAGTAGTAGTAGTAGGAGTAGTAGTAGTAGTAGGAGTAGTAAGTAGGAGTAGTAGGAGTAGTAGTAGCAGTAGTAGCAGCAAGCAGTCAGTGTGCTGCAGGCATGCCTGGGTAAAACGATTTCAGCAGGAAGCAGGAACATCCTGTAAGATCCACATTCCAGAATGCGCGGTTGCCGTTCGATATCTAAAAATGTGCGGCGTGATTCCAGCAGCAATCACCCCAACGGAGTTTACCCGTCGCCAAACATCCTGATCCAACTGCCCAGGTCTACCGGGGTAGAGTATGAAACCTGGGGATGTTTTTATTGTGAGGTTTAGGTTTACCGGGCCAAGGATATATGTGAGTGTCTACATCCTGCGCAGGTACGAATGGGGAGGAGTGTGGTTGTTTGTAGGAGGCCCAACTGGTATGGAGGTAGTGGTGCTGGGTGGCCATGTGATCGTTGGGTTGAGCGAAAAATGGATAGCACCACCAGGGCTGGCCACGTGGTGCCGTATCGAGATGGTGGAGGGTGGTCATGCCCATGTATGTATGTATGTATGTGATCGTTCGCTGGGCTTGAGTGCAACTATTTTTTGGGAGTAGTAGTAGTAGTAGTAGTAGTAGTAGTAGTAGTAGTAGGAGTAGTAAGTAGGAGTAGTAGGAGTAGTAGTAGCAGTAGTAGCAGCAAGCAGTCAGTGTGCTGCAGGCATGCCTGGGTAAAACGATTTCAGCAGGAAGCAGGAACATCCTGTAAGATCCACATTCCAGAATGCGCGGTTGCCGTTCGATATCTAAAAATGTGCGGCGTGATTCCAGCAGCAATCACCCCAACGGAGTTTACCCGTCGCCAAAAATCCAGATCCAACTGCCCAGGTCTACCGGGGTAGAGTATGAAACCTGGGGATGTTTTTATTGTGAGGTTTAGGGTCACCGGGCCAAGGATATATGTGAGTGTCTACATCCTGCGCAGGTACGAATGGGGAGGAGTGTGGTTGTTTGTAGGAGGCCCAACTGGTATGGAGGTAGTGGTGCTGGGTGGCCATGTGATCGTTGGGTTGAGCGAACAATGGATAGCACCACCAGGGCTGGCCACGTGGTCCCGTATCGAGATGGTGGAGGGTGGTCATGCCCATGTATGTATGTATGTGATCGTTCGCTGGGCTTGAGTGCAACTATTGTTTGGGAGTAGTAGTAGTAGTAGTAGTAGTAGTAGGAGTAGTAGGAGTAGTAAGTAGGAGTAGTAGGAGTAGTAGTAGCAGTAGTAGCAGCAAGCAGTCAGTGTGCTGCAGGCATGCCTGGGTAAACCGATTTCAGCAG
Organism: Nereocystis luetkeana; assembly: GCA_031213475.1. NCBI lineage: Eukaryota > Phaeophyceae > Laminariales > Laminariaceae > Nereocystis > Nereocystis luetkeana. The sequence goes on along the minus strand of JARUPZ010000037.1, from coordinate 2,761,689 downwards.
GAAGCAGGAACATCCTGTAAGATCCACATTCCAGAATGCGCGGTTGCCGTTCGATATCTAAACATGTGCGGCGTGATTCCAGCAGCAATCACCACAACGGAGTTTACCCGTCGCCAAAAATCCTGATCCAACTGCCCAGGTCTACCGGGGTAGAGTATGAAACTGGGGATGTTTTTATTGTGAGGTTTAGGGTCACCGGGCCAAGGATATATGTGAGTGTCTACATCCTGCGCAGGTACGAATGGGGAGGAGTGTGGTTGTTTGTAGGAGGCCCAACTGGTATGGAGGTAGTGGTGCTGGGTGGCCATGTGATCGTTGGGTTGAGCGAAAAATGGATAGCACCACCAGGGCTGGCCACGTGGTCCCGTATCGAGATGGTGGAGGGTGGTCATGCCCATGTATGTATGTATGTGATCGTTCGCTGGGCTTGAGTGCAACTATTGTTTGGGAGTAGTAGTAGTAGTAGTAGTAGTAGTAGGAGTAGTAGGAGTAGTAAGTAGGAGTAGTAGGAGTAGTAGTAGCAGTAGTAGCAGCAAGCAGTCAGTGTGCTGCAGGCATGCCTGGGTAAACCGATTTCAGCAGGAAGCAGGAACATCCTGTAAGATCCACATTCCAGAATGCGCGGTTGCCGTTCGATATCTAAACATGTGCGGCGTGATTCCAGCAGCAATCACCACAACGGAGTTTACCCGTCGCCAAAAATCCTGATCCAACTGCCCAGGTCTACCGGGGTAGAGTATGAAACTGGGGATGTTTTTATTGTGAGGTTTAGGGTCACCGGGCCAATGATATATGTGAGTGTCTACATCCTGCGCAGGTACGAATGGGGAGGAGTGTGGTTGTTTGTAGGAGGCCCAACTGGTATGGAGGTAGTGGTGCTGGGTGGCCATGTGATCGTTGGGTTGAGCGAAAAATGGATAGCACCACCAGGGCTGGCCACGTGGTCCCGTATCGAGATGGTGGAGGGTGGTCATGCCCATGTATGTATGTATGTATGTATGTGATCGTTCGCTGGGCTTGAGTGCAACTATATTTTGGGAGTAGTAGTAGTAGTAGTAGTAGTAGTAGTAGTAGTAGGAGTAGTAAGTAGGAGTAGTAGGAGTAGTAGTAGCAGTAGTAGCAGCAAGCAGTCAGTGTGCTGCAGGCATGCCTGGGTAAAACGATTTCAGCAGGAAGCAGGAACATCCTGTAAGATCCACATTCCAGAATGCGCGGTTGCCGTTCGATATCTAAAAATGTGCGGCGTGATTCCAGCAGCAATCACCCCAACGGAGTTTACCCGTCGCCAAAAATCCAGATCCAACTGCCCAGGTCTACCGGGGTAGAGTATGAAACCTGGGGATGTTTTTATTGTGAGGTTTAGGGTTACCGGGCCAAGGATATATGTGAGTGTCTACATCCTGCGCAGGTACGAATGGGGAGGAGTGTGGTTGTTTGTAGGAGGCCCAACTGGTATGGAGGTAGTGGTGCTGGGTGGCCATGTGATCGTTGGGTTGAGCGAAAAATGGATAGCACCACCAGGGCTGGCCACGTGGTCCCGTATCGAGATGGTGGAGGGTGGTCATGCCCATGTATGTATGTATGTGATCGTTCGCTGGGCTTGAGTGCAACTATTGTTTGGGAGTAGTAGTAGTAGTAGTAGTAGTAGTAGTAGTAGGAGTAGTAAGTAGGAGTAGTAGGAGTAGTAGTAGCAGTAGTAGCAGCAAGCAGTCAGTGTGCTGCAGGCATGCCTGGGTAAAACGATTTCAGCAGGAAGCAGGAACATCCTGTAAGATCCACATTCCAGAATGCGCGGTTGCCGTTCGATATCTAAAAATGTGCGGCGTGATTCCAGCAGCAATCACCCCAACGGAGTTTACCCGTCGCCAAAAATCCAGATCCAACTGCCCAGGTCTACCGGGGTAGAGTATGAAACCTGGGGATGTTTTTATTGTGAGGTTTAGGGTTACCGGGCCAAGGATATATGTGAGTGTCTACATCCTGCGCAGGTACGAATGGGGAGGAGTGTGGTTGTTTGTAGGAGGCCCAACTGGTATGGAGGTAGTGGTGCTGGGTGGCCATGTGATCGTTGGGTTGAGCGAAAAATGGATAGCACCACCAGGGCTGGCCACGTGGTGCCGTATCGAGATGGTGGAGGGTGGTCATGCCCATGTATGTATGTATGTGATCGTTCGCTGGGCTTGAGTGCAACTATTGTTTGGGAGTAGTAGTAGTAGTAGTAGTAGTAGTAGTAGTAGGAGTAGTAGGAGTAGTAAGTAGGAGTAGTAGGAGTAATAGTAGCAGTAGTAGCAGCAAGCAGTCAGTGTGCTGCAGGCATGCCTGGGTAAAACGATTTCAGCAGGAAGCAGGAACATCCTGTAAGATCCACATTCCAGAATGCGCGGTTGCCGTTCGATATCTAAAAATGTGCGGCGTGATTCCAGAAGCAATCACCCCAACGGAGTTTACCCGTCGCAAAAAATCCAGATCCAACTGCCCAGGTCTACCGGGGTAGAGTATGAAACCTGGGGATGTTTTTATTGTGAGGTTTAGGGTTACCGGGCCAAGGATATATGTGAGTGTCTACATCCTGCGCAGGTACGAATGGGGAGGAGTGTGGTTGTTTGTAGGAGGCCCAACTGGTATGGAGGTAGTGGTGCTGGGTGGCCATGTGATCGTTGGGTTGAGCGAAAAATGGATAGCACCACCAGGGCTGGCCACGTGGTGCCGTATCGAGATGGTGGAGGGTGGTCATGCCCATTATGTATGTATGTATGTGATCGTTCGCTGGGCTTGAGTGCAACTATTTTTTGGGAGTAGTAGTAGTAGTAGTAGTAGTAGTAGTAGGAGTAGTAAGTAGGAGTAGTAGGAGTAGTAGTAGCAGTAGTAGCAGCAAGCAGTCAGTGTGCTGCAGGCATGCCTGGGTAAAACGATTTCAGCAGGAAACAGGAACATCCTGTAAGATCCACATTCCAGAATGCGCGGTTGCCGTTCGATATCTAAAAATGTGCGGCGTGATTCCAGCAGCAATCACCCCAACGGAGTTTACCCGTCGCCAAAAATCCAGATCCAACTGCCCAGGTCTACCGGGGTAGAGTATGAAACCTGGGGATGTTTTTATTGTGAGGTTTAGGGTCACCGGGCCAAGGATATATGTGAGTGTCTACATCCTGCGCAGGTAGGAATGGGGAGGAGTGTGGTTGTTTGTAGGAGGCCCAACTGGTATGGAGGTAGTGGTGCTGGGTGGCCATGTGATCGTTGGGTTGAGCGAACAATGGATAGCACCACCAGGGCTGGCCACGTGGTCCCGTATCGAGATGGTGGAGGGTGGTCATGCCCATGTATGTATGTATGTGATCGTTCGCTGGGCTTGAGTGCAACTATTGTTTGTGTGTAGTAGTAGTAGTAGTAGTAGTAGGAGTAGTAGGAGTAGTAAGTAGGAGTAGTAGGAGTAGTAGTAGCAGTAGTAGCAGCAAGCAGTCAGTGTGCTGCAGGCATGCCTGGGTAAAACGATTTCAGCAGGAAGCAGGAACATCCTGTACAATCCACATTTCAAAATGCGCGGTTGCCGTTCGATATCTAAAAATGTGCGTCGTGATTCAAGCAGCAATCACCCCAACGGAGTTTACCCGTCGCCAAAACTCCTGATCCAACTGCCCAGGTCTACCGGGGTAGAGTATGAAACCTAGGGATGTTTTTATTGTGAGGTTTAGGGTCACCGGGCCAAGGATATATGTGAGTGTCTACATCCTGCGCAGGTACGAATGGGGAGGAGTGTGGTTGTTTGTAGGAGGCCCAACTGGTATGGAGGTAGTGGTGCTGGGTGGCCATGTGATCGTTGGGTTGAGCGAAAAATGGATAGCACCACCAGGGCTGGCCACGTGGTGCCGTATCGAGATGGTGGAGGGTGGTCATGCCCATGTATGTATGTATGTGATCGTTCGCTGGGCTTGAGTGCAACTATTGTTTGGGAGTAGTAGTAGTAGTAGTAGTAGTAGTAGTAGTAGTAGTAGGAGTAGTAAGTAGGAGTAGTAGGAGTAATAGTAGCAGTAGTAGCAGCAAGCAGTCAGTGTGCTGCAGGCATGCCTGGGTAAAACGATTTCAGCAGGAAGCAGGAACATCCTGTAAGATCCACATTCCAGAATGCGCGGTTGCCGTTCGATATCTAAAAATGTGCGGCGTGATTCCAGAAGCAATCACCCCAACGGAGTTTACCCGTCGCAAAAAATCCAGATCCAACTGCCCAGGTCTACCGGGGTAGAGTATGAAACCTGGGGATGTTTTTATTGTGAGGTTTAGGGTTACCGGGCCAAGGATATATGTGAGTGTCTACATCCTGCGCAGGCACGAATGGGGAGGAGTGTGGTTGTTTGTAGGAGGCCCAACTGGTATGGAGGTAGTGGTGCTGGGTGGCCATGTGATCGTTGGGTTGAGCGAAAAATGGATAGCACCACCAGGGCTGGCCACGTGGTGCCGTATCGAGATGGTGGAGGGTGGTCATGCCCATTATGTATGTATGTATGTGATCGTTCGCTGGGCTTGAGTGCAACTATTTTTTGGGAGTAGTAGTAGTAGTAGTAGTAGTAGTAGTAGTAGGAGTAGTAAGTAGGAGTAGTAGGAGTAGTAGTAGCAGTAGTAGCAGCAAGCAGTCAGTGTGCTGCAGGCATGCCTGGGTAAAACGATTTCAGCAGGAAGCAGGAACATCCTGTAAGATCCACATTCCAGAATGCGCGGTTGCCGTTCGATATCTAAAAATGTGCGGCGTGATTCCAGCAGCAATCACCCCAACGGAGTTTACCCGTCGCCAAAAATCCAGATCCAACTGCCCAGGTCTACCGGGGTAGAGTATGAAACCTGGGGATGTTTTTATTGTGAGGTTTAGGGTCACCGGGCCAAGGATATATGTGAGTGTCTACATCCTGCGCAGGTAGGAATGGGGAGGAGTGTGGTTGTTTGTAGGAGGCCCAACTGGTATGGAGGTAGTGGTGCTGGGTGGCCATGTGTTCGTTGGGTTGAGCGAACAATGGATAGCACCACCAGGGCTGGCCACGTGGTCCCGTATCGAGATGGTGGAGGGTGGTCATGCCCATGTATGTATGTATGTGATCGTTCGCTGGGCTTGAGTGCAACTATTGTTTGTGTGTAGTAGTAGTAGTAGTAGTAGTAGGAGTAGTAGGAGTAGTAAGTAGGAGTAGTAGGAGTAGTAGTAGCAGTAGTAGCAGCAAGCAGTCAGTGTGCTGCAGGCATGCCTGGGTAAAACGATTTCAGCAGGAAGCAGGAACATCCTGTACAATCCACATTTCAAAATGCGCGGTTGCCGTTCGATATCTAAAAATGTGCGTCGTGATTCAAGCAGCAATCACCCCAACGGAGTTTACCCGTCGCCAAAACTCCTGATCCAACTGCCCAGGTCTACCGGGGTAGAGTATGAAACCTAGGGATGTTTTTATTGTGAGGTTTAGGGTCACCGGGCCAAGGATATATGTGAGTGTCTACATCCTGCGGAGGTACGAATGGGGAGGAGTGTGGTTGTTTGTAGGAGGCCCAACTGGTATGGAGGTAGTGGTGCTGGGTGGCCATGTGATCGTTGGGTTGAGCGAAAAATGGATATCACCACCAGGGCTGGCCACGTGGTCCCGTATCGAGATGGTGGAGGGTGGTCATGCCCATGTATGTATGTATGTGATCGTTCGCTGGGCTTGAGTGCAACTATATTTTGGGAGTAGTAGTAGTAGTAGTAGTAGTAGTAGTAGTAGTAGGAGTAGTAAGTAGGAGTAGTAGGAGTAGTAGTAGCAGTAGTAGCAGCAAGCAGTCAGTGTGCTGCAGGCATGCCTGGGTAAAACGATTTCAGCAGGAAGCAGGAACATCCTGTAAGATCCACATTCCAGAATGCGCGGTTGCCGTTCGATATCTAAAAATGTGCGGCGTGATTCCAGCAGCAATCACCCCAACGGAGTTTACCCGTCCCCAAAAATCCTGATCCAACTGCCCAGGTCTACCGGGGTAGAGTATGAAACCTAGGAATGTTTTTATTGTGAGGTTTAGGGTCACCGGGCCAAGGATATATGTGAGTGTCTACATCCTGCGCAGGTACGAATGGGGAGGAGTGTGGTTGTTTGTAGGAGGCCCAACTGGTATGGAGGTAGTGGTGCTGGGTGGCCATGTGATCGTTGGGTTGAGCGAAAAATGGATATCACCACCAGGGCTGGCCACGTGGTCCCGTATCGAGATGGTGGAGGGTGGTCATGCCCATGTATGTATGTATGTGATCGTTCGCTGGGCTTGAGTGCAACCTTTTTTTGGGAGAAGTAGTAGTAGTAGTAGTAGTAGTAGTAGTAGTAGGAGTAGTAAGTAGGGATAGTAGGAGTAGTAGTAGCAGTAGTAGCAGCAAGCAGTCAGTGTGCTGCAGGCATGCCTGGGTAAAACGATTTCAGCAGGAAGCAGGAACATCCTGTAAGATCCACATTCCAGAATGCGCGGTTGCCGTTCGATATCTAAAAATGTGCGGCGTGATTCCAGCAGCAATCACCCCAACGGAGTTTACCCGTCGCCAAAAATCCTGATCCAACTGCCCAGGTCTACCGGGGTAGAGTATGAAACCTGGGGATGTTTTTATTGTGAGGTTTAGGGTCACCGGGCCAAGGATATATGTGAGTGTCTACATCCTGCGCAGGTACGAATGGAGAGGAGTGTGGTTGTTTGTAGGAAGCCCAACTGGTATGGAGGTAGTGGTGCTGGGTGGCCATGTGATCGTTGGGTTGAGCGAAAAATGGATAGCACCACCAGGGCTGGCCACGTGGTCCCGTATCGAGATGGTGGAGGGTGGTCATGCCCATGTATATATGTATGTGATCGTTCGCTGGGCTTGAGTGCCACTATTTTTTGGGAGTAGTAGCAGTAGTAGTAGTAGTAGTAGTAGGAGTAGTAAGTAGGAGTAGTAGGAGTAGTAGTAGCAGTAGTAGCAGCAAGCAGTCAGTGTGCTGCAGGCATGCCTGGGTAAAACGATTTCAGCAGGAAGCAGGAACATCCTGTAAGATCCACATTCCAGAATGCGCGGTTGCCGTTCGATATCTAAAAATGTGCGGCGTGATTCCAGCAGCAATCACCCCAACGGAGTTTACCCGTCCCCAAAAATCCTGATCCAACTGCCCAGGTCTACCGGGGTAGAGTATGAAACCTAGGGATGTTTTTATTGTGAGGTTTAGGGTCACCGGGCCAAGGATATATGTGAGTGTCTACATCCTGCGCAGGTACGAATGGGGAGGAGTGTGGTTGTTTGTAGGAGGCCCAACTGGTATGGAGGTAGTGGTGCTGGGTGGCCATGTGATCGTTGGGTTGAGCGAAAAATGGATAGCACCACCAGGGCTGGCCACGTGGTCCGGTATCGAGATGGTGGAGGGTGGTCATGCCCATGTATGTATGTATGTGATCGTTCGCTGGGCTTGAGTGCAACCTTTTTTTGGGAGAAGTAGTAGTAGTAGTAGTAGTAGTAGTAGTAGGAGTAGTAAGTAGGGATAGTAGGAGTAGTAGTAGCAGTAGTAGCAGCAAGCAGTCAGTGTGCTGCAGGCATGCCTGGGTAAAACGATTTCAGCAGGAAGCAGGAACATCCTGTAAGATCCACATTCCAGAATGCGCGGTTGCCGTTCGATATCTAAAAATGTGCGGCGTGATTCCAGCAGCAATCACCCCAACGGAGTTTACCCGTCGCCAAAAATCCTGATCCAACTGCCCAGGTCTACCGGGGTAGAGTATGAAACCTGGGGATGTTTTTATTGTGAGGTTTAGGGTCACCGGGCCAAGGATATATGTGAGTGTCTACATCCTGCGCAGGTACGAATGGAGAGGAGTGTGGTTGTTTGTAGGAAGCCCAACTGGTATGGAGGTAGTGGTGCTGGGTGGCCATGTGATCGTTGGGTTGAGCGAAAAATGGATAGCACCACCAGGGCTGGCCACGTGGTCCCGTATCGAGATGGTGGAGGGTGGTCATGCCCATGTATATATGTATGTGATCGTTCGCTGGGCTTGAGTGCAACTATTTTTTGGGAGTAGTAGCAGTAGTAGTAGTAGTAGGAGTAGTAGGAGTAGTAAGTAGGAGTAGTAGGAGTAGTAGTAGCAGTAGTAGCAGCAAGCAGTCAGTGTGCTGCAGGCATGCCTGGGTAAAACGATTTCAGCAGGAAGCAGGAACATCCTGTAAGATCCACATTCCAGAATGCGCGGTTGCCGTTCGATATCTAAAAATGTGCGGCGTGATTCCAGCAGCAATCACCCCAACGGAGTTTACCCGTCCCCAAAAATCCTGATCCAACTGCCCAGGTCTACCGGGGTAGAGTATGAAACCTGGGGATGTTTTTATTGTGAGGTTTAGGGTCACCGGGCCAAGGATATATGTGAGTGTCTACATCCTGCGCAGGTACGAATGGGGAGGAGTGTGGTTGTTTGTAGGAGGCCCAACTGGTATGGAGGTAGTGGTGCTGGGTGGCCATGTGATCGTTGGGTTGAGCGAAAAATGGATAGCACCACCAGGGCTGGCCACGTGGTGCCGTATCGAGATGGTGGAGGGTGGTCATGCCCATGTATGTATGTATGTGATCGTTCGCTGGGCTTGAGTGCAACTATTTTTTGGGAGTAGTAGTAGTAGTAGTAGTAGTAGTAGTAGTAGGAGTAGTAAGTAGGAGTAGTAGGAGTAGTAGTAGCAGTAGTAGCAGCAAGCAGTCAGTGTGCTGCAGGCATGCCTGGGGAAAACGATTTCAGCAGGAAGCAGGAACATCCTGTAAGATCCACATTCCAGAATGCGCGGTTGCCGTTCGATATCTAAAAATGTGCGGCGTGATTCCAGCAGCAATCACCCTAACGGAATTTACCCGTCGCCAAAAATCCTGATCCAACTGCCCAGGTCTACCGGGGTAGAGTATGAAACCTGGGGATGTTTTTTTTTTGAGGTTTAGGGCCACCGGGCCAAGGATATATGTGAGTGTCTACATCCTGCGCAGGTACGAATGGGGAGGAGTGTGGTTGTTTGTAGGAGGCCCAACTGGTATGGAGGTAGTGGTGCTGGGTGGCCATGTGATCGTTGGGTTGAGCGAAAAATGGATAGCACCACCAGGGCTGGCCACGTGGTCCCGTATCGAGATGGTGGAGGGTGGTCATGCCCATGTATGTATGTTTGTGATCGTTCGCTGGGCTTGAGTGCAACTATTGTTTGGGAGTAGTAGTAGTAGTAGTAGTAGTAGTAGTAGGAGTCGTAAGTAGGAGTAGTAGGAGTAGTAGTAGCAGTAGTAGCAGCAAACAGTCAGTGTGCTGCAGGCATGCCTGGGTAAAACGATTTCAGCAGGAAGCAGGAACATCCTGTAAGATCCACATTCCAGAATGCGCGGTTGCCGTTCGATATCTAACAATGTGCGGCGTGATTCCAGCAGCAATCACCCCAACGGAGTTTACCCGTCGCCAAACATCCTGATCCAACTGCCCAGGTCTACCGGGGTAGAGTATGAAACCTGGGCATGTTTTTATTGTGAGGTTTAGGGTCACCGGGCCAAGGATATATGTGAGTGTCTACATCCTGCGCAGGTACGAATGGGGAGGAGTGTGGTTGTTTGTAGGAGGCCCAACTGGTATGGAGGTAGTGGTGCTGGGTGGCCATGTGATCGTTGGGTTGAGCGAAAAATGGATAGCACCACCAGGGCTGGCCACGTGGTGCCGTATCGAGATGGTGGAGGGTGGTCATGCCCATGTATGTATGTATGTGATCGTTCGCTGGGCTTGAGTGCAACTATTTTTTGGGAGTAGTAGTAGTAGTAGTAGTAGTAGTAGGAGGAGTAGTAGGAGTAGTAGTAGCAGGAGTAGCAGCAAGCAGTCAGTGTGCTGCAGGCATGCCTGGGTAAAACGATTTCAGCAGGAAGCAGGAACATCCTGTAAGATCCACATTCCAGAATGCGCGGTTGCCGTTCGATATCTAAAAATGTGCCGCGTGATTCCAGCAGCAATCACCCCAACGGAGTTTACCCGTCGCCAAAAATCCTGATCCAAATGCCCAGGTCTACCGGGGTAGAGTATGAAACCTGGGGATGTTTTTATTGTGAGGTTTAGGGTCACCGGGCCAAGGATATATGTGAGTGTCTACATCCTGCGCAGGTACGAATGGGGAGGAGTGTGGTTGTTTGTAGGAGGCCCAACTGGTATGGAGGTAGTGGTGCTGGGTGGCCATGTGATCGTTGGGTTGAGCGAAAAATGGATAGCACCACCAGGGCTGGCCACGTGGTCCCGTATCGAGATGGTGGAGGGTGGTCATGCCCATGTATGTATGTATGTATGTGATCGTTCGCTGGGCTTGAGTGCAACTGTTTTTTGGGAGTAGTAGTAGTAGTAGTAGTAGTAGGAGTAGGAGTAGTAAGTAGGAGTAGTAGGAGTAGTAGTAGCAGTAGTAGCAGCAAGCAGTCAATGTGCTGCAGGCATGCCTGGGTAAAACGATTTCAGCAGGAAGCAGGAACATCCTGTAAGATCCACATTCCAGAATGCGCGGTTGCCGTTCGATATCTAAAAATGTGCGGCGTGATTCCAGCAGCAATCACCCCAACGGAGTTTACCCGTCGCCAAAAATCCTGATCCAACTGCCCAGGTCTACTGGGGTAGAGTATGAAACCTGGGGATGTTTTTATTGTGAGGTTTAGGGTCACCGGGCCAAGGATTTATGTGAGTGTCTACATCCTGCGCAGGTACGAATGGGGAGGAGTGTGGTTGTTTGTAGGAGGCCCAACTGGTATGGAGGTAGTGGTGCTGGGTGGCCATGTGATCGTTGGGTTGAGCGAAAAATGGATAGCACCACGAGGGCTGGCCACGTGGTCCCGTATCGAGATGGTGGAGGGTGGTCATGCCCATGTATGTATCTATGTGATCGTTCGCTGGGCTTGAGTGCAACTATTATTTGGGAGTAGTAGTAGTAGTAGTAGTATTAGTAGGAGTAGTAAGTAGGAGTAGTAGGAGTAGTAGAAGCAGTAGTAGCAGCAAGCAGTCAGTGTGCTGCAGGCATGTCTGGGTAAAACGATTTCAGCAGGAAGCAGGAACATCCTGTAAGATCCACATTCCAGAATGCGCGGTTGCCGTTCGATATCTAAAAATGTGCGGCGTGATTCCAGCAGCAATCACCCCAACGGAGTTTACCCGTCGCCAAAAATCCTGATCCAACTGCCCAGGTCTACCGGGGTAGAGTATGAAACCTGGGGATGTTTTTATTGTGAGGTTTAGGGTCACCGGGCCAATGATATATGTGAGTGTCTACATCCTGCGCAGGTACGAATGGGGAGGAGTGTGGTTGTTTGTAGGAGGCCCAACTGGTATGGAGGTAGTGGTGCTGGGTGGCCATGTGATCGTTGGGTTGAGCGAAAAATGGATAGCACCACCAGGGCTGGCCACGTGGTCCCGTATCGAGATGGTGGAGGGTGGTCATGCCCATGTATGTATGTATGTGATCGTTCGCTGGGCTTGAGTGCAACTATTGTTTGGGAGTAGTAGTAGTAGTAGTAGTAGTAGTAGGAGTAGTAAGTAGGAGTAGTAGGAGTAGTAGTAGCAGTAGTAGCATCAAGCAGTCAGTGTGCTGCAGGCATGCCTGGGTAAAACGATTTCAGCAGGAAGCAGGAACATCCTGTAAGATCCACATTCCAGAATGCGCGGTTGCCGTTCGATATCTAAAAATGTGCGGCGTGATTCCAGCAGCAATCACCCCAACGGAGTTTACCCGTCGCCAAAAATCCTGATCCAACTGCCCAGGTCTACCGGGGTAGAGTATGAAACCTGGGGATGTTTTTATTGTGAGGTTTAGGGTCACCGGGCCAAGGATATATGTGAGTGTCTACATCCTGCGCAGGTACGAATGGGGAGGAGTGTGGTTGTTTGTAGGAGGCCCAACTGGTATGGAGGTAGTGGTGCTGGGTGGCCATGTGATCGTTGGATTGAGCGAAAAATGGATAGCACCACGAGGGCTGGCCACGTGGTCCCGTATCGAGATGGTGGAGGGTGGTCATGCCCATGTATGTATGTATGTGATCGTTCGCTGGGCTTGAGTGCAACTATTTTTTGGGAGTAGTAGTAGTAGTAGTAGTAGTAGTAGGAGTAGTAAGTAGGAGTAGTAGGAGTAGTAGTAGCAGTAGTAGCAGCAAGCAGTCAGTGTGCTGCAGGCATGCCTGGGTAAAACGATTTCAGCAGGAAGCAGGAACATCCTGTAAGATCCACATTCCAGAATGCGCGGTTGCCGTTCGATATCTAAAAATGTGCGGCGTGATTCCAGCAGCAATCACCCCAACGGAGTTTACCCGTCGCCAAAAATCCTGATCCAACTGCCCAGGTCTACCGGGGTAGAGTATGAAACCTGGGGGTGTTTTTATTGTGAGGTTTAGGGTCCCCGGGCCAAGGATATATGTGAGTGGCTACATCCTGCGCAGGTACGAATGGGGAGGAGTGTGGTTGTTTGTAGGAGGCCCAACTGGTATGGAGGTAGTGGTGCTGGGTGGCCATGTGATCGTTGGGTTGAGCGAAAAATGGATAGCACCACGAGGGCTGGCCACGTGGTCCCGTATCGAGATGGTGGAGGGTGGTCATGCCCATGTATGTATGTATGTGATCGTTCGCTGGGCTTGAGTGCAACTATTATTTGGGAGTAGTAGTAGTAGTAGTAGTAGTGGTAGTAGTAGGAGTAGGAGTAGTAAGTAGGAGTAGTAGGAGTAGTAGTAGCAGTAGTAGCAGCAAGCAGTCAGTGTGCTGCAGGCATGCCTGGGTAAAACGATTTTAGCAGGAAGCAGGAACATCCTGTAAGATCCACATTCCAGAATGCGCGGTTGCCGTTCGATATCTAAAAATGTGCGGCGTGATTCCAGCAGCAATCACCCCAACGGAGTTTACCCGTCGCCAAAAATCCTGATCCAACTGCCCAGGTCTACCGGGGTAGAGTATGAAACCTGGGGATGTTTTTTTTGTGAGGTTAAGGGTCACCGGGCCAAGGATATATGTGAGTGTCTACATCCTGCGCAGGTACGAATGGGGAGGAGTGTGGTTGTTTGTAGGAGGCCCAACTGGTATGGAGGTAGTGGTGCTGGGTGGCCATGTGATCGTTGGGTTGAGCGAAAAATGGATAGCACCACCAGGGCTGGCCACGTGGTCCCGTATCGAGATGGTGGAGGGTGGTCATGCCCATGTATGTATGTGTGTGATCGTTCGCTGGGCTTGAGTGCAACTATTATTTGGGAGTAGTAGTAGTAGTAGTAGTAGTAGTAGTAGTAGTAGTAGTAGTGGTAGTAGTAGGAGTAGGAGTAGTAAGTAGGAGTAGTAGGAGTAGTAGTAGCAGTAGTAGCAGCAAGCAGTCAGTGTGCTGCAGGCATGCCTGGGTAAAACGATTTCAGCAGGAAGCAGGAACATCCTGTAAGATCCACATTCCAGAATGCGCGGTTGCCGTTCGATATCTAAAAATGTGCGGCGTGATTCCAGCAGCAATCACCCCAACGGAGTTTACCCGTCGCCAAAAATCCTGATCCAACTGCCCAGGTCTACCGGGGTAGAGTATGAAACCTGGGGATGTTTTTTTTGTGAGGTTAAGGGTCACCGGGCCAAGGATATATGTGAGTGTCTACATCCTGCGCAGGTACGAATGGGGAGGAGTGTGGTTGTTTGTAGGAGGCCCAACTGGTATGGAGGTAGTGGTGCTGGGTGGCCATGTGATCGTTGGGTTGAGCGAAAAATGGATAGCACCACCAGGGCTGGCCACGTGGTCCCGTATCGAGATGGTGGAGGGTGGTCATGCCCATGTATGTATGTATGTGATCGTTCGCTGGGCTTGAGTGCAACTATTATTTGGGAGTAGTAGTAGTAGTAGTAGTAGTAGTAGTAGTAGTAGTAGTGGTAGTAGTAGGAGTAGGAGTAGTAAGTAGGAGTAGTAGGAGTAGTAGTAGCAGTAGTAGCAGCAAGCAGTCAGTGTGCTGCAGGCATGCCTGGGTAAAACGATTTCAGCAGGAAGCAGGAACATCCTGTAAGATCCACATTCCAGAATGCGCGGTTGCCGTTCGATATCTAAAAATGTGCGGCGTGATTCCAGCAGCAATCACCCCAACGGAGTTTACCCGTCGCCAAAAATCCTGATCCAACAGCCCAGGTCTACCGGGGTAGAGTATGAAACCTGGGGATGTTTTTTTTGTGAGGTTTAGGGTCACCGGGCCAAGGAAATATGTGAGTGTCTACATCCTGCGCAGGTACGAATGGGGAGGAGTGTGGTTGTTTGTAGGAGGCCCAAATGGTATGGAGGTAGTGGTGCTGGGTGGCCATGTGATCGTTGGGTTGAGCGAAAAATGGATAGCACCACCAGGGCTGGCCACGTGGTCCCGTATCGAGATGGTGGAGGGTGGTCATGCCCATGTATGTATGTATGTGATCGTTCGCTGGGCTTGAGTGCAACTATTCTTTGGGAGTAGTAGTAGTAGTAGTAGTAGGAGTAGTAAGTAGGAGTAGTAGGAGTAGTAGTAGCAGTAGTACCAGCAAGCAGTCAGTGTGCTGCAGGCATGCCTGGGTAAAACGATTTCAGCAGGAAGCAGGAACATCCTGTAAAATCCACATTCCAGAATGCGCGGTTGCCGTTCGATATCTAAAAATGTGCGGCGTGATTCCAGCAGCAATCACCCCAACGGAGTTTACCCGTCGCCAAAAATCCTGATCCAACTGCCAAGGTCTACCGGGGTAGAGTATGAAACCTGGGGGTGTTTTTATTGTGAGGTTTAGGGTCACCGGGCCAAGGATATATGTGAGTGTCTACATCCTGCGCAGGTACGAATGGGGAGGAGTGTGGTTGTTTGTAGGAGGCCCAACTGGTATGGAGGTAGTGGTGCTGGGTGGCCATGTGATCGTTGGGTTGAGCGAAAAATGGATAGCACCACCAGGGCTGGCCACGTGGTCCCGTATCGAGATGGTGGAGGGTGGTCATGCCCATGTATGTATGTGTGTGATCGTTCGCTGGGCTTGAGTGCAACTATTATTTGGGAGTAGTAGTAGTAGTAGTAGTAGTAGTAGTAGTAGTAGTAGTAGTGGTAGTAGTAGGAGTAGGAGTAGTAAGTAGGAGTAGTAGGAGTAGTAGTAGCAGTAGTAGCAGCAAGCAGTCAGTGTGCTGCAGGCATGCCTGGGTAAAACGATTTCAGCAGGAAGCAGGAACATCCTGTAAGATCCACATTCCAGAATGCGCGGTTGCCGTTCGATATCTAAAAATGTGCGGCGTGATTCCAGCAGCAATCACCCCAACGGAGTTTACCCGTCGCCAAAAATCCTGATCCAACTGCCCAGGTCTACCGGGGTAGAGTATGAAACCTGGGGATGTTTTTTTTGTGAGGTTAAGGGTCACCGGGCCAAGGATATATGTGAGTGTCTACATCCTGCGCAGGTACGAATGGGGAGGAGTGTGGTTGTTTGTAGGAGGCCCAACTGGTATGGAGGTAGTGGTGCTGGGTGGCCATGTGATCGTTGGGTTGAGCGAAAAATGGATAGCACCACCAGGGCTGGCCACGTGGTCCCGTATCGAGATGGTGGAGGGTGGTCATGCCCATGTATGTATGTATGTGATCGTTCGCTGGGCTTGAGTGCAACTATTATTTGGGAGTAGTAGTAGTAGTAGTAGTAGTAGTAGTAGTAGTAGTAGTGGTAGTAGTAGGAGTAGGAGTAGTAAGTAGGAGTAGTAGGAGTAGTAGTAGCAGTAGTAGCAGCAAGCAGTCAGTGTGCTGCAGGCATGCCTGGGTAAAACGATTTCAGCAGGAAGCAGGAACATCCTGTAAGATCCACATTCCAGAATGCGCGGTTGCCGTTCGATATCTAAAAATGTGCGGCGTGATTCCAGCAGCAATCACCCCAACGGAGTTTACCCGTCGCCAAAAATCCTGATCCAACAGCCCAGGTCTACCGGGGTAGAGTATGAAACCTGGGGATGTTTTTTTTGTGAGGTTTAGGGTCACCGGGCCAAGGAAATATGTGAGTGTCTACATCCTGCGCAGGTACGAATGGGGAGGAGTGTGGTTGTTTGTAGGAGGCCCAAATGGTATGGAGGTAGTGGTGCTGGGTGGCCATGTGATCGTTGGGTTGAGCGAAAAATGGATAGCACCACCAGGGCTGGCCACGTGGTCCCGTATCGAGATGGTGGAGGGTGGTCATGCCCATGTATGTATGTATGTGATCGTTCGCTGGGCTTGAGTGCAACTATTCTTTGGGAGTAGTAGTAGTAGTAGTAGTAGGAGTAGTAAGTAGGAGTAGTAGGAGTAGTAGTAGCAGTAGTACCAGCAAGCAGTCAGTGTGCTGCAGGCATGCCTGGGTAAAACGATTTCAGCAGGAAGCAGGAACATCCTGTAAAATCCACATTCCAGAATGCGCGGTTGCCGTTCGATATCTAAAAATGTGCGGCGTGATTCCAGCAGCAATCACCCCAACGGAGTTTACCCGTCGCCAAAAATCCTGATCCAACTGCCAAGGTCTACCGGGGTAGAGTATGAAACCTGGGGGTGTTTTTATTGTGAGGTTTAGGGTCACCGGGCCAAGGATATATGTGAGTGTCTACATCCTGCGCAGGTACGAATGGGGAGGAGTGTGGTTGTTTGTAGGAGGCCCAACTGGTATGGAGGTAGTGGTGCTGGGTGGCCATGTGATCGTTGGGTTGAGCGAACAATAGATAGCACCACCAGGGCTGGCCACGTGGTGCCGTAACGAGATGGTGGAGGGTGGTCATGCCCATGTATGTATGTATGTGTTCGTTCGCTGGGCTTGAGTGCAACTATTTTTTGGGAGTAGTAGTAGTAGGAGTAGTAGTAGTAGTAGTAGTAGGAGTAGTAGTAGGAGTAGTAAGTAGGAGTAGTAGGGGTAGTAGTAGCAGTAGTAGCAGCAAGCAGTCAGTGTGCTGCAGGCATGCCTGGGTAAAACGATTTCAGCAGGAAGCAGGAACATCCTGTAAGATCCACATTCCAGAATGCGCGGTTGCCGTTCGATATCTAAAAATGTGCGGCGTGATTCCAGCAGCAATCACCCCAACGGAGTTTACCCGTCGCCAAAAATCCTGATCCAACTGCCCAGGTCTACCGGGGTAGAGTATGAAACCTGGGGATGTTTTTATTGTGAGGTTTAGGGTCACCGGGCCAAGGAAATATGTGAGTGTCTACATCCTGCGCAGGTACGAATGGGGAGGAGTGTGGTTGTTTGTAGGAGGCCCAAATGGTATGGAGGTAGTGGTGCTGGGTGGCCATGTGATCGTTGGGTTGAGCGAAAAATGGATAGCACCACCAGGGCTGGCCACGTGGTCCCGTATCGAGATGGTGGAGGGTGGTCATGCCCATGTATGTATGTATGTGATCGTTCGCTGGGCTTGAGTGCAACTATTCTTTGGGAGTAGTAGTAGTAGTAGTAGTAGGAGTAGTAAGTAGGAGTAGTAGGAGTAGTAGTAGCAGTAGTACCAGCAAGCAGTCAGTGTGCTGCAGGCATGCCTGGGTAAAACGATTTCAGCAGGAAGCAGGAACATCCTGTAAGATCCACATTCCAGAATGCGCGGTTGCCGTTCGATATCTAAAAATGTGCGGCGTGATTCCAGCAGCAATCACCCCAACGGAGTTTACCCGTCGCCAAAAATCCTGATCCAACTGCCAAGGTCTACCGGGGTAGAGTATGAAACCTGGGGGTGTTTTTATTGTGAGGTTTAGGGTCACCGGGCCAAGGATATATGTGAGTGTCTACATCCTGCGCAGGTACGAATGGGGAGGAGTGTGGTTGTTTGTAGGAGGCCCAACTGGTATGGAGGTAGTGGTGCTGGGTGGCCATGTGATCGTTGGGTTGAGCGAACAATAGATAGCACCACCAGGGCTGGCCACGTGGTGCCGTAACGAGATGGTGGAGGGTGGTCATGCCCATGTATGTATGTATGTGATCGTTCGCTGGGCTTGAGTGCAACTATTTTTTGGGAGTAGTAGTAGTAGGAGTAGTAGTAGTAGTAGTAGTAGGAGTAGTAGTAGGAGTAGTAAGTAGGAGTAGTAGGAGTAGTAGTAGCAGTAGTAGCAGCAAGCAGTCAGTGTGCTGCAGGCATGCCTGGGTAAAACGATTTCAGCAGGAAGCAGGAACATCCTGTAAGATCCACATTCCAGAATGCGCGGTTGCCGTTCGATATCTCAAAATGTGCGGCGTGATTCCAGCAGCAATCACCCCAACGGAGTTTACCCGTCGCCAAAAATCCTGATCCAACTGCCCAGGTCTACCGGGGTAGAGTATGAAACCTGGGGATGTTTTTATTGTGAGGTTTAGGGTCACCGGGCCAAGGAAATATGTGAGTGTCTACATCCTGCGCAGGTACGAATGGGGAGGAGTGTGGTTGTTTGTAGGAGGCCCAACTGGTATGGAGGTAGTGGTGCTGGGTGGCCATGTGATCGTTGGGTTGAGCGAAAAATGGATAGCACCACCAGGGCTGGCCACGTGGTCCCGTATCGAGATGGTGGAGGGTGGTCATGCCCATGTATGTATGTATGTGATCGTTCGCTGGGCTTGAGTGCAACTTTTTTTTGGGAGTAGTAGCAGTAGTAGTAGTAGTAGTAGTAGTAGTAGGAGTAGTAAGTAGGAGTAGTAGGAGTAGTAGTAGCAGTAGTAGCAGCAAGCAGTCAGTGTGCTGCAGGCATGCCTGGGTAAAACGATTTCAGCAGGAAGCAGGAACATCCTGTAAGATCCACATTCCAGAATGCGCGGTTGCCGTTCGATATCTAAAAATGTGCGGCGTGATTCCAGCAGCAATCACCCCAACGGAGTTTACCCGTCGCCAAAAATCCTGATATAACTGCCCAAGTCTACCGGGGTAGAGTATGAAACCCGGGGATGTTTTATTGTGAGGTTTAGGGTCACCGGGCCAAGGATATATGTGAGTGTCTACATCCTGCGCAGGTACGAATGGGGAGGAGTGTGGTTGTTTGTAGGAGGCCCAACTGGTATGGAGGTAGTGGTGCTGGGTGGCCATGTGCTCGTTGGGTTGAGCGAAAAATGGATAGCACCACCAGGGCTGGCCACGTGGTCCCGTATCGAGATGGTGGAGGGTGGTCATGCCCATGTATGTATGTATGTGATCGTTCGCTGGGCTTGAGTGCAACTATTCTTTGGGAGTAGTAGTAGTAGTAGTAGTAGGAGTAGTAAGTAGGAGTAGTAGGAGTAGTAGTAGCAGTAGTACCAGCAAGCAGTCAGTGTGCTGCAGGCATGCCTGGGTAAAACGATTTCAGCAGGAAGCAGGAACATCCTGTAAGATCCACATTCCAGAATGCGCGGTTGCCGTTCGATATCTAAAAATGTGCGGCGTGATTCCAGCAGCAATCACCCCAACGGAGTTTACCCGTCGCCAAAAATCCTGATCCAACTGCCAAGGTCTACCGGGGTAGAGTATGAAACCTGGGGGTGTTTTTATTGTGAGGTTTAGGGTCACCGGGCCAAGGATATATGTGAGTGTCTACATCCTGCGCAGGTACGAATGGGGAGGAGTGTGGTTGTTTGTAGGAGGCCCAACTGGTATGGAGGTAGTGGTGCTGGGTGGCCATGTGATCGTTGGGTTGAGCGAACAATAGATAGCACCACCAGGGCTGGCCACGTGGTGCCGTAACGAGATGGTGGAGGGTGGTCATGCCCATGTATGTATGTATGTGATCGTTCGCTGGGCTTGAGTGCAACTATTTTTTGGGAGTAGTAGTAGTAGGAGTAGTAGTAGTAGTAGTAGTAGGAGTAGTAGTAGGAGTAGTAAGTAGGAGTAGTAGGAGTAGTAGTAGCAGTAGTAGCAGCAAGCAGTCAGTGTGCTGCAGGCATGCCTGGGTAAAACGATTTCAGCAGGAAGCAGGAACATCCTGTAAGATCCACATTCCAGAATGCGCGGTTGCCGTTCGATATCTAAAAATGTGCGGCGTGATTCCAGCAGCAATCACCCCAACGGAGTTTACCCGTCGCCAAAAATCCTGATCCAACTGCCCAGGTCTACCGGGGTAGAGTATGAAACCTGGGGATGTTTTA
The DNA here is from genome assembly GCA_031213475.1 of Nereocystis luetkeana. NCBI lineage: Eukaryota > Phaeophyceae > Laminariales > Laminariaceae > Nereocystis > Nereocystis luetkeana. The sequence goes on along the minus strand of JARUPZ010000037.1, from coordinate 2,741,688 downwards.
ATTGTGAGGTTTAGGGTCACCGGGCCAAGGAAATATGTGAGTGTCTACATCCTGCGCAGGTACGAATGGGGAGGAGTGTGGTTGTTTGTAGGAGGCCCAACTGGTATGGAGGTAGTGGTGCTGGGTGGCCATGTGATCGTTGGGTTGAGCGAAAAATGGATAGCACCACCAGGGCTGGCCACGTGGTCCCGTATCGAGATGGTGGAGGGTGGTCATGCCCATGTATGTATGTATGTGATCGTTCGCTGGGCTTGAGTGCAACTATTTTTTGGGAGTAGTAGCAGTAGTAGTAGTAGTAGTAGTAGTAGGAGTAGTAAGTAGGAGTAGTAGGAGTAGTAGTAGCAGTAGTAGCAGCAAGCAGTCAGTGTGCTGCAGGCATGCCTGGGTAAAACGATTTCAGCAGGAAGCAGGAACATCCTGTAAGATCCACATTCCAGAATGCGCGGTTGCCGTTCGATATCTAAAAATGTGCGGCGTGATTCCAGCAGCAATCACCCCAACGGAGTTTACCCGTCGCCAAAAATCCTGATATAACTGCCCAAGTCTACCGGGGTAGAGTATGAAACCCGGGGATGTTTTATTGTGAGGTTTAGGGTCACCGGGCCAAGGATATATGTGAGTGTCTACATCCTGCGCAGGTACGAATGGGGAGGAGTGTGGTTGTTTGTAGGAGGCCCAACTGGTATGGAGGTAGTGGTGCTGGGTGGCCATGTGCTCGTTGGGTTGAGCGAAAAATGGATAGCACCACCAGGGCTGGCCACGTGGTCCCGTATCGAGATGGTGGAGGGTGGTCATGCCCATGTATGTATGTATGTGATCGTTCGCTGGGCTTGAGTGCAACTATTCTTTGGGAGTAGTAGTAGTAGTAGTAGTAGGAGTAGTAAGTAGGAGTAGTAGGAGTAGTAGTAGCAGTAGTACCAGCAAGCAGTCAGTGTGCTGCAGGCATGCCTGGGTAAAACGATTTCAGCAGGAAGCAGGAACATCCTGTAAGATCCACATTCCAGAATGCGCGGTTGCCGTTCGATATCTAAAAATGTGCGGCGTGATTCCAGCAGCAATCACCCCAACGGAGTTTACCCGTCGCCAAAAATCCTGATCCAACTGCCCAGGTCTACCGGGGTAGAGGATGAAACCTGGGGATGTTTTTATTGTGAGGTTTAGGGTCACCGGGCCAATGATATATGTGAGTGTCTACATCCTGCGCAGGTACGAATGGGGAGGAGTGTGGTTGTTTGTAGGAGGCCCAACTGGTATGGAGGTAGTGGTGCTGGGTGGCCATGTGATCGTTGGGTTGAGCGAAAAATGGATAGCACCACCAGGGCTGGCCACGTGGTCCCGTATCGAGATGGTGGAGGGTGGTCATGCCCATGTATGTATGTATGTGATCGTTCGCTGGGCTTGAGTGCAACTATTGTTTGGGAGTAGTAGTAGTAGTAGTAGTAGTAGTAGGAGTAGTAAGTAGGAGTAGTAGGAGTAGTAGTAGCAGTAGTAGCATCAAGCAGTCAGTGTGCTGCAGGCATGCCTGGGTAAAACGATTTCAGCAGGAAGCAGGAACATCCTGTAAGATCCACATTCCAGAATGCGCGGTTGCCGTTCGATATCTAAAAATGTGCGGCGTGATTCCAGCAGCAATCACCCCAACGGAGTTTACCCGTCGCCAAAAATCCTGATCCAACTGCCCAGGTCTACCGGGGTAGAGTATGAAACCTGGGGATGTTTTTATTGTGAGGTTTAGGGTCACCGGGCCAAGGATATATGTGAGTGTCTACATCCTGCGCAGGTACGAATGGGGAGGAGTGTGGTTGTTTGTAGGAGGCCCAACTGGTATGGAGGTAGTGGTGCTGGGTGGCCATGTGATCGTTGGATTGAGCGAAAAATGGATAGCACCACGAGGGCTGGCCACGTGGTCCCGTATCGAGATGGTGGAGGGTGGTCATGCCCATGTATGTATGTATGTGATCGTTCGCTGGGCTTGAGTGCAACTATTTTTTGGGAGTAGTAGTAGTAGTAGTAGTAGTAGTAGGAGTAGTAAGTAGGAGTAGTAGGAGTAGTAGTAGCAGTAGTAGCAGCAAGCAGTCAGTGTGCTGCAGGCATGCCTGGGTAAAACGATTTCAGCAGGAAGCAGGAACATCCTGTAAGATCCACATTCCAGAATGCGCGGTTGCCGTTCGATATCTAAAAATGTGCGGCGTGATTCCAGCAGCAATCACCCCAACGGAGTTTACCCGTCGCCAAAAATCCTGATCCAACTGCCCAGGTCTACCGGGGTAGAGTATGAAACCTGGGGGTGTTTTTATTGTGAGGTTTAGGGTCCCCGGGCCAAGGATATATGTGAGTGGCTACATCCTGCGCAGGTACGAATGGGGAGGAGTGTGGTTGTTTGTAGGAGGCCCAACTGGTATGGAGGTAGTGGTGCTGGGTGGCCATGTGATCGTTGGGTTGAGCGAAAAATGGATAGCACCACGAGGGCTGGCCACGTGGTCCCGTATCGAGATGGTGGAGGGTGGTCATGCCCATGTATGTATGTATGTGATCGTTCGCTGGGCTTGAGTGCAACTATTATTTGGGAGTAGTAGTAGTAGTAGTAGTAGTGGTAGTAGTAGGAGTAGGAGTAGTAAGTAGGAGTAGTAGGAGTAGTAGTAGCAGTAGTAGCAGCAAGCAGTCAGTGTGCTGCAGGCATGCCTGGGTAAAACGATTTTAGCAGGAAGCAGGAACATCCTGTAAGATCCACATTCCAGAATGCGCGGTTGCCGTTCGATATCTAAAAATGTGCGGCGTGATTCCAGCAGCAATCACCCCAACGGAGTTTACCCGTCGCCAAAAATCCTGATCCAACTGCCCAGGTCTACCGGGGTAGAGTATGAAACCTGGGGATGTTTTTTTTGTGAGGTTAAGGGTCACCGGGCCAAGGATATATGTGAGTGTCTACATCCTGCGCAGGTACGAATGGGGAGGAGTGTGGTTGTTTGTAGGAGGCCCAACTGGTATGGAGGTAGTGGTGCTGGGTGGCCATGTGATCGTTGGGTTGAGCGAAAAATGGATAGCACCACCAGGGCTGGCCACGTGGTCCCGTATCGAGATGGTGGAGGGTGGTCATGCCCATGTATGTATGTGTGTGATCGTTCGCTGGGCTTGAGTGCAACTATTATTTGGGAGTAGTAGTAGTAGTAGTAGTAGTAGTAGTAGTAGTAGTAGTGGTAGTAGTAGGAGTAGGAGTAGTAAGTAGGAGTAGTAGGAGTAGTAGTAGCAGTAGTAGCAGCAAGCAGTCAGTGTGCTGCAGGCATGCCTGGGTAAAACGATTTCAGCAGGAAGCAGGAACATCCTGTAAGATCCACATTCCAGAATGCGCGGTTGCCGTTCGATATCTAAAAATGTGCGGCGTGATTCCAGCAGCAATCACCCCAACGGAGTTTACCCGTCGCCAAAAATCCTGATCCAACTGCCCAGGTCTACCGGGGTAGAGTATGAAACCTGGGGATGTTTTTTTTGTGAGGTTAAGGGTCACCGGGCCAAGGATATATGTGAGTGTCTACATCCTGCGCAGGTACGAATGGGGAGGAGTGTGGTTGTTTGTAGGAGGCCCAACTGGTATGGAGGTAGTGGTGCTGGGTGGCCATGTGATCGTTGGGTTGAGCGAAAAATGGATAGCACCACCAGGGCTGGCCACGTGGTCCCGTATCGAGATGGTGGAGGGTGGTCATGCCCATGTATGTATGTATGTGATCGTTCGCTGGGCTTGAGTGCAACTATTATTTGGGAGTAGTAGTAGTAGTAGTAGTAGTAGTAGTAGTAGTAGTGGTAGTAGTAGGAGTAGGAGTAGTAAGTAGGAGTAGTAGGAGTAGTAGTAGCAGTAGTAGCAGCAAGCAGTCAGTGTGCTGCAGGCATGCCTGGGTAAAACGATTTCAGCAGGAAGCAGGAACATCCTGTAAGATCCACATTCCAGAATGCGCGGTTGCCGTTCGATATCTAAAAATGTGCGGCGTGATTCCAGCAGCAATCACCCCAACGGAGTTTACCCGTCGCCAAAAATCCTGATCCAACAGCCCAGGTCTACCGGGGTAGAGTATGAAACCTGGGGATGTTTTTTTTGTGAGGTTTAGGGTCACCGGGCCAAGGAAATATGTGAGTGTCTACATCCTGCGCAGGTACGAATGGGGAGGAGTGTGGTTGTTTGTAGGAGGCCCAAATGGTATGGAGGTAGTGGTGCTGGGTGGCCATGTGATCGTTGGGTTGAGCGAAAAATGGATAGCACCACCAGGGCTGGCCACGTGGTCCCGTATCGAGATGGTGGAGGGTGGTCATGCCCATGTATGTATGTATGTGATCGTTCGCTGGGCTTGAGTGCAACTATTCTTTGGGAGTAGTAGTAGTAGTAGTAGTAGGAGTAGTAAGTAGGAGTAGTAGGAGTAGTAGTAGCAGTAGTACCAGCAAGCAGTCAGTGTGCTGCAGGCATGCCTGGGTAAAACGATTTCAGCAGGAAGCAGGAACATCCTGTAAAATCCACATTCCAGAATGCGCGGTTGCCGTTCGATATCTAAAAATGTGCGGCGTGATTCCAGCAGCAATCACCCCAACGGAGTTTACCCGTCGCCAAAAATCCTGATCCAACTGCCAAGGTCTACCGGGGTAGAGTATGAAACCTGGGGGTGTTTTTATTGTGAGGTTTAGGGTCACCGGGCCAAGGATATATGTGAGTGTCTACATCCTGCGCAGGTACGAATGGGGAGGAGTGTGGTTGTTTGTAGGAGGCCCAACTGGTATGGAGGTAGTGGTGCTGGGTGGCCATGTGATCGTTGGGTTGAGCGAACAATAGATAGCACCACCAGGGCTGGCCACGTGGTGCCGTAACGAGATGGTGGAGGGTGGTCATGCCCATGTATGTATGTATGTGTTCGTTCGCTGGGCTTGAGTGCAACTATTTTTTGGGAGTAGTAGTAGTAGGAGTAGTAGTAGTAGTAGTAGTAGGAGTAGTAGTAGGAGTAGTAAGTAGGAGTAGTAGGGGTAGTAGTAGCAGTAGTAGCAGCAAGCAGTCAGTGTGCTGCAGGCATGCCTGGGTAAAACGATTTCAGCAGGAAGCAGGAACATCCTGTAAGATCCACATTCCAGAATGCGCGGTTGCCGTTCGATATCTAAAAATGTGCGGCGTGATTCCAGCAGCAATCACCCCAACGGAGTTTACCCGTCGCCAAAAATCCTGATCCAACTGCCCAGGTCTACCGGGGTAGAGTATGAAACCTGGGGATGTTTTTATTGTGAGGTTTAGGGTCACCGGGCCAAGGAAATATGTGAGTGTCTACATCCTGCGCAGGTACGAATGGGGAGGAGTGTGGTTGTTTGTAGGAGGCCCAAATGGTATGGAGGTAGTGGTGCTGGGTGGCCATGTGATCGTTGGGTTGAGCGAAAAATGGATAGCACCACCAGGGCTGGCCACGTGGTCCCGTATCGAGATGGTGGAGGGTGGTCATGCCCATGTATGTATGTATGTGATCGTTCGCTGGGCTTGAGTGCAACTATTCTTTGGGAGTAGTAGTAGTAGTAGTAGTAGGAGTAGTAAGTAGGAGTAGTAGGAGTAGTAGTAGCAGTAGTACCAGCAAGCAGTCAGTGTGCTGCAGGCATGCCTGGGTAAAACGATTTCAGCAGGAAGCAGGAACATCCTGTAAGATCCACATTCCAGAATGCGCGGTTGCCGTTCGATATCTAAAAATGTGCGGCGTGATTCCAGCAGCAATCACCCCAACGGAGTTTACCCGTCGCCAAAAATCCTGATCCAACTGCCAAGGTCTACCGGGGTAGAGTATGAAACCTGGGGGTGTTTTTATTGTGAGGTTTAGGGTCACCGGGCCAAGGATATATGTGAGTGTCTACATCCTGCGCAGGTACGAATGGGGAGGAGTGTGGTTGTTTGTAGGAGGCCCAACTGGTATGGAGGTAGTGGTGCTGGGTGGCCATGTGATCGTTGGGTTGAGCGAACAATAGATAGCACCACCAGGGCTGGCCACGTGGTGCCGTAACGAGATGGTGGAGGGTGGTCATGCCCATGTATGTATGTATGTGATCGTTCGCTGGGCTTGAGTGCAACTATTTTTTGGGAGTAGTAGTAGTAGGAGTAGTAGTAGTAGTAGTAGTAGTAGGAGTAGTAGTAGGAGTAGTAAGTAGGAGTAGTAGGAGTAGTAGTAGCAGTAGTAGCAGCAAGCAGTCAGTGTGCTGCAGGCATGCCTGGGTAAAACGATTTCAGCAGGAAGCAGGAACATCCTGTAAGATCCACATTCCAGAATGCGCGGTTGCCGTTCGATATCTCAAAATGTGCGGCGTGATTCCAGCAGCAATCACCCCAACGGAGTTTACCCGTCGCCAAAAATCCTGATCCAACTGCCCAGGTCTACCGGGGTAGAGTATGAAACCTGGGGATGTTTTTATTGTGAGGTTTAGGGTCACCGGGCCAAGGAAATATGTGAGTGTCTACATCCTGCGCAGGTACGAATGGGGAGGAGTGTGGTTGTTTGTAGGAGGCCCAACTGGTATGGAGGTAGTGGTGCTGGGTGGCCATGTGATCGTTGGGTTGAGCGAAAAATGGATAGCACCACCAGGGCTGGCCACGTGGTCCCGTATCGAGATGGTGGAGGGTGGTCATGCCCATGTATGTATGTATGTGATCGTTCGCTGGGCTTGAGTGCAACTTTTTTTTGGGAGTAGTAGCAGTAGTAGTAGTAGTAGTAGTAGTAGGAGTAGTAAGTAGGAGTAGTAGGAGTAGTAGTAGCAGTAGTAGCAGCAAGCAGTCAGTGTGCTGCAGGCATGCCTGGGTAAAACGATTTCAGCAGGAAGCAGGAACATCCTGTAAGATCCACATTCCAGAATGCGCGGTTGCCGTTCGATATCTAAAAATGTGCGGCGTGATTCCAGCAGCAATCACCCCAACGGAGTTTACCCGTCGCCAAAAATCCTGATATAACTGCCCAAGTCTACCGGGGTAGAGTATGAAACCCGGGGATGTTTTATTGTGAGGTTTAGGGTCACCGGGCCAAGGATATATGTGAGTGTCTACATCCTGCGCAGGTACGAATGGGGAGGAGTGTGGTTGTTTGTAGGAGGCCCAACTGGTATGGAGGTAGTGGTGCTGGGTGGCCATGTGCTCGTTGGGTTGAGCGAAAAATGGATAGCACCACCAGGGCTGGCCACGTGGTCCCGTATCGAGATGGTGGAGGGTGGTCATGCCCATGTATGTATGTATGTGATCGTTCGCTGGGCTTGAGTGCAACTATTCTTTGGGAGTAGTAGTAGTAGTAGTAGTAGGAGTAGTAAGTAGGAGTAGTAGGAGTAGTAGTAGCAGTAGTACCAGCAAGCAGTCAGTGTGCTGCAGGCATGCCTGGGTAAAACGATTTCAGCAGGAAGCAGGAACATCCTGTAAGATCCACATTCCAGAATGCGCGGTTGCCGTTCGATATCTAAAAATGTGCGGCGTGATTCCAGCAGCAATCACCCCAACGGAGTTTACCCGTCGCCAAAAATCCTGATCCAACTGCCAAGGTCTACCGGGGTAGAGTATGAAACCTGGGGGTGTTTTTATTGTGAGGTTTAGGGTCACCGGGCCAAGGATATATGTGAGTGTCTACATCCTGCGCAGGTACGAATGGGGAGGAGTGTGGTTGTTTGTAGGAGGCCCAACTGGTATGGAGGTAGTGGTGCTGGGTGGCCATGTGATCGTTGGGTTGAGCGAACAATAGATAGCACCACCAGGGCTGGCCACGTGGTGCCGTAACGAGATGGTGGAGGGTGGTCATGCCCATGTATGTATGTATGTGATCGTTCGCTGGGCTTGAGTGCAACTATTTTTTGGGAGTAGTAGTAGTAGGAGTAGTAGTAGTAGTAGTAGTAGGAGTAGTAGTAGGAGTAGTAAGTAGGAGTAGTAGGAGTAGTAGTAGCAGTAGTAGCAGCAAGCAGTCAGTGTGCTGCAGGCATGCCTGGGTAAAACGATTTCAGCAGGAAGCAGGAACATCCTGTAAGATCCACATTCCAGAATGCGCGGTTGCCGTTCGATATCTAAAAATGTGCGGCGTGATTCCAGCAGCAATCACCCCAACGGAGTTTACCCGTCGCCAAAAATCCTGATCCAACTGCCCAGGTCTACCGGGGTAGAGTATGAAACCTGGGGATGTTTTAATTGTGAGGTTTAGGGTCACCGGGCCAAGGAAATATGTGAGTGTCTACATCCTGCGCAGGTACGAATGGGGAGGAGTGTGGTTGTTTGTAGGAGGCCCAACTGGTATGGAGGTAGTGGTGCTGGGTGGCCATGTGATCGTTGGGTTGAGCGAAAAATGGATAGCACCACCAGGGCTGGCCACGTGGTCCCGTATCGAGATGGTGGAGGGTGGTCATGCCCATGTATGTATGTATGTGATCGTTCGCTGGGCTTGAGTGCAACTATTTTTTGGGAGTAGTAGCAGTAGTAGTAGTAGGAGTAGTAGTAGGAGTAGTAAGTAGGAGTAGTAGGAGTAGTAGTAGCAGTAGTAGCAGCAAGCAGTCAGTGTGCTGCAGGCATGCCTGGGTAAAACGATTTCAGCAGGAAGCAGGAACATCCTGTAAGATCCACATTCCAGAATGCGCGGTTGCCGTTCGATATCTAAAAATGTGCGGCGTGATTCCAGCAGCAATCACCCCAACGGAGTTTACCCGTCGCCAAAAATCCTGATATAACTGCCCAAGTCTACCGGGGTAGAGTATGAAACCCGGGGATGTTTTATTGTGAGGTTTAGGGTCACCGGGCCAAGGATATATGTGAGTGTCTACATCCTGCGCAGGTACGAATGGGGAGGAGTGTGGTTGTTTGTAGGAGGCCCAACTGGTATGGAGGTAGTGGTGCTGGGTGGCCATGTGCTCGTTGGGTTGAGCGAAAAATGGATAGCACCACCAGGGCTGGCCACGTGGTCCCGTATCGAGATGGTGGAGGGTGGTCATGCCCATGTATGTATGTATGTGATCGTTCGCTGGGCTTGAGTGCAACTATTCTTTGGGAGTAGTAGTAGTAGTAGTAGTAGGAGTAGTAAGTAGGAGTAGTAGGAGTAGTAGTAGCAGTAGTACCAGCAAGCAGTCAGTGTGCTGCAGGCATGCCTGGGTAAAACGATTTCAGCAGGAAGCAGGAACATCCTGTAAGATCCACATTCCAGAATGCGCGGTTGCCGTTCGATATCTAAAAATGTGCGGCGTGATTCCAGCAGCAATCACCCCAACGGAGTTTACCCGTCGCCAAAAATCCTGATCCAACTGCCAAGGTCTACCGGGGTAGAGTATGAAACCTGGGGGTGTTTTTATTGTGAGGTTTAGGGTCACCGGGCCAAGGATATATGTGAGTGTCTACATCCTGCGCAGGTACGAATGGGGAGGAGTGTGGTTGTTTGTAGGAGGCCCAACTGGTATGGAGGTAGTGGTGCTGGGTGGCCATGTGATCGTTGGGTTGAGCGAACAATAGATAGCACCACCAGGGCTGGCCACGTGGTGCCGTAACGAGATGGTGGAGGGTGGTCATGCCCATGTATGTATGTATGTGATCGTTCGCTGGGCTTGAGTGCAACTATTTTTTGGGAGTAGTAGTAGTAGGAGTAGTAGTAGTAGTAGTAGTAGGAGTAGTAGTAGGAGTAGTAAGTAGGAGTAGTAGGAGTAGTAGTAGCAGTAGTAGCAGCAAGCAGTCAGTGTGCTGCAGGCATGCCTGGGTAAAACGATTTCAGCAGGAAGCAGGAACATCCTGTAAGATCCACATTCCAGAATGCGCGGTTGCCGTTCGATATCTAAAAATGTGCGGCGTGATTCCAGCAGCAATCACCCCAACGGAGTTTACCCGTCGCCAAAAATCCTGATCCAACTGCCCAGGTCTACCGGGGTAGAGTATGAAACCTGGGGATGTTTTAATTGTGAGGTTTAGGGTCACCGGGCCAAGGAAATATGTGAGTGTCTACATCCTGCGCAGGTACGAATGGGGAGGAGTGTGGTTGTTTGTAGGAGGCCCAACTGGTATGGAGGTAGTGGTGCTGGGTGGCCATGTGATCGTTGGGTTGAGCGAAAAATGGATAGCACCACCAGGGCTGGCCACGTGGTCCCGTATCGAGATGGTGGAGGGTGGTCATGCCCATGTATGTATGTATGTGATCGTTCGCTGGGCTTGAGTGCAACTATTTTTTGGGAGTAGTAGCAGTAGTAGTAGTAGTAGTAGTAGTAGTAGGAGTAGTAAGTAGGAGTAGTAGGAGTAGTAGTAGCAGTAGTAGCAGCAAGCAGTCAGTGTGCTGCAGGCATGCCTGGGTAAAACGATTTCAGCAGGAAGCAGGAACATCCTGTAAGATCCACATTCCAGAATGCGCGGTTGCCGTTCGATATCTAAAAATGTGCGGCGTGATTCCAGCAGCAATCACCCCAACGGAGATTACCCGTCGCCAAAAATCCTGATATAACTGCCCAGGTCTACCGGGGTAGAGTATGAAACCCGGGGATGTTTTTTTGTGAGGTTTAGGGTCACCGGGCCAAGGATATATGTGAGTGTCTACATCCTGCGCAGGTACGAATGGGGAGGAGTGTGGTTGTTTGTAGGAGGCCCAACTGGTATGGAGGTAGTGGTGCTGGGTGGCCATGTGCTCGTTGGGTTGAGCGAAAAATGGATAGCACCACCAGGGCTGGCCACGTGGTCCCGTATCGAGATGGTGGAGGGTGGTCATGCCCATGTATGTATGTATGTGATCGTTCGCTGGGCTTGAGTGCAACTATTTTTTGGGAGTAGTAGTAGTAGTAGTAGTAGTAGGAGTAGTAAGTAGGAGTAGTAGGAGTAGTAGTAGCAGTAGTAGCAGCAAGCAGTCAGTGTGCTGCAGGCATGCCTGGGTAAAACGATTTCAGCAGGAAGCAGGAACATCCTGTAAGATCCACATTCCAGAATGCGCGGTTGCCGTTCGATATCTAAAAATGTGCGGCGTGATTCCAGCAGCAATCACCCCAACGGAGTTTTCCCGTCGCCAAAAATCCTGATCCAACTGCCCAGGTCTACCGGGGTAGAGTATGAAACCTGGGGATGTTTGTTTTGTGAGGTTTAGGGTCACCGGGCCAAGGATATATGTGAGTGTCTACATCCTGCGCAGGTACGAATGGGGAGGAGTGTGGTTGTTTGTAGGAGGCCCAACTGGTATGGAGGTAGTGGTGCTGGGTGGCCATGTGATCGTTGGGTTGAGCGAAAAATGGATAGCACCACCAGGGCTGGCCACGTGGTCCCGTATCGAGATGGTGGAGGGTGGTCATGCCCATGTATGTATGTATGTGATCGTTCGCTGGGCTTGAGTGCAACTATGTTTTGGGAGTAGTAGTAGTAGTAGTATTAGTAGTAGTAGGAGTAGTAAGTAGGAGTAGTAGGAGTAGTAGTAGCAGTAGTAGCAGCAAGCAGTCAGTGTGCTGCAGGCATGCCTGGGTAAAACGATTTCAGCAGGAAGCAGGAACATCCTGTAAGATCCACATTCCAGAATGCGCGGTTGCCGTTCGATATCTAAAAATGTGCGGCGTGATTCCAGCAGCAATCACCCCAACGGAGTTTACCCGTCGCCAAAAATCCTGATCCAACTGCCCAGGTCTACCGGGGTAGAGTATGAAACCTGGGGATGTTTTAATTGTGAGGTTTAGGGTCACCGGGCCAAGGATATATGTGAGTGTCTACATCCTGCGCAGGTACGAATGGGGAGGAGTGTGGTTGGTTGTAGGAGGCCCAACTGGTATGGAGGTAGTGGTGCTGGGTGGCCATGTGCTCGTTGGGTTGAGCGAACAATGGATAGCACCACCAGGGCTGGCCACGTGGTCCCGTATCGAGATGGTGGAGGGTGGTCATGCCCATGTATGTATGTATGTTTGTGATCGTTCGCTGGGCTTGAGTGCAACTATTTTTTGGGAGTAGTAGTAGTAGTAGTAGTAGTAGTAGTAGTAGGAGTAGTAAGTAGGAGTAGTAGGAGTAGTAGTAGCAGTAGTACAGTAGCAGCAAGCAGTCAGTGTGCTGCAGGCATGCCTGGGTAAAACGATTTCAGCAGGAAGCAGGAACATCCTGTAAGATCCACATTCCAGAATGCGCGGTTGCCGTTCGATATCTAAAAATGTGCGGCGTGATTCCAGCAGCAATCACCCCAACGGAGTTTACCCGTCGCCAAAAATCCTGATCCAACTGCCCAGGTCTACCGGGGTAGAGTATGAAACCTGGGGATGTTTTAATTGTGAGGTTTAGGGTCACCGGGCCAAGGATATATGTGAGTGTCTACATCCTGCGCAGGTACGAATGGGGAGGAGTGTGGTTGTTTGTAGGAGGCCCAACTGGTATGGAGGTAGTGGTGCTGGGTGGCCATGTGATCGTTGGGTTGAGCGAAAAATGGATAGCACCACCAGGGCTGGCCACGTGGTCCCGTATCGAGATGGTGGAGGGTGGTCATGCCCATGTATGTATGTATGTGATCGTTCGCTGGGCTTGAGTGCAACTATTTTTTGGGAGTAGTAGTAGTAGTAGTAGTAGTAGTAGTAGTAGTAGGAGTAGTAAGTAGGAGTAGTAAGAGTAGTAGTAGCAGTTGTACAGTAGCAGCAAGCAGTCAGTGTGCTGCAGGCATGCCTGGGTAAAACGATTTCAGCAGGAAGCAGGAACATCCTGTAAGATCCACATTCCAGAATGCGCGGTTGCCGTTCGATATCTCAAAATGTGCGGCGTGATTCCAGCAGCAATCACCCCAACGGAGTTTTCCCGTCGATAAAAATCCTGATCCAACTGCCCAGGTCTACCGGGGTAGAGTATGAAACCTGGGATTGTCTTTTTTGTGAGGTTTAGGGTCACCGGGCCAAGGATATATGTGAGTGTCTACATCCTGCGCAGGTACGAATGGGGAGGAGTGTGGTTGTTTGTAGGAGGCCCAACTGGTATGGAGGTAGTGGTGCTGGGTGGCCATGTGATCGTTGGGTTGAGCGAAAAATGGATAGCACCACCAGGGCTGGCCACGTGGTCCCGTATCGAGATGGTGGAGGGTGGTCATGCCCATGTATGTATGTATGTGATCGTTCGCTGGGCTTGAGTGCAACTATTTTTTGGGAGTAGTAGTAGTAGTAGTAGTATTAGTAGTAGTAGGAGTAGTAAGTAGGAGTAGTAGGAGTAGTAGTAGCAGTAGTAGCAGCAAGCAGTCAGTGTGCTGCAGGCATGCCTGGGTAAAACGATTTCAGCAGGAAGCAGGAACATCCTGTAAGATCCACATTCCAGAATGCGCGGTTGCCGTTCGATATCTAAAAATGTGCGGCGTGATTCCAGCAGCAATCACCCCAACGGAGTTTACCCGTCGCCAAAAATCCTGATCCAACTGCCCAGGTCTACCGGGGTAGAGTATGAAACCTGGGGATGTTTTAATTGTGAGGTTTAGGGTCACCGGGCCAAGGATATATGTGAGTGTCTACATCCTGCGCAGGTACGAATGGGGAGGAGTGTGGTTGTTTGTAGGAGGCCCAACTGGTATGGAGGTAGTGGTGCTGGGTGGCCATGTGCTCGTTGGGTTGAGCGAAAAATGGATAGCACCACCAGGGCTGGCCACGTGGTCCCGTATCGAGATGGTGGAGGGTGGTCATGCCCATGTATGTATGTATGTTTGTGATCGTTCGCTGGGCTTGAGTGCAACTATTTTTTGGGAGTAGTAGTAGTAGTAGTAGTAGTAGGAGTAGTAAGTAGGAGTAGTAGGAGTAGTAGTAGCAGTAGTACAGTAGCAGCAAGCAGTCAGTGTGCTGCAGGCATGCCTGGGTAAAACGATTTCAGCAGGAAGCAGGAACATCCTGTAAGATCCACATTCCAGAATGCGCGGTTGCCGTTCGATATCTAAAAATGTGCGGCGTGATTCCAGCAGCAATCACCCCAACGGAGTTTACCCGTCGCCAAAAATCCTGATCCAACTGCCCAGGTCTACCGGGGTAGAGTATGAAACCTGGGGATGTTTTTATTGTGAGGTTTAGGGTCACCGGGCCAAGGATATATGTGAGTGTCTACATCCTGCGCAGGTACGAATGGGGAGGAGTGTGGTTGGTTGTAGGAGGCCCAACTGGTATGGAGGTAGTGGTGCTGGGTGGCCATGTGCTCGTTGGGTTGAGCGAAAAATGGATAGCACCACCAGGGCTGGCCACGTGGTCCCGTATCGAGATGGTGGAGGGTGGTCATGCCCATGTATGTATGTATGTTTGTGATCGTTCGCTGGGCTTGAGTGCAACTATTTTTTGGGAGTAGTAGTAGTAGTAGTAGTAGTAGGAGTAGTAAGTAGGAGTAGTAGGAGTAGTAGTAGCAGTAGTACAGTAGCAGCAAGCAGTCAGTGTGCTGCAGGCATGCCTGGGTAAAACGATTTCAGCAGGAAGCAGGAACATCCTGTAAGATCCACATTCCAGAATGCGCGGTTGCCGTTCGATATCTCAAAATGTGCGGCGTGATTCCAGCAGCAATCACCCCAACGGAGTTTTCCCGTCGCCAAAAATCCTGATCCAACTGCCCAGGTCTACCGGGGTAGAGTATGAAACCTGGGATTGTTTTTATTGTGAGGTTTAGGGTCACCGGGCCAAGGATATATGTGAGTGTCTACATCCTGCGCAGGTACGAATGGGGAGGAGTGTGGTTGTTTGTAGGAGGCCCAACTGGTATGGAGGTAGTGGTGCTGGGTGGCCATGTGATCGTTGGGTTGAGCGAAAAATGGATAGCACCACCAGGGCTGGCCACGTGGTCCCGTATCGAGATGGTGGAGGGTGGTCATGCCCATGTATGTATGTATGTGATCGTTCGCTGGGCTTGAGTGCAACTATGTTTTGGGAGTAGTAGTAGTAGTAGTAGTAGTAGTAGTAGTAGGAGTAGTAAGTAGGAGTAGTAGGAGTAGTAGTAGCAGTAGTAGCAGCAAGCAGTCAGTGTGCTGCAGGCATGCCTGGGTAAAACGATTTCAGCAGGAAGCAGGAACATCCTGTAAGATCCACATTCCAGAATGCGCGGTTGCCGTTCGATATCTAAAAATGTGCGGCGTGATTCCAGCAGCAATCACCCCAACGGAGTTTACCCGTCGCCAAAAATCCTGATCCAACTGCCCAGGTCTACCGGGGTAGAGTATGAAACCTGGGGATGTTTTTATTGTGAGGTTTAGGGTCACCGGGCCGAGGATATATGTGAGTGTCTACATCCTGCGCAGGTACGAATGGGGAGGAGTGTGGTTGTTTGTAGGAGGCCCAACTGGTATGGAGGTAGTGGTGCTGGGTGGCCATGTGATCGTTGGGTTGAGCGAAAAATGGATAGCACCACCAGGGCTGGCCACGTGGTCCCGTATCGAGATGGTGGAGGGTGGTCATGCCCATGTATGTATGTATGTGATCGTTCGCTGGGCTTGAGTGCAACTATTTTTTGGGAGTAGTAGTAGTAGTAGTAGTAGTAGCAGTAGTAGTAGGAGTAGTAAGTAGGAGTAGTAGGAGTAGTAGTAGCAGTAGTAGCAGCAAGCAGTCAGTGTGCTGCAGGCATGCCTGGGTAAAACGATTTCAGCAGGAAGCAGGAACATCCTGTAAGATCCACATTCCAGAATGCGCGGTTGCCGTTCGATATCTAAAAATGTGCGGCGTGATTCCAGCAGCAATCACCCCAACGGAGGTTACCCGTCGCCAAAAATCCTGATATAACTGCCCAGGTCTACCGGGGTAGAGTATGAAACCTGGGGATGTTTTAATTGTGAGGTTTAGGGTCACTGGGCCAAGGATATATGTGAGTGTCTACATCCTGCGCAGGTACGAATGGGGAGGAGTGTGGTTGTTTGTAGGAGGCCCAACTGGTATGGAGGTAGTGGTGCTGGGTGGCCATGTGATCGTTGGGTTGAGCGAAAAATGGATAGCACCACCAGGGCTGGCCACGTGGTCCCGTATCGAGATGGTGGAGGGTGGTCATGCCCATGTACGTATGTATGTATGTGATCGTTCGCTGGGCTTGAGTGCAACTATTTTTTGGGAGTAGTAGTAGTAGTAGTAGTAGTAGGAGTAGTAAGTAGGAGTAGTAGGAGTAGTAGTAGCAGTAGTACAGTAGCAGCAAGCAGTCAGTGTGCTGCAGGCATGCCCGGGTAAAACGATTTCAGCAGGAAGCAGGAACATCCTGTAAGATCCACATTCCAGAATGCGCGGTTGCCGTTCGATATCTAAAAATGTGCGGCGTGATTCCAGCAGCAATCACCCCAACGGAGTTTACCCGTCGCCAAAACTCCTGATCCAACTGCCCAGGTCTACCGGGGTAGAGTATGAAACCTGGGGATGTTTTTATTGTGAGGTTTAGGGTCACCGGGCCAAGGATATATGTGAGTGTCTACATCCTGCGCAGGTACGAATGGGGAGGAGTGTGGTTGTTTGTAGGAGGCCCAACTGGTATGGAGGTAGTGGTGCTGGGTGGCCATGTGATCGTTGGGTTGAGCGAAAAATGGATAGCACCACTAGGGCTGGCCACGTGGTCCCGTATCGAGATGGTGGAGGGTGGTCATGCCCATGTATGTATGTATGTGATCGTTCGCTGGGCTTGAGTGCAACTATTTTTCGGGAGTAGTAGTAGTAGTAGTAGTAGTAGTAGTAGGAGTAGTAAGTAGGAGTAGTAGGAGTAGTAGTAGCAGTAGTAGCAGCAAGCAGTCAGTGTGCTGCAGGCATGCCTGGGTAAAACGATTTCAGCAGGAAGCAGGAACATCCTGTAAGATCCACATTCCAGAATGCGCGGTTGCCGTTCGATATCTAAAAATGTGCGGCGTGATTCCAGCAGCAATCACCCCAACGGAGTTTACCCGTCGCCAAAAATCCTGATCCAACTGCCCAGGTCTACCGGGGTAGAGTATGAAACTTGGGGATGTTTTTATTGTGAGGTTTAGGGTCACCGGGCCAAGGATATATGTGAGTGTCTACATCCTGCGCAGGTACGAATGGGGAGGAGTGTGGTTGGTTGTAGGAGGCCCAACTGGTATGGAGGTAGTGGTGCTGGGTGGCCATGTGATCGTTGGGTTGAGCGAAAAATGGATAGCACCACCAGGGCTGGCCACGTGGTCCCGTATCGAGATGGTGGAGGGTGGTCATGCCCATGTATGTATGTATGTGATCGTTCGCTGGGCTTGAGTGCAACTATTTTTTGGGAGTAGGAGTAGTAGTAGTAGTAGTAGTAGGAGTAGTAAGTAGGAGTAGTAAGAGTAGTAGTAGCAGTAGTACAGTAGCAGCAAGCAGTCAGTGTGCTGCAGGCATGCCTGGGTAAAACGATTTCAGCAGGAAGCAGGAACATCCTGTAAGATCCACATTCCAGAATGCGCGGTTGCCGTTCGATATCTAAAAATGTGCGGCGTGATTCCAGCAGCAATCACCCCAACGGAGTTTACCCGTCGCCAAAACTCCTGATCCAACTGCCCAGGTCTACCGGGGTAGAGTATGAAACCTGGGGATGTTTTTATTGTGAGGTTTAGGGTCACCGGGCCAAGGATATATGTGAGTGTCTACATCCTGCGCAGGTACGAATGGGGAGGAGTGTGGTTGTTTGTAGGAGGCCCAACTGGTATGGAGGTAGTGGTGCTGGGTGGCCATGTGATCGTTGGGTTGAGCGAAAAATGGATAGCACCACTAGGGCTGGCCACGTGGTCCCGTATCGAGATGGTGGAGGGTGGTCATGCCCATGTATGTATGTATGTGATCGTTCGCTGGGCTTGAGTGCAACTATTTTTTGGGAGTAGTAGTAGTAGTAGTAGTAGTAGGAGTAGTAAGTAGGAGTAGTAGGAGTAGTAGTAGCAGTAGTAGCAGCAAGCAGTCAGTGTGCTGCAGGCATGCCTGGGTAAAACGATTTCAGCAGGAAGCAGGAACATCCTGTAAGATCCACATTCCAGAATGCGCGGTTGCCGTTCGATATCTAAAAATGTGCGGCGTGATTCCAGCAGCAATCACCCCAACGGAGTTTACCCGTCCCCAAAAATCCTGATCCAACTGCCCAGGTCTACCGGGGTAGAGTATGAAACCTGGGGATGTTTTTATTGTGAGGTTTAGGGTCACCGGGCCAAGGATATATGTGAGTGTCTACATCCTGCGCAGGTACGAATGGGGAGGAGTGTGGTTGGTTGTAGGAGGCCCAACTGGTATGGAGGTAGTGGTGCTGGGTGGCCATGTGCTCGTTGGGTTGAGCGAAAAATGGATAGCACCACCAGGGCTGGCCACGTGGTCCCGTATCGAGATGGTGGAGGGTGGTAATGCCCATGTATGTATGTATGTTTGTGATCGTTCGCTGGGCTTGAGTGCAACTATTTTTTGGGAGTAGTAGTAGTAGTAGTAGTAGTAGTAGTAGTAGGAGTAGTAAGTAGGAGTAGTAGGAGTAGTAGTAGCAGTAGTACAGTAGCAGCAAGCAGTCAGTGTGCTGCAGGCATGCCTGGGTAAAACGATTTCAGCAGGAAGCAGGAACATCCTGTAAGATCCACATTCCAGAATGCGCGGTTGCCGTTCGATATCTAAAAATGTGCGGCGTGATTCCAGCAGCAATCACCCCAACGGAGTTTACCCGTCCCCAAAAATCCTGATCCAACTGCCCAGGTCTACCGGGGTAGAGTATGAAACCTGGGATTGTTTTTTTTGTGAGGTTTAGGGTCACCGGGCCAAGGATATATGTGAGTGTCTACATCCTGCGCAGGTACGAATGGGGAGGAGTGTGGTTGTTTGTAGGAGGCCCAACTGGTATGGAGGTAGTGGTGCTGGGTGGCCATGTGATCGTTGGGTTGAGCGAAAAATGGATAGCACCACCAGGGCTGGCCACGTGGTCCCGTATCGAGATGGTGGAGGGTGGTCATGCCCATGTATGTATGTATGTGATCGTTCGCTGGGCTTGAGTGCAACTATGTTTTGGGAGTAGTAGTAGTAGTAGTAGTAGTAGTAGGAGTAGTAAGTAGGAGTAGTAGGAGTAGTAGTAGCAGTAGTAGCAGCAAGCAGTCAGTGTGCTGCAGGCATGCCTGGGTAAAACGATTTCAGCAGGAAGCAGGAACATCCTGTAAGATCCACATTCCAGAATGCGCGGTTGCCGTTCGATATCTAAAAATGTGCGGCGTGATTCCAGCAGCAATCACCCCAACGGAGTTTACCCGTCGCCAAAAATCCTGATCCAACTGCCCAGGTCTACCGGGGTAGAGTATGAAACCTGGGGATGTTTTTATTGTGAGGTTTAGGGTCACCGGGCCAAGGATATATGTGAGTGTCTACATCCTGCGCAGGTACGAATGGGGAGGAGTGTGGTTGTTTGTAGGAGGCCCAACTGGTATGGAGGTAGTGGTGCTGGGTGGCCATGTGATCGTTGGGTTGAGCGAAAAATGGATAGCACCACCAGGGCTGGCCACGTGGTCCCGTATCGAGATGGTGGAGGGTGGTCATGCCCATGTATGTATGTATGTGATCGTTCGCTGGGCTTGAGTGCAACTATTTTTTGGGAGTAGTAGTAGTAGTAGTAGTAGTAGTAGGAGTAGTAAGTAGGAGTAGTAAGAGTAGTAGTAGCAGTAGTACAGTAGCAGCAAGCAGTCAGTGTGCTGCAGGCATGCCTGGGTAAAACGATTTCAGCAGGAAGCAGGAACATCCTGTAAGATCCACATTCCAGAATGCGCGGTTGCCGTTCGATATCGCAAAATGTGCGGCGTGATTCCAGCAGCAATCACCCCAACGGAGTATTCCCGTCGAAAAAAATCCTGATCCAACTGCCCAGGTCTACCGGGGTAGAGTATGAAACCTGGGATTGTTTTTTTTGTGAGGTTTAGGGTCACCGGGCCAAGGATATATGTGAGTGTCTACATCCTGCGCAGGTACGAATGGGGAGGAGTGTGGTTGTTTGTAGGAGGCCCAACTGGTATGGAGGTAGTGGTGCTGGGTGGCCATGTGATCGTTGGGTTGAGCGAAAAATGGATAGCACCACCAGGGCTGGCCACGTGGTCCCGTATCGAGATGGTGGAGGGTGGTCATGCCCATGTATGTATGTATGTGATCGTTCGCTGGGCTTGAGTGCAACTATGTTTTGGGAGTAGTAGTAGTAGTAGTAGTAGTAGTAGTAGGAGTAGTAAGTAGGAGTAGTAGGAGTAGTAGTAGCAGTAGTAGCAGCAAGCAGTCAGTGTGCTGCAGGCATGCCTGGGTAAAACGATTTCAGCAGGAAGCAGGAACATCCTGTAAGATCCACATTCCAGAATGCGCGGTTGCCGTTCGATATCTAAAAATGTTCGGCGTGATTCCAGCAGCAATCACCCCAACGGAGTTTACCCGTCGCCAAAAATCCTGATCCAACTGCCCAGGTCTACCGGGGTAGAGTATGAAACCTGGGGATGTTTTTATTGTGAGGTTTAGGGTCACCGGGCCAAGGATATATGTGAGTGTCTACATCCTGCGCAGGTACGAATGGGGAGGAGTGTGGTTGTTTGTAGGAGGCCCAACTGGTATGGAGGTAGTGGTGCTGGGTGGCCATGTGATCGTTGGGTTGAGCGAAAAATGGATAGCACCACCAGGGCTGGCCACGTGGTCCCGTATCGAGATGGTGGAGGGTGGTCATGCCCATGTATGTATGTATGTGATCGTTCGCTGGGCTTGAGTGCAACTATGTTTTGGGAGTAGTAGTAGTAGTAGTAGTAGTAGTAGTAGTAGGAGTAGTAAGTAGGAGTAGTAGGAGTAGTAGTAGCAGTAGTAGCAGCAAGCAGTCAGTGTGCTGCAGGCATGCCTGGGTAAAACGATTTCAGCAGGAAGCAGGAACATCCTGTAAGATCCACATTCCAGAATGCGCGGTTGCCGTTCGATATCTAAAAATGTGCGGCGTGATTCCAGCAGCAATCACCCCAACGGAGTTTACCCGTCGCCAAAAATCCTGATCCAACTGCCCAGGTCTACCGGGGTAGAGTATGAAACCTGGGGATGTTTTTATTGTGAGGTTAAGGGTCACTGGGCCAAGAATATATGTGAGTGTCTACATCCTGCGCAGGTACGAATGGGGAGGAGTGTGGTTGTTTGTAGGAGGCCCAACTGGTATGGAGGTAGTGGTGCTGGGTGGCCATGTGATCGTTGGGTTGAGCGAAAAATGTATAGCACCACCAGGGCTGGCCACGTGGTCCCGTATCGAGATGGTGGAGGGTGGTCATGCCCATGTATGTATGTATGTGATCGTTCGCTGGGCTTGAGTGCAACTATTTTTTGGGAGTAGTAGTAGTAGTAGTAGTAGCAGTAGTAGTAGGAGTAGTAAGTAGGAGTAGTAGGAGTAGTAGTAGCAGTAGTAGCAGCAAGCAGTCAGTGTGCTGCAGGCATGCCTGGGTAAAACGATTTCAGCAGGAAGCAGGAACATCCTGTAAGATCCACATTCCAGAATGCGCGGTTGCCGTTCGATATCTAAAAATGTGCGGCGTGATTCCAGCAGCAATCACCCCAACGGAGTTTACCCGTCGCCAAAAATCCTGATATAACTGCCCAGGTCTACCGGGGTAGAGTATGAAACCTGGAGATGTTTTAATTGTGAGGTTTAGGGTCACTGGGCCAAGGATATATGTGAGTGTCTACATCCTGCGCAGGTACAAATGGGGAGGAGTGTGGTTGTTTGTAGGAGGCCCAACTGGTATGGAGGTAGTGGTGCTGGGTGGCCATGTGATCGTTGGGTTGAGCGAAAAATGGATAGCACCACCAGGGCTGGCCACGTGGTCCCGTATCGAGATGGTGGAGGGTGGTCATGCCCATGTATGTATGTATGTATGTGATCGTTCGCTGGGCTTGAGTGCAACTATTTTTTGGGAGTAGTAGTAGTAGTAGTAGTAGTAGTAGTAGTAGGAGTAGTAAGTAGGAGTAGTAGGAGTAGTAGTAGCAGTAGTACAGTAGCAGCAAGCAGTCAGTGTGCTGCAGGCATGCCTGGGTAAAACGATTTCAGCAGGAAGCAGGAACATCCTGTAAGATCCACATTCCAGAATGCGCGGTTGCCGTTCGATATCTAAAAATGTGCGGCGTGATTCCAGCAGCAATCACCCCAACGGAGTTTACCCGTCGCCAAAAATCCTGATCCAACTGCCCAGGTCTACCGGGGTAGAGTATGAAACCTGGGGATGTTTTTATTGTGAGGTTTAGGGTCACCGGGCCAAGGATATATGTGAGTGTCTACATCCTGCGCAGGTACGAATGGGGAGGAGTGTGGTTGTTTGTAGGAGGCCCAACTGGTATGGAGGTAGTGGTGCTGGGTGGCCATGTGATCGTTGGGTTGAGCGAAAAATGGATAGCACCACTAGGGCTGGCCACGTGGTCCCGTATCGAGATGGTGGAGGGTGGTCATGCCCATGTATGTATGTATGTGATCGTTCGCTGGGCTTGAGTGCAACTATTTTTTGGGAGTAGTAGTAGTAGTAGTAGTAGTAGTAGTAGGAGTAGTAAGTAGGAGTAGTAGGAGTAGTAGTAGCAGTAGTAGCAGCAAGCAGTCAGTGTGCTGCAGGCATGCCTGGGTAAAACGATTTCAGCAGGAAGCAGGAACATCCTGTAAGATCCACATTCCAGAATCCGTGGTTGCCGTTCGATATCTAAAAATGTGCGGCGTGATTCCAGCAGCAATCACCCCAACGGAGTTTACCCGTCGCCAAAAATCCTGATCCAACTGCCCAGGTCTACCGGGGTAGAGTATGAAACCTGGGGATGTTTTTATTGTGAGGTTTAGGGTCACCGGGCCAAGGATATATGTGAGTGGCTTCATCCTGCGCAGGTACGAATGGGGAGGAGTGTGGTTGTTCGCAGGAGGCCCAACTGGTATGGAGGTAGTGGTGCTGGGTGGCCATGTGATCGTTGGGTTGAGCGAAAAATAGATAGCACCACCAGGGCTGGCCACGTGGTCCCGTATCGAGATGGTGGAGGGTGGTCATGCCCATGTATGTATGTATGTGATCGTTCGCTGGGCTTGAGTGCAACTATTTTTTGGGAGTAGTAGTAGTAGTAGTAGTAGTAGTAGGAGTAGTAAGTAGGAGTACACACGTGGCCAATCGGCTACCCCCAAAAACCCTCCAGGGAACAATTTGACCCTCCAGAGGGCGAGGCCACCCTCCAGAGGGTGTTTGAGGCTTGGAGGGCCAGGCCTTTCGCCCTCTAGAGGGATTTTGTTCTTTTGGTACCCTGTACAGGCTTGTCATGTGCGCTAGCCTCTAGAGTGGGGTGTCTATATACCGCTGGAGGGCCGTGCGGGAGGTTTGTTCCGGAGGAGGGAAATGACCGTTTCAACCCTCTAGAGGGGTTTGTATTGAAAACTCTGGAGGGAGGTCGACATTTCACCCTCCAGAGCGCGTTGGCGATTGTCTAGGGTATGAGGTTTCGCCCCTCTAGAGGGAGCTCTTTTCTGATGTGACGGCTGGAGGTCTCTACTAAATGCTAGCCTCTAGAGTGGGCTGTCTATATACCGCTGGAGGGCCGTGCGGCAGGTTTTTTTCCGGAGGAGGGTAATGACCGTTTTAACCCTCTAGAGGGGTTTATATTGAAAACTCTGGAGGAGGGTCGGCATTTCACCCTCCAGAGCGCGTTGGCGATTGTTTAGGGTATGAGGTTTCGCCCCTCTAGAGGGAGCTTTTTTTATGCGACGGCTGGAGGTCTCTACTAAATGCTAGCCTCTAGAGTGTTTGCGTGCCGTTCGCTCTGGAGCGCCGTGGGAAATAGTTGCCCAGGTGGAGGTCGATGAGAATGGGCAGCCTCTGGAGGCACATTGACATTGCACCCGCTGAAGGTGGAACAACATGCTACCCACCAGAGGCATTGAGATTGCGCACGCTTGTGAGGAATGGTCATGTCGCCCCCCAGAGGCATTGTGACTGCAGCGATTCGATCAGTTCCCCTCCAAAGGCTGGCTGTACCCTCCCTTGAGTGATTCGTAGCTTGCTCGAGCCTTTCTTTGGACGGAAATTATCCAAATTACCTCCCAGCGTCTTGCTTGACGAACCCTCCGGCGCTTGCGAATTGAGCATTACACGTCATGGGGTGGCCGTGGCGTATACACCAGTAACAACGCGATCCTTTTCTGGCCAAGGCTCGCGAATTGTGATGCGAACATCGATCATAGACAGCCTATAGAATGGCGTTTCTGCCTGAGCACAAACGCTTCGCTGCAATTCCTTATAATATCTCGGAATATTTCAGCCTGAATTCTTGACTACTTGATTCTCGACATATGTCGCGTACTATACGCTCCGGGTCCAAACCGCACATACACACATACCGCTGCACAGCGGCAGCCTGTATCCAGTGGCTAGTTGTTGTTTTTTCAAAATACGTTGCTTCAACCCCTATGAAAACAAGCTTCACAAGCATTTCGAAACCCTCAAAAACCGCCAGTCCGTTGAAGCCACACGCTGCACGCCACAGCTCTTGCCGATGGCAGCACTAGCAGCAAGCAATTACAGGCGATATACACATTCCCGTCGCATATACTCGTAGCCCTCAGCATGTGAAATCATTGAGTCGAAACGCTGTGGGTGAGGGCGTGGAGGGGCACCTAGGCCGACAATTTGAAATACAACTACCAGGTACCAGGTACAGCAGTACGCGAGCGTCCCTCCAAAACAGAAGCCTTTTTCGAAATGGACGAGACTGGAGAGCTGGAGAGGACAGCTCTCTCCATGGACTAGACGACCAGCGACAGCGTTGATGGCAGCTATCCCAAGGTGAGAGTACGCGAATGCTACTTTCCTTGTGGGTGGGCAACACATCATAGCTTGGAGTGGACCGCGTGATATATACAGCAGTGGGTCCCCCTGTCTCAACTATTTCTACTCGTGGTACTGCGGCTGTGGTGTCGTACGAGGGGGTCACGCTTTTTGTACGTCTGATCAGTGATAGCTCTCCTAGCCAATCGGAGCGATGCTACCAGATTTCCTTCTCGCCACCTAATTCTATCCCTCTTGTTAGACCCACAGCAGCAAGGAGATCACTGCTGCGCTCTTCATTTTGTGATGCCCTGCTGGTGTACCTGTTGTACAAGTTTTTTTTTTACCCCACGGCATAAATTTAAAGACCCAACGGGCTGCATTTTGAATTTTGAACTTCGAGCATCTTTTTTTCGTACGAGTATTACGTACTGTGGTACGTGTATATACGTACATCCATCCTGGTACTGCTGTACTCTATGTGTGTGTTCTTCACATTAAACCGTTCTTTCTACCCGTCGACATCCAGCACAACCAGTGTCCGTGCCGATTCTATAGCAGCCACAAGCGGAGATTTTTTGTACAGTACGTTTGTTTGTATGATACGTATGTTAGGCATCACCTGGTGTTTTCCCATTTGGTACTATGATCCCGCAGTGGGCCCATCCCATTCGACACCCGGCTCCCACTTGGAGGTTCAGAAATACATACATGTTGTACGAGTTTTTTTATGCTCCACGGCATACATTAAAAAACCCGAACGGGCTGCATTTTTGAATTTTGAACTTTGATTTTTTCCACGTACGTACATCCTGGTACTCTCCAGCCACCAGCGGAGAAAATGTACGTACGTGCAAACTTGAAATTTGAGTGGTTTGTCCCCAAAACGGGACTGCGGTTCTAAAAGGGTTAACTTTTTTTTTTACAGCAGTAGGTTGGCACGTATATTTTATATCACCTTGTATTTTCCCATTTGGTCATTTGACCTATCGCATTTGACACCCTACTCCCGCTTGGAGGCGCAGAAATATGATCAACCCTCCGCAGGAACCGCCGAACGCCCACCTGGCATCCTGGTCTCATTTGGTGCCATGTGTATATAATAGGCCATGCAGATCTACACCAACTCCAATGCTATCTGCTATACATACAGCCGTTTTGAAGCTACGTGCGCTGAAGAGCCTTGGACGTTCGTGGGATTTCTCTGTGTCTCAGTCCTACGGGTACTGCTGTGCTGTTGTACTGCTGTAGTTGTCTGGTAGACGTCTGCCACGGATACTCTACTTTTCTGTCTCGCCCATTAAAGGTTTTTCAACTACAGCAGTTCAACCGCATATCGCTACCCCTGTAGCGTGCAGTTGGGGAGTGATTATCTGCAGGCGGCTTATCCCGATGGCCATGTCGGCGTCGAGAGTGCCAAACACCTCATCGACGTAAACATATTCTTGTGGTTGTTTTGCATCCTTCTTACGCTGAATGCTATCCGTATTGTGTACCAGGTATTTTTTTTGGTGTGGCAGATGCTGCGTCTGTTCGCTTTCAGGAAAGGCCGGCTTGCGTTCAACCTTCCAAACAGACGTGCAACCTACATCGGCGAAGAGGCGGACGCCGTGGCAACTTTCTGCCGCTGTCTCTGCCCTTATCTCCTCGGTGAGTGCATGTCGCCACCGCTGCTGTACAAGCAGTTGACCACTGTTGGAGGTTGTTTTAGAAAGAGTTTTAGCCAAAATCAGGTATACATGGTCATTTTTAGGCCAAAATCGATTTTACCAGAAACAAGTTCAAAACACACGCCAGGAGCCCTGCTATTGGCCAGACTGACATCGTCACTGATTTTGGTTCGAATTGGTCAAGGGTTTACCTGATTTATCTACAAGTACTCTGTCTAGCTTTCAACTTTTAACTGATTTGGGCCTATTTTGAACCAATGATGGGGGCCATACGTACACAGTTTTTTCTCCGCGTATGCGTGTGTGGTCCATCGGTTGCACAATTCTTGTGTAGAAACTCGTACGTAAGTACGCATTCATGCGTACACTCGTACGCTCTGTGCTTGTACGTACCAGTAGTACGTACGTATTTATGCATACATGTCGCAAGGTGATTCCATTTTTCCTTCTTTGGGGTGTACGGCAAGTATGTCAGATGACCGCATTTTCACCCCTTGACGGACAGCAACTTTGCCTCGACATGCCTCGACTGACACCAAACTACTGTGGTACAGTACCTGTTAGGTTTTAGTTTGGAACATCGGCCCTACATCCTTGACAGCGCACGTTGTACTCCTGATATCTTCGGTGTACGATGTACTTCAGTTGTTATGATGTGTACTCTGTTGTTTTCTATGACCTATACCCTAAATAAAACAAAATAATTCAGATTTGGGAGGCCACACGCTATATATGTTGAGGCGCAGGTGTTTTTATATAGATCTCCATGGACTAAACGCCGATTGTGGCGCGCGTTTTGTACTTGGTTTTAGTATGTAACTGATTTTGGCCCAAAAATCGCCAGGTATACGTACCTGATTTTGGTCACAGCCCTTTTTGAAATATGTACCACGTAGATAAAGCTACGTAGCTAGAGGTCGGCCGCCATAGTTAGGATTTTCCGCATCCCATTTGAGAACTATACCGTGCCAGTTGTTCAAGTCGCGACGACCCAACTCAATTCCGTTGCATTCTCCCAAACGTCGACTATGTACTCTTGATTGCACTCGCACATATTCGGCCCGGCCCACGTACCATATTTCAGGTAGAACCGATGACGATGAGCCACAGCCATCAACCGACGGCGACGGCAGGTTAAAAACAAGAGCTCATAGAAGTCAGAGTGGCCCCGTCGACGACACGGAGGAAATTCACAAGAGTCCACAGGCGGGAGGAGTAGCGATGGCGAGGGCTATAGCCAAGACAGCTGTTGCGATGACGATCACCGGGGCCTGGTCGAAGAAACCTCCACTCGCGGGGAGAACTTGCCATGGACGAAGACTCTTCTTGTGTAGGTTACGGCCTTTCAGCCATAGACGACAAGGAGGGGGGAAGGGGGTGAGGCGGCTGGCGCCTGAACAGTCGTGGATGATTACTAGGATTCTGATTAGTCGGGGGGAGGGGGGGATCAGAGCATCAGGGCATGTCTGTTTTCTATCGATTGGATTGCGTTCATATTCGTTGTTTTCCCGTGCTCGATGGTGGCAGGTGTGAGTAATTTTGTTGGGATGCCCCTGTCCTATGTGTTGTGGCTGCGCCATCTCTGTTCGGTTGCAGTGCCCGCAGGGTGTGTTTTGTTCAAAGCGCGTGCACAGGTTGCCACAATGTGATGCCCCCTCTTGTGTTCGAATGATGATACCGTCTTCGTTTTTGTATTCTGGCCAGTTGGTGCTGGGAATTTCAATATCCACATCTCTGTGTCTGGCTGCTGCCTATATTGTAATTGTTTGTCGGCGAAAGCTCAAGACAGGGGGGTTACTAATTTTTGTGAATTACGTATGATACTCGCTCAACCACGACATGTGGGGAGTTGTTATACTGCTGTTGCGTCATTGTGGCGCATTGGTTTAGAACTCGTCAGTGAGAGGCACGGGCTTCCCCGAAGCATACGCACGTAGATGCATTGAGCAGGGAGGAAGCAGAAGGACACGCAAGGGGTAGGTTAGGCGGGTACCACGCCGCACGGTCGACATACTGTACACAGTGTTGTACATTACATGCCTGCTACCGGTGTTTGTATGGCGTAGAATAGTCTCGAAAGGCGTGGCAGATATAGGACATCGTGTGGAAACAACTGTCCACACAGGGCCAGTTGGATTGAGCAAACATGTAGTAGATTCATAATATAAAGCAAAATATTTGATGCAACAATGTGTACTGTTTCCGCATATCTATAAATATAGGGGGCGCGTATGACTGTCAGCGTCTTGTGGCGGTTCACCGTACAAACCCACTAGATGTCGATGTGGTGGGTGCGTTTTCGACTGCACTGTAGGGTCGCCCTTTTTTGGGCACCCTCCAGCGGGTACGGTCTCATATACCCTCCAGAGGGTTTTGCGGGGTGGCGTCAGCCTCCACAGCGTGCGCGCCGGAAAACTCTGTACGTCGATGTGGTGGGTCTGAAAATTGCCGCGCGATAGTGTCACCCAATTTTGGGCACCCTCCAGAGGAAAAGATATTCTGCCCTCCAGAGGGTTTCTACTGTGACGCCAGCCTCCAGAGCGTGCGCGGCCGACCACTCTGTACGTCGGTGTGGTGGGTCTAAAATTTACCGCACCATAGTATCGCCCTATTTTGGGCACCCTCCAGAGGGAAATATATTCTGCCCGCTAGAGGGTTTTTGTTGTGACGTCGGCCTCCAGAGCGTGCGCGGCCGACCACTCTGTACGTCGGCGTGGAGGGCCTAAAATTTACCGCACGATAGTATAGCCTATTTTTGGGCACCCTCCAGAGGGTAAGATATTTTGCCCTCCAGAGGGTTTTTGGTGGTAGTCGATTGGCCACGTGTGTAGTAGGAGTAGTAGTAGCAGTAGTAGCAGCAAGCAGTCAGTGTGCTGCAGGCATGCCTGGGTAAAACGATTTCAGCAGGAAGCAGGAACATCCTGTAAGATCCACACTCCAGAATGCGCGGTTGCCGTTCGATATCTAAAAATGTGCGGCGTGATTCCAGCAGCAATTACCCCAACGGAGTTTACCCGTCGCCAAAAATCCTGATCCAACTGCCCAGGTCTACCGGGGTAGAGTATGAAACCTGGGGATGTTTTTATTGTGAGGTTTAGGGTCACCGGGCCAAGGATATATGTGAGTGTCTACATCCTGCGCAGGTACGAATGGGGAGGAGTGTGGTTGTTTGTAGGAGGCCCAACTGGTATGGAGGTAGTGGTGCTGGGTGGCCATGTGATCGTCGGGTTGAGCGAAAAATGGATAGCACCACCAGGGCTGGCCACGTGGTCCCGTATCGAGATGGTGGAGGGTGGTCATGCCCATGTATGTATGTATGTGATCGTTCGCTGGGCTTGAGTGCAACTATTTTTTGGGAGTAGTAGTAGTAGTAGTAGTAGTAGTAGGAGTAGTAGTAGTAGTAAGTAGGAGTAGTAGGAGTAGTAGTAGCAGTAGTAGCAGCAAGCAGTCAGTGTGCTGCAGGCATGCCTGGGTAAAACGATTTCAGCAGGAAGCAGGAACATCCTGTAAGATCCACATTCCAGAATGCGCGGTTGCCGTTCGATATCTAAAAATGTGCGGCGTGATTCCAGCAGCAATCACCCCAACGGAGGTTACACGTCGCCAAAAATCCTGATCCAACTGCCCAGGTCTACCGGGGTAGAGTATGAAACCTGGGGATGTTTTTATTGTGAGGTTTAGGGTCACCGGGCCAAGGATATATGTGAGTGTCTACATCCTGCGCAGGTACGAATGGGGAGGAGTGTGGTTGTTTGTAGGAGGCCCAACTGGTATGGAGGTAGTGGTGCTGGGTGGCCATGTGGTCGTTGGGTTGAGCGAACAATGGATAGCACCACCAGGGCTGGCCACGTGGTCCCGTATCGAGGTGGTGGAGGGTGGTCATGCCCATGTATGTATGTATGTGATCGTTCGCTGGGCTTGAGTGCAACTATTTTTTGGGAGTAGTAGTAGTAGTAGTAGTAGTAGTAGTAGTAGTAGGAGTAGTAAGTAGGAGTAGTAGGAGTAGTAGTAGCAGTAGTAGCAGCAAGCAGTCAGTGTGCTGCAGGCATGCCTGGGTAAAACGATTTCAGCAGCAAGCAGGAACATCCTGTAAGATCCACATTCCAGAATGCGCGGTTGCCGTTCGATATCTAAAAATGTGCGGCGTGATTCCAGCAGCAATCACCCCAACGGAGTTTACACGTCGCCAAAAATCCTGATCCAACTGCCCAGGTCTACCGGGGTAGAGTATGAAACCTGGGGATGTTTTGATTGTGAGGTTTAGGGTCACCGGGCCAAGGATATATGTGAGTGTCTACATCCTGCGCAGGTACGAATGGGGAGGGGTGTGGTTGTTTGTAGGAGGCCCAACTGGTATGGAGGTAGTGGTGCTGGGTGGCCATGTGGTCGTTGGGTTGAGCGAAAAATGGATAGCACCACCAGGGCTGGCCACGTGGTCCCGTATCGAGGTGGTGGAGGGTGGTCATGCCCATGTATGTATGTATGTGATCGTTCGCTGGGCTTGAGTGCAACTATTTTTTGGGAGTAGTAGTAGTAGTAGTAGTAGTAGTAGGAGTAGTAAGTAGGAGTAGTAGGAGTAGTAGTAGCAGTAGTAGCAGCAAGCAGTCAGTGTGCTGCAGGCATGCCTGGGTAAAACGATTTCAGCAGGAAGCAGGAACATCCTGTAAGATCCACATTCCAGAATGCGCGGTTGCCGTTCGATATCTAAAAATGTGCGGCGTGATTCCAGCAGCAATCACCCTAACAGACCCCGTCGCCAAAAATCCTGATCCAACTGCCCAGGTCTACCGGGGTAGAGTATGAAACCTGGGGATGTTTTTATTGTGAGGTTTAGGGTCACCGGGCCAAGGATATATGTGAGTGTCTACATCCTGCGCAGGTACGGGTTGGGAGGAGTGTGGTTGTTTGTAGGAGGCCCAACTGGTATGGAGGTAGTAGTGCTGGGTGGCCATGTGATCGTTGGGTTGAGCGAAAAATGGATAGCACCACCAGGGCTGGTCACGTGGTCCCGTATCGAGATGGTGGAGGGTGGTCATGCCCATGTATGTATGTATGTGATCGTTCGCTGGGCTTGAGTGCAACTATTTTTTGGGAGTAGTAGTAGTAGTAGTAGTAGTAGTAGTAGGAGTAGTAAGTAGGAGTAGTAGGAGTAGTAGTAGCAGTAGTAGCAGCAAGCAGTCAGTGTGCTGCAGGCATGCCTGGGTAAAACGATTTCAGCAGGAAGCAGGAACATCCTGTAAGATCCACATTCCGGAATGCGCGGTTGCCGTTCGATATCTAAAAATGTGCGGCGTGATTCCAGCAGCAATCACCCCAACGGAGGTTACACGTCGCCAAAAATCCTGATCCAACTGCCCAGGTCTACCGGGGTAGAGTATGAAACCTGGGGATGTTTTTATTGTGAGGTTTAGGGTCACCGGGCCAAGGATATATGTGAGTGTCTACATCCTGCGCAGGTACGGGTTGGGAGGAGTGTGGTTGTTTGTAGGAGGCCCAACTGGTATGGAGGTAGTAGTGCTGGGTGGCCATGTGATCGTTGGGTTGAGCGAAAAATGGATAGCACCACCAGGGCTGGTCACGTGGTCCCGTATCGAGATGGTGGAGGGTGGTCATGCCCATGTATGTATGTATGTGATCGTTCGCTGGGCTTGAGTGCAACTATTTTTTGGGAGTAGTAGTAGTAGTAGTAGTAGTAGTAGGAGTAGTAAGTAGGAGTAGTAGGAGTAGTAGTAGCAGTAGTAGCAGCAAGCAGTCAGTGTGCTGCAGGCATGCCTGGGTAAAACGATTTCAGCAGGAAGCAGGAACATCCTGTAAGATCCACATTCCAGAATGCGCGGTTGCCGTTCGATATCTAAAAATGTGCGGCGTGATTCCAGCAGCAATCACCCCAACGGAGGTTACACGTCGCCAAAAATCCTGATCCAACTGCCCAGGTCTACCGGGGTAGAGTATGAAACCTGGGGATGTTTTTATTGTGAGGTTTAGGGTCACCGGGCCAAGGATATATGTGAGTGTCTACATCCTGCGCAGGTACGAATGGGGAGGAGTGTGGTTGTTTGTAGGAGGCCCAACTGGTATGGAGGTAGTGGTGCTGGGTGGCCATGTGCTCGTTGGGTTGAGCGAAAAATGGATAGCACCACCAGGGCTGGCCACGTGGTCCCGTATCGAGGTGGTGGAGGGTGGTCATGCCCATGTATGTATGTATGTGATCGTTCGCTGGGCTTGAGTGCAACTATTTTTTGGGAGTAGTAGTAGTAGTAGTAGTAGTAGTAGTAGGAGTAGTAAGTAGGAGTAGTAGGAGTAGTAGTAGCAGTAGTAGCAGCAAGCAGTCAGTGTGCTGCAGGCATGCCTGGGTAAAACGATTTCAGCAGGAAGCAGGAACATCCTGTAAGATCCACATTCCAGAATGCGCGGTTGCCGTTCGATATCTAAAAATGTGCGGCGTGATTCCAGCAGCAATCACCCTAACAGACCCCGTCGCCAAAAATCCTGATCCAACTGCCCAGGTCTACCGGGGTAGAGTATGAAACCTGGGGATGTTTTTATTGTGAGGTTTAGGGTCACCGGGCCAAGGATATATGTGAGTGTCTACATCCTGCGCAGGTACGGGTTGGGAGGAGTGTGGTTGTTTGTAGGAGGCCCAACTGGTATGGAGGTAGTAGTGCTGGGTGGCCATGTGATCGTTGGGTTGAGCGAAAAATGGATAGCACCACCAGGGCTGGTCACGTGGTCCCGTATCGAGATGGTGGAGGGTGGTCATGCCCATGTATGTATGTATGTGATCGTTCGCTGGGCTTGAGTGCAACTATTTTTTGGGAGTAGTAGTAGTAGTAGTAGTAGTAGTAGTAGTAGTAGTAGGAGTAGTAAGTAGGAGTAGTAGGAGTAGTAGTAGCAGTAGTAGCAGCAAGCAGTCAGTGTGCTGCAGGCATGCCTGGGTAAAACGATTTCAGCAGGAAGAAGGAACATCCTGTAAGATCCACATTCCAGAATGCGCGGTTGCCGTTCGATATCTGAAAATGTGCGGCGTGATTCCAGCAGCAATCACCCCAACGGAGTTTACCCGTCGCCAAAAATCCTGATCCAACTGCCGAGGTCTACCGGGGTAGAGTATGAAACCTGGGGATGTTTTTATTGTGAGGTTTAGGGTCACCGGGCCAAGGATATATGTGAGTGTCTACATCCTGCGCAGGTACGAATGGGGAGGAGTGTGGTTGTTTGTAGGAGGCCCAACTGGTATGGAGGTAGTGGTGCTGGGTGGCCATGTGATCGTTGGGTTGAGCAAAAAATGGATAGCACCACCAGGGCTGGTCACATGGTCCCGTATCGAGATGGTGGAGGGTGGTCATGCCCATGTATGTATGTATGTGATCGTTCGCTGGGCTTGAGTGCAACTATTTTTTGGGAGTAGTAGTAGTAGTAGTAGTAGTAGTAGTAGTAGTAGTAGTAGTAGTAGTAGGAGTAGTAAGTAGGAGTAGTAGGAGTAGTAGTAGCAGTAGTAGCAGCAAGCAGTCAGTGTGCTGCAGGCATGCCTGGGTAAAACGAGTTCAGCAGGAAGCAGGAACATCCTGTAAGATCCACATTCCAGAATGCGCGGTTGCCGTTCGATATCTAAAAATGTGCGGCGTGATTCCAGCAGCAATCACCCCAACGGAGTTTACACGTCGTTAAAAATCCTGATCCAACTGCCCAGGTCTACCGGGGTAGAGTATGAAACCTGGGGATGTTTTTATTGTGAGGTTTAGGGTCACCGGGCCAAGGATATATGTGAGTGTCTACATCCTGCGCAGGTACGAATGGGGAGGAGTGTGGTTGTTTGTAGGAGGCCCAACTGGTATGGAGGTAGTGGTGCTGGGTGGCCATGTGATCGTTGGGTTGAGCGAAAAATGGATAGCACCACCAGGGCTGGCCACGTGGTCCCGTATCGAGATGGTGGAGGGTGGTCATGCCCACGTATGTATGTATGTGATCGTTCGCTGGGCTTGAGTGCAACTATTTTTTGGGAGTAGTAGTAGTAGTAGTAGTAGTAGTAGTAGTAGTAGTAGTAGGAGTAGTAGGAGTAGTAGTAGCAGTAGTAGCAGCAAGCAGTCAGTGTGCTGCAGGCATGCCTGGGTAAAACGATTTCAGCAGGAAGCAGGAACATCCTGTAAGATCCACATTCCAGAATGCGCGGTTGCCGTTCGATATCTAAAAATGTGCGGCGTGATTCCAGCAGCGATCACCCCAACGGAGTTTACCCGTCGCCAACAATCCTGATCCAACTGCCCAGGTCTACCGGCGTAGAGTATGAAACCTGGGGATGTTTTAATTGTGAGGTTTAGGGTCACCGGGCCAAGGATATATGTGAGTGTATACATCCTGCGCAGGTACGAATGGGGAGGAGTGTGGTTGTTTGTAGGAGGCCCAACTGGTATGGAGGTAGTAGTGCTGGGTGGACATGTGATCGTTGGGTTTAGCGAAAAATGGATAGCACCACCAGGGCTGGCCACGTGGTCCCGTATCGAGATGGTGGAGGGTGGTCATGCCCATGTATGTATGTATGTGATCGTTCGCTGGGCTTGAGTGCAACTATTTTTTGGGACTAGTAGTAGTAGTAGTAGTAGTAGTAGTAGTAGTAGTAGGAGTAGTAAGTAGGAGTAGTAGGAGTAGTAGGAGTAGTAGTAGCAGCAAGCAGTCAGTGTGCTGCAGGCATGCCTGGGTAAAACGATTTCAGCAGGAAGCAGGAACATCCTGTAAGATCCACATTCCAGAATGCGCGTTTGCCGTTCGATATCTAAAAATGTGCGGCGTGATTCCAGCAGCAATCACCCCAACGGAGTTTACCCGTCGCCAAAAATCCTGATCCAACTGCCCAGGTCTACCGGGGTAGAGTATGAAACCTGGGGATTTTATTATTGTTAGGTTTAGGGTCACCGGGCCAAGGATATATGTGAGTGTCTACATCCTGCGCAGGTACGAATGGGGAGGAGTGTGGTTGGTTGTAGGAGGCCCAACTGGTATGGAGGTAGTGGTGCTGGGTGGCCATGTGGTCGTTGGGTTGAGCGAAAAATGGATAGCACCACCAGGGCTGGCCACGTGGTCCCGTATCGAGATGGTGGAGGGTGGTCATGCCTATGTATGTATGTATGTATGTGATAGTTCGCTGGGCTTGAGTGCAACTATTTTTTGGGAGTAGTAGTAGTAGTAGTAGTAGTAGTAGTAGTAGGAGTAGTAAGTAGGAGTAGTAGGAGTAGTAGTAGCAGTAGTAGCAGCAAGCAGTCAGTGTGCTGCAGGCATGCCTGGGTAAAACGATTTCAGCAGGAAGCAGGAACATCCTGTAAGATCCACATTCCAGAATGCGCGGTTGCCGTTCGATATCTAAAAATGTGCGGCGTGATTCCAGCAGCAATCACCCCAACGGAGTTTACACGTCGTTAAAAATCCTGATCCAACTGCCCAGGTCTACCGGGGTAGAGTATGAAACCTGGGGATGTTTTTATTGTGAGGTTTAGGGTCACCGGGCCAAGGATATATGTGAGTGTCTACATCCTGCGCAGGTACGAATGGGGAGGAGTGTGGTTGTTTGTAGGAGGCCCAACTGGTATGGAGGTAGTGGTGCTGGGTGGCCATGTGATCGTTGGGTTGAGCGAAAAATGGATAGCACCACCAGGGCTGGCCACGTGGTCCCGTATCGAGATGGTGGAGGGTGGTCATGCCCACGTATGTATGTATGTGATCGTTCGCTGGGCTTGAGTGCAACTATTTTTTGGGAGTAGTAGTAGTAGTAGTAGTAGTAGTAGTAGTAGTAGTAGGAGTAGTAAGTAGGAGTAGTAGGAGTAGTAGTAGCAGTAGTAGCAGCAAGAAGTCAGTGTGCTGCAGGCATGCCTGGGTAAAACGATTTCAGCAGGAAGCAGGAACATCCTGTAAGATCCACATTCCAGAATGCACGGTTGCCGTTCGATATCTAAAAATGTGCGGCGTGATTCCAGCAGCGATCACCCCAACGGAGTTTACCCGTCGCCAAAAATCCTGATCCAACTGCCTAGGTCTACCGGGGTAGAGTATGAAACCTGGGGATGTTTTAATTGTGAGGTTTAGGGTCACCGGGCCAAGGATATATGTGAGTGTCTACATCCTGCGCAGGTACGGGTTGGGAGGAGTGTGGTTGTTTGTAGGAGGCCCAACTGGTATGGAGGTAGTAGTGCTGGGTGGCCATGTGATCGTTGGGTTGAGCGAAAAATGGATAGCACCACCAGGGCTGGCCACGTGGTCCCGTATCGAGATGGTGGAGGGTGGTCATGCCTATGTATGTATGTATGTGATCGTTCGCTGGGCTTGAGTGCAACTATTTTTTGGGAGTAGTAGTAGTAGTAGTAGTAGTAGTAGTAGGAGTAGTAAGTAGGAGTAGTAGGAGTAGTAGTAGCAGTAGTAGCAGCAAGCAGTCAGTGTGCTGCAGGCATGCCTGGGTAAAACGATTTCAGCAGGAAGCAGGAACATCCTGTAAGATCCACATTCCAGAATGCGCGGTTGCCGTTCGATATCTAAAAATGTGCGGCGTGATTCCAGCAGCAATCACCCCAACGGAGTTTACACGTCGTTAAAAATCCTGATCCAACTGCCCAGGTCTACCGGGGTAGAGTATGAAACCTGGGGATGTTTTTATTGTGAGGTTTAGGGTCACCGGGCCAAGGATATATGTGAGTGTCTACATCCTGCGCAGGTACGAATGGGGAGGAGTGTGGTTGTTTGTAGGAGGCCCAACTGGTATGGAGGTAGTGGTGCTGGGTGGCCATGTGATCGTTGGGTTGAGCGAAAAATGGATAGCACCACCAGGGCTGGCCACGTGGTCCCGTATCGAGATGGTGGAGGGTGGTCATGCCCACGTATGTATGTATGTGATCGTTCGCTGGGCTTGAGTGCAACTATTTTTTGGGAGTAGTAGTAGTAGTAGTAGTAGTAGTAGTAGTAGTAGTAGTAGGAGTAGTAAGTAGGAGTAGTAGGAGTAGTAGTAGCAGTAGTAGCAGCAAGAAGTCAGTGTGCTGCAGGCATGCCTGGGTAAAACGATTTCAGCAGGAAGCAGGAACATCCTGTAAGATCCACATTCCAGAATGCACGGTTGCCGTTCGATATCTAAAAATGTGCGGCGTGATTCCAGCAGCGATCACCCCAACGGAGTTTACCCGTCGCCAAAAATCCTGATCCAACTGCCTAGGTCTACCGGGGTAGAGTATGAAACCTGGGGATGTTTTAATTGTGAGGTTTAGGGTCACCGGGCCAAGGATATATGTGAGTGTCTACATCCTGCGCAGGTACGGGTTGGGAGGAGTGTGGTTGTTTGTAGGAGGCCCAACTGGTATGGAGGTAGTAGTGCTGGGTGGCCATGTGATCGTTGGGTTGAGCGAAAAATGGATAGCACCACCAGGGCTGGCCACGTGGTCCCGTATCGAGATGGTGGAGGGTGGTCATGCCTATGTATGTATGTATGTGATCGTTCGCTGGGCTTGAGTGCAACTATTTTTTGGGAGTAGTAGTAGTAGTAGTAGTAGTAGTAGTAGGAGTAGTAAGTAGGAGTAGTAGGAGTAGTAGTAGCAGTAGTAGCAGCAAGCAGTCAGTGTGCTGCAGGCATGCCTGGGTAAAACGATTTCAGCAGGAAGCAGGAACATCCTGTAAGATCCACATTCCAGAATGCGCGGTTGCCGTTCGATATCTAAAAATGTGCGGCGTGATTCCAGCAGCAATCACCCCAACGGAGTTTACACGTCGTTAAAAATCCTGATCCAACTGCCCAGGTCTACCGGGGTAGAGTATGAAACCTGGGGATGTTTTTATTGTGAGGTTTAGGGTCACCGGGCCAAGGATATATGTGAGTGTCTACATCCTGCGCAGGTACGAATGGGGAGGAGTGTGGTTGTTTGTAGGAGGCCCAACTGGTATGGAGGTAGTGGTGCTGGGTGGCCATGTGATCGTTGGGTTGAGCGAAAAATGGATAGCACCACCAGGGCTGGCCACGTGGTCCCGTATCGAGATGGTGGAGGGTGGTCATGCCCACGTATGTATGTATGTGATCGTTCGCTGGGCTTGAGTGCAACTATTTTTTGGGAGGAGTAGTAGTAGTAGTAGTAGTAGGAGTAGTAAGTAGGAGTAGTAGGAGTAGTAGTAGCAGTAGTAGCAGCAAGCAGTCAGTGTGCTGCAGGCATGCCTGGGTAAAACGATTTCAGCAGGAAGCAGGAACATCCTGTAAGATCCACATTCCAGAATGCGCGGTTGCCGTTCGATATCTAAAAATGTGCGGCGTGATTCCAGCAGCAATCACCCCAACGGAGTTTACACGTCGTTAAAAATCCTGATCCAACTGCCCAGGTCTACCGGGGTAGAGTATGAAACCTGGGGATGTTTTTATTGTGAGGTTTAGGGTCACCGGGCCAAGGATATATGTGAGTGTCTACATCCTGCGCAGGTACAGGTTGGGAGGAGTGTGGTTGTTTGTAGGAGGCCCAACTGGTATGGAGGTAGTAGTGCTGGGTGGCCATGTGATCGTTGGGTTGAGCGAAAAATGGATAGCACCACCAGGGCTGGCCACGTGGTCCCGTATCGAGATGGTGGAGGGTGGTCATGCCTATGTATGTATGTATGTGATCGTTCGCTGGGCTTGAGTGCAACTATTTTTTGGGAGTAGTAGTAGTAGTAGTAGTAGTAGTAGGAGTAGTAAGTAGGAGTAGTAGGAGTAGTAGTAGCAGTAGTAGCAGCAAGCAGTCAGTGTGCTGCAGGCATGCCTGGGTAAAACGATTTCAGCAGGAAGCAGGAACATCCTGTAAGATCCACATTCCAGAATGCGCGGTTGCCGTTCGATATCTAAAAATGTGCGGCGTGATTCCAGCAGCAATCACCCCAACGGAGTTTACACGTCGTTAAAAATCCTGATCCAACTGCCCAGGTCTACCGGGGTAGAGTATGAAACCTGGGGATGTTTTTATTGTGAGGTTTAGGGTCACCGGGCCAAGGATATATGTGAGTGTCTACATCCTGCGCAGGTACGAATGGGGAGGAGTGTGGTTGTTTGTAGGAGGCCCAACTGGTATGGAGGTAGTGGTGCTGGGTGGCCATGTGATCGTTGGGTTGAGCGAAAAATGGATAGCACCACCAGGGCTGGCCACGTGGTCCCGTATCGAGATGGTGGAGGGTGGTCATGCCCACGTATGTATGTATGTGATCGTTCGCTGGGCTTGAGTGCAACTATTTTTTGGGAGTAGTAGTAGTAGTAGTAGTAGTAGTAGGAGTAGTAAGTAGGAGTAGTAGGAGTAGTAGTAGCAGTAGTAGCAGCAAGCAGTCAGTGTGCTGCAGGCATGCCTGGGTAAAACGATTTCAGCAGGAAGCAGGAACACACGTGGCCAATCGGCTACCCCCAAAAACCCTCCAGGGAACAATTTGACCCTCCAGAGGGCGTGGCCACCCTCCAGAGGGTGTTTGAGGCTTGGAGGGTCAGGCCTTTCGCCCTCTAGAGGGATTTTGTTTCCATTGGTACCCTGTACAGGCTTGTCATGTGGGCTAGCCTCTAGAGTGGGCTGCCTATATACCGCTGGAGGGCCGTGCGGCAGGTTTGTTCCGGAGGAGGGCAATGGCCGTTTCAACCCTCTAGAGGGGTTTGTATTGAAAACTCTGGAGGGGGGTCGGCATTTCACCCTCCAGAGCGCGTTGGCCATTGTCTAGGGTTTGAAGTTTCGCCCCTCTAGAGGGAGCTCTTTTCTGATGCGACGGCTGGAGGTCTCTACTAAATGCTAGCCTCTAGAGTGGGCTGTCTATGTACCGCTGGAGGGCCGTGCGGCAGGTTTGTTCCGGAGGAGGGCAATGGTCGTTTCAACCCTCTAGAGGGGTTTATATTGAAAACTCTGGAGGGGGGTCGGCATTTCACCCTCCAGAGCGCGTTGGCGATTGTTTAGGGTATGAGGTTTCGCCCCTCTAGAGGGAGCTCTTTTCTGATGCGACGGCTGGAGGTCTCTACTAAATGCTAGCCTCTAGAGTGGGCTGTGGATATACGGCTGGAGGGCCGTGCGGCAGGTTTGTTCCGGAGGAGGGTAATGACCGTTTCAACCCTCTAGAGGGGTTTATATTGAAAACTCTGGAGGGGG
Organism: Nereocystis luetkeana; assembly: GCA_031213475.1. Taxonomy (NCBI): domain Eukaryota; class Phaeophyceae; order Laminariales; family Laminariaceae; genus Nereocystis; species Nereocystis luetkeana. The sequence goes on along the minus strand of JARUPZ010000037.1, from coordinate 2,701,275 downwards.
GTCGGCATTTCACCCTCCAGAAATGACCGTTTCAACCCTCTAGAGGGGTTTATATTGAAAACTCTGGAGGGGGGTCGGCATTTCACCCTCCAGAGCGCGTTGGCGATTGTTTAGGGTATGAGGTTTCGCCCCTGTAGAGGGAGCTTTTCTGATGCGACGGCTGGAGGTCTCTACTAAATGCTAGCCTCTAGAGTGTTTGCGTGCCGTTCGCTCTGGAGCGCCGTGGGAAATAGTTGCTCCGGTGGAGGTCTATGAGAATGGGCAGCCTCTGGAGGCACATTGATATTGCACCCGCTGAAGGTGGAACAACATGCTACCCACCAGAGGCATTGAGATTGCGCACGCGTGTGAGGCTGTCTGTACCTGCCCTCCCTTGAGTGATTCGTGGCTTGCTCGAGCCTTTCTTTGGACTGAAATTATCCAAATTACCTCCCAGTGTCTTGCTTGACGAACCCTCCGGCGCTTGCGAATTGAGCATTACACGACATGGGGTGGCCGTGGCGTATACACCAGTAACAACGCGATCCTTTTCTGGCCAAGACTCGCGAATTGTGATGCGAACATCGAGCATAGACAGCCTATAGAATGGCGTTTCTGCCTGAGCACAAACCCTTCGCTGCAATTCCTTATATCTCGAAATATTTCAGCCTGAATTCTTGACTACTTGATTCTCGACACATGTCGCGTTCTATACGCTCCGGGTCCAGACCGCACATACACACATACCGCTGCACAGCGGCAGCCTGTATCCAGCGGCCAGTTTTTTTTTTCAAATACGTTGCTTCAACCCCTATGAAATCAAGCTTCACAAGCATTTCGAAACCCTCAAAAACCGCCAGTCCGTTGAAGCCACACGCTGCACGCCACAGCTCTTGCCGATGGCAGCACTGGCAGCAAGCGATTACAGGCGATATACACATTCCCGTCGCATATACTCGTAGCTCTGAGCATGTGAAATCATTGAGTCGAAACGCTGTGGGTGAGGGCGTGGAGGGGCACCTAGGCCGACAATTTGAAATACAACTACCAGGTACAGCAGCACGCGAGCGTCCCTCCAAAACAGAAGCCTTTTTCGAAATGGACGAGACTGGAGAGCTGGAGAGGACAGCTCTCTCCATGGACTAGACGACCAGCGACAGCGTTGATGGCAGCTATCCCAAGGTGAGAGTACTCGAATGCTACTTTCCTTGTGGGTGGGCAACACATCATAGCTTGGAGTGGACCGCGTGATATATACAGCAGTGGGTCCCCCTATCTCAACTATTTCTACTCGTGGTACTGCGGCTGTGGTATCGTACAAGGGGGTCACGCTTTTTGTACGTCTGATCAGTGATAGCTCTCCTAGCCAATCGGAGCGATGCTACCAGATTTCCTTCTCGCCACCTAATTCTATCCCTCTTGTTAGACCCACAGCAGCAAGTAGATCACTGCTACGCTCTTCATTTTGTGATGCCCTGCTGGTGTACCTGTTGTACAAGTTTTTTTTTTACCCCACGGCATAAATTTAAAGACCCAACGGGCTGCATTTTGAATTTTGAACTTCGAGCATCTTTTTTTCGTACGAGTATTACGTACCTGGTACGTGTATGCGTACATCCATCCTGGTACTGCTGTACTCTACCTGGTACATCCACAAGCGGAGATTTTTTGTACAGTACCTGGTACGTTTGTTTGTATGATACGTACGTTAGGCATCACCTGGTGTTTTCCCATTTGGTACTTTGACCCCGCAGTGGGCCCACCCCATTCGACACCCGGCTCCCGATTGGAGGTTCAGAAATACATGTTGTACGAGTTTTTTTATGGTCCACGGCATACATTAAAAAACCCAAACGGGCTGCATTTTTGAATTTTGAACTTTGATTTTTTTTCACGTACGTACATCCTGGTACTCTCCAGCCACCAGCGGAGAAAATGTACGTACGTGCAAACTTGAAATTTGAGGGGTTTGTCCCCAAAACGGGACTGCGGTTCTAAAATGGTTGACTTTTTTTTTTACAGCAGTAGGTTGGCACGTACCAGGTATATGTTACATCACCTTGTATTTTCCCATTTGGTCATTTGACCCATCCCATTTGACACCCTACTCCCGCTTGGAGGCGCAGAAATATGATCAACCCTCCGCAGGAACCGCCGAACGCCCACCTGGCATCCTGGTCTCATTTGGTGCCATGTGTGTATAATAGGCCATGCAGGTCTACAACAACTCCAATGCTATCTGCTACACATACAGCCGTTTTGAAGCTACGTGCACTGAAGAGCCTTGGACGTTCGTGGGATTTCTCTGTGTCTCAGTCCTACGGGTACTGCTGTGCTGTTGTACTGCTGGAGTTGTCTGGTAGACGTCTGCCACGGATACTCTACTTTTCTGTCTCGCCCATTAAAGGTTTTTCAACTACAGCAGTTCAACCGCATAGCGCTACCCCTGTAGCGTGCAGTTGGGGAGTGATTATCTGCAGGCGGTTTATCCCGATGTCCATGTCGGCGTCGAGAGTGCCAAACACCTCATCGACGTAAACATATTCTTGTGGTTGTTTTGCATCCTTCTTACGCTGAATGCTATCCGTATTGTGTACCAGGTATTTTTTTTGGTGTGGCAGATGCTGCGTCTGTTCGCTTTCAGGAAAGGCCGGCTTGCGTTCAACCTTCCAAACAGACGTGCAACCTACATCGGCGAAGAGGCGGACGCCGTGGCAACTTTCTGCCGCTGTCTCTGCCCTTATCTCCTCGGTGAGTGCATGTCGCCACCGCTGCTGTACAAGCAGTTGACCACTGTTGGAGCTTGTTTTAGAAAGAGTTTTAGCCAAAATCAGGTATACCTGGTCATTTTTAGGCCAAAATCAATTATACCAGAAACTAGTTCAAAACACACGCCAGGAGCCCTGCTATTGGCCAGACTGACATCGTCACTGATTTTGGTTCGAATTGGTCAAGGGTTTACCTGCTTTATCTACAAGTACTCTGTCTAGCTTTCAACGTTCAACTGATTTGGGCCTATTTTGAACCAATGATAGGGGCCATACGTACACAGTTTTTTCTCCGCGTATGCGTGTGTGGTCCATCGGTTGCACAATTTTTGTGTAGAAACTCGTACGTAAGTACACATTCATGCGTACACTCGTACGCTCTGTGCTTGTACGTACCAGTAGTACGTACGTATTTATGCATACATGTCGCACGGTGATTCCATTTTTCCTTCTTTGGGGTGTACGGCAAGTATGTCAGGAGACCGCATTTTCACCCCTTGACGGACAGCAACTTTGCCTCGACATGCCTCGACTGACACCAAACTACTGTGGTACAGTACCTGTTAGGTTTTAGTTTGGAACATCGGCCCTACATCCTTGACAGCGCACGTTGTACTCCTGATATCTTCGGTGTACGATGTACTTCAGTTGTTATGATGTGTACTCTGTTGTTTTCTATGACCTATACCCTAAATAAAACAAAATAATTCAGATTTGGGAGGCCACACGCTATATATGTTGAGGCGCAGGTGTTTTTATATAGATCTCCATGGACTAAACGCCGATTGTGGCTCGCGTTTTGTACTTGGTTTTAGTATGTAACTGATTTTGGCCCAAAAATCGCCAGGTATACGTACCTGATTTTGGTCACAGCCCTTTTTGAAATATGTACCACGTAGATAAAGCTACGTAGCTAGAGGTCGGCCGCCATAGTTAGGATTTTCCGCATCCCATTTGAGAACTATACCGTGCCAGTTGTTGAAATCGCGACGACCCAACTCAATTCCGTTGCATTCTCCCAAACGTCGACTATGTACTCTTGATTGCACTCGCACATATTCGGCCCGGCCCACGTACCATATTTCAGGTAGAACCGATGACGATGAGCCACAGCCATCAACCGACGGCGACGGCAGGTTAAAAACAAGAGCTCATAGAAGTCAGAGTGGCCCCGTCGACGACACGGAGGAAATTCAGAGGAATCCACAGGCGGGAGGAGTAGCGATGGCGAGGGCTATAGCCAAGACAGCTGTTGCGATGACGATCACCGGGGCCTGGTCGAAGAAACCTCCACTCGCGGGGATAACTTGCCATGGACGAAGACTCTTATTGTGTAGGTTACGGCCTTTCAGCCATAGACGACAAGGAGGGGGGAAGGGGGTGAGGCGGCTGGCGCCTGAACAGTCGTGGATGATTACTAGGATTCTGATTAGTCGGGGGGAGGGGGGGATCAGAGCATCAGGGCATGTCTGTTTTCTATCTATTGGATTGCGTTCATATTCGTTTTTTTCCCGTGCTCGATGGTGGCAGGTGTGAGTAATTTTGTTGGGATGTCCCTGACCCATGTGTAGTGGCTTTGCGCCATCTCTGTTCCGTTGCAGTGCCCGCAGGGTGTGTTTTGTTCAAAGCGCGTGTTTAGCTCACACAGGTTGCCACAATGTGATGCCCCCTCTTGTGTTCGAATGATGATACCGTCTTCGTTTTTGTATTCTGGCCAGTTGATGCTGGGAATTTCAATATCCACATCTCTGTGTCTGGCTGCTGCCTATATTGTAATTGTTTGTCGGCGAAAGCTCAAGACAGGGGGGTTACTAATTTTTGTGAATTACGTATGATACTCGCTCAACCACGACATGTGGGGAGTTGTTATACTGTTGCCTCATCGTGGCGCAGGTTTAGAACTCGTCAAAGAGAGGCACGGGCTTCCCCGAAGCATACGCACGTAGATGCATTGAGCAGGGAGGAGGCAGACGGACACGCAAGGGGTAGGTTAGGCGGGTACCACGCCGCACGGTCGACATACTGTACACATTGATGTACATTACATGCCCGCAACCGGTGTTTGTATGGCGTATAATAGTCTCGAAAGGCGTGGCAGATATAGGACATCGTGTGTAAACAACTGTCCACACAGGGCCAGTTGGATTGAGCAAACATGTAGTAGATTCATAATATAAAGCAAACTATTCGATTCAACAATGTGTACTGTTTCCGCATATCTATAAATACAGGGGGCGCGTATGACTGTCAGCGTCTTGTGGCGGTTCACCGTACAAACCCACTAGATGTCGGTCTGGTGGGTGCGTTTTCGACTGCACTGCAGGGTCGCCCTTGTTTGGGCACCCTCCAGCGGGTACGGTCGCATACCCTCCAGAGGGTTTTGCGGGGTGGCGTCAGCCTCCAGAGCGTGCGCGCCGGGAAACTCTGTATGTCGATGTGGTGGGTCTGAAAATTGCCGCGCGATAGTGTCACCCAATTTTGGGCACCCTCCAGAGGAAAATATATTCTGCCCTCCAGAGGGTTTCTACTGTGACGCCGGCCTCCAGAGCGTGCGCGGCCGACCACTCTGTACGTCGGTGTGGTGGGTCTAAAAATTACCGCACCATAGTATCGCCCAATTTTGGGCACCCTCCAGAGGGAAAGATATTCTGCCCGCCAGAGGGTTTTTGTTGTGACGTCGGCCTCCAGAGCGTGCGCGGCCGACCACTCTGTACGTCGGTGTGGCGGGCCTAAAATTTACCGCACGATAGTATAGCCCAATTTTGGGCACCCTCCAGAGGGTAATATATCTTGCCCTCCAGAGGGTGTTTGGTGGTAGCCGATTGGCCACGTGTGAACATCCTGTAAGATCCACATTCCAGAATGCGCGGTTGCCGTTCGATATCTAAAAATGTGCGGCGTGATTCCAGCAGCGATCACCCCAACGGAGTTTACCCGTCGCCAAAAATCCTGATCCAACTGCCCAGGTCTACCGAGGTAGAGTATGAAACCTGGGGATGTTTTTATTGTGAGGTTTAGGGTCACCGGGCCAAGGATATATGTGAGTGTCTACATCCTGCGCAGGTACGGGTTGGGAGGAGTGTGGTTGTTTGTAGGAGGCCCAACTGGTATGGAGGTAGTAGTGCTGGGTGGCCATGTGATCGTTGGGTTGAGCGAAAAATGGATAGCACCACCAGGGCTGGCCACGTGGTCCCGTATCGAGATGGTGGAGGGTGGTCATGCCCATGTATGTATGTATGTGATCGTTCGCTGGGCTTGAGTGCAACTTTTTTTTGGGAGTAGTAGTAGTAGTAGTAGTAGTAGTAGTAGGAGTAGTAAGTAGGAGTAGTAGGAGTAGTAGCAGTAGTAGCAGCAAGCAGTCAGTGTGCTGCAGGCATGCCTGGGTAAAACGATTTCAGCAGGAAGCAGGAACATCCTGTAAGATCCACATTCCAGAATGCGCGGTTGCCGTTCGATATCTAAAAATGTGCGGCGTGATTCCAGCATCAATCACCCCAACGGAGTTTACCCGTCGCCAAATATCCTGATCCAACTGCCCAGGTCTACCGGGGTAGAGTATGAAACCTGGGGATGTTTTAATTGTGAGGTTTAGGGTCACCGGGCCAAGGATATATGTGAGTGTCTACATCCTGCGCAGGTACGAATGGGGAGGAGTGTGGTTGTTTGTAGGAGGCCCAACTGGTATGGAGGTAGTGGTGCTGGGTGGCCATGTGATCGTTGGGTTGAGCGAAAAATGGATAGCACCACCAGGGCTGGTCACGTGGTCCCGTATCGAGATGGTGGAGGGTGGTCATGCCCATGTATGTTTGTATGTGATCGTTCGCTGGGCTTGAGTGCAACTATTTTTTGGGAGTAGTAGTAGTAGTAGTAGTAGTAGTAGTAGTAGTAGGAGTAGTAAGTAGGAGTAGTCGGAGTAGTAGTAGCAGTAGTAGCAGCAAGCAGTCAGTGTGCTGCAGGCATGCCTGGGTAAAACGATTTCAGCAGGAAGCAGGAACATCCTGCAAGATCCACATTCCAAAATGCGCGGTTGCCGTTCGATATCTAAAAATGTGCGGCGTGATTCCAGCAGCAATCCCCCTAACGGAGTTTACACGTCGCCAAAAATCCTGATCCAACTGCCCAGGTCTACCGGGGTAGAGTATGAAACCTGGGGATGTTTTTATTGTGAGGTTTAGGGTCACCGGGCCAAGGATATATGTGAGTGTCTACATCCTGCGCAGGTACGAATGGGGAGGAGTGTGGTTATTTGTAGGAGGCCCAACTGGTATGGAGGTAGTGGTGCTGGGTGGCCATGTGATCGTTGGGTTGAGCGAAAAATGGATAGCACCACCAGGGCTGGCCACGTGGTCCCGTATCGAGATGGTGGAGGGTGGTCATGCCCACGTATGTATGTATGTGATCGTTCGCTGGGCTTGAGTGCAACTATTTTTTGAAGTAGTAGTAGTAGTAGTAGTAGTAGTAGTAGTAGGAGTAGTAAGTAGGAGTAGTAGGAGTAGTAGTAGCAGTAGTAGCAGCAAGCAGTCAGTGTGCTGCAGGCATGCCTGGGTAAAACGATTTCAGCAGGAAGCAGGAACATCCTGTAAGATCCACATTCCAGAATGCGCGGTTGCCGTTCGATATCTAAAAATGTGCGGCGTGATTCCAGCAGCAATCACCCCAACGGAGTTTACCCGTCGCCAAAAATCCTGATCCAACTGCCCAGGTCTACCGGGGTAGAGTATGAAACCTGGGGATGTTTTTATTGTGAGGTTTAGGGTCACCGGGCCATGGATATATGTGAGTGTCTACATCCTGCGCAGGTACAAATGGGGAGGAGTGTGGTTGTTTGTAGGAGGCCCAACTGGTATGTAGGTAGTGGTGCTGGGTGGCCATGTGATCGTTGGGTTGAGCGAAAAATGGATAGCACCACCAGGGCTGGCCACGTGGTCCGGTATCGAGATGGTGGAGGGTGGTCATGCCCACGTATGTATGTATGTGATCGTTCGCTGGGCTTGAGTGCAACTATTCTTTGGGAGTAGTAGTAGTAGTAGTAGTAGTAGTAGTAGTAGGAGTAGTAAGTAGGAGTAGTAGGAGTAGTAGTAGCAGTAGTAGCAGCAAGCAGTCAGTGTGCTGCAGGCATGCCTGGGTAAAACGATTTCAGCAGGAAGCAGGAACATCCTGTAAGATCCACATTCCAGAATGCGCGGTTGCTGTTCGATATCTAAAAATGTGCGGCGTGATTCCAGCAGCAATCACCCCAACGGAGTTTACCCGTCGCCAAAAATCCTGATCCAACTGCCCAGGTCTACCGGGGTAGAGTATGAAACCTGGGGATGTTTTAATTGTGAGGTTTAGGGTCACCGGGCCAAGGATATATGTGAGTGTCTACATCCTGCGCAGGTACGAATGGGGAGGAGTGTGGTTATTTGTAGGAGGCCCAACTGGTATGGAGGTAGTGGTGCTGGGTGGCCATGTGATCGTTGGGTTGAGCGAAAAATGGATAGCACCACCAGGGCTGGCCACGTGGTCCCGTATCGAGATGGTGGAGGGTGGTCATGCCCACGTATGTATGTATGTGATCGTTCGCTGGGCTTGAGTGCAACTATTTTTTGGGAGTAGTAGTAGTAGTAGTAGTAGTAGTAGTAGTAGTAGTAGGAGTAGTAAGTAGGAGTAGTAGGAGTAGTAGTAGCAGTAGTAGCAGCAAGCAGTCAGTGTGCTGCAGGCATGCCTGGGTAAAACGATTTCAGCAGGAAGCAGGAACATCCTGTAAGATCCACATTCCAGAATGCGCGGTTGCCGTTCGATATCTAAAAATGTGCGGCGTGATTCCAGCAGCGATCACCCCAACGGAGTTTACCCGTCGCCAAAAATCCTGATCCAACTGCCCAGGTCTACCGGGGTAGAGTATGAAACCTGGGGATGTTTTTATTGTGAGGTTTAGGGTCACCGGGCCAAGGATATATGTGAGTGTCTACATCCTGCGCAGGTACGGGTTGGGAGGAGTGTGGTTGTTTGTAGGAGGCCCAACTGGTATGGAGGTAGTAGTGCTGGGTGGCCATGTGATCGTTGGGTTGAGCGAAAAATGGATAGCACCACCAGGGCTGGCCACGTGGTCCCGTATCGAGATGGTGGAGGGTGGTCATGCCCATGTATGTATGTATGTGATCGTTCGCTGGGCTTGAGTGCAACTTTTTTTTGGGAGTAGTAGTAGTAGTAGTAGTAGTAGTAGGAGTAGTAAGTAGGAGTAGTAGGAGTAGTAGCAGTAGTAGCAGCAAGCAGTCAGTGTGCTGCAGGCATGCCTGGGTAAAACGATTTCAGCAGGAAGCAGGAACATCCTGTAAGATCCACATTCCAGAATGCGCGGTTGCCGTTCGATATCTAAAAATGTGCGGCGTGATTCCAGCAGCAATCACCCCAACGGAGTTTACCCGTCGCCAAATATCCTGATCCAACTGCCCAGGTCTACCGGGGTAGAGTATGAAACCTGGGGATGTTTTAATTGTGAGGTTTAGGGTCACCGGGCCAAGGATATATGTGAGTGTCTACATCCTGCGCAGGTACGAATGGGGAGGAGTGTGGTTGTTTGTAGGAGGCCCAACTGGTATGGAGGTAGTGGTGCTGGGTGGCCATGTGATCGTTGGGTTGAGCGAAAAATGGATAGCACCACCAGGGCTGGTCACGTGGTCCCGTATCGAGATGGTGGAGGGTGGTCATGCCCATGTATGTTTGTATGTGATCGTTCGCTGGGCTTGAGTGCAACTATTTTTTGGGAGTAGTAGTAGTAGTAGTAGTAGTAGTAGTAGGAGTAGTAAGTAGGAGTAGTCGGAGTAGTAGTAGCAGTAGTAGCAGCAAGCAGTCAGTGTGCTGCAGGCATGCCTGGGTAAAACGATTTCAGCAGGAAGCAGGAACATCCTGCAAGATCCACATTCCAGAATGCGCGGTTGCCGTTCGATATCTAAAAATGTGCGGCGTGATTCCAGCAGCAATCACCCTAACGGAGTTTACACGTCGCCAAAAATCCTGATCCAACTGCCCAGGTCTACCGGGGTAGAGTATGAAACCTGGGGATGTTTTTATTGTGAGGTTTAGGGTCACCGGGCCAAGGATATATGTGAGTGTCTACATCCTGCGCAGGTACGAATGGGGAGGAGTGTGGTTATTTGTAGGAGGCCCAACTGGTATGGAGGTAGTGGTGCTGGGTGGCCATGTGATCGTTGGGTTGAGCGAAAAATGGATAGCACCACCAGGGCTGGCCACGTGGTCCCGTATCGAGATGGTGGAGGGTGGTCATGCCCACGTATGTATGTATGTGATCGTTCGCTGGGCTTGAGTGCAACTATTTTTTGGGAGTAGTAGTAGTAGTAGTAGTAGTAGTAGTAGTAGTAGTAGTAGTAGGAGTAGTAAGTAGGAGTAGTAGGAGTAGTAGTAGCAGTAGTAGCAGCAAGCAGTCAGTGTGCTGCAGGCATGCCTGGGTAAAACGATTTCAGCAGGAAGCAGGAACATCCTGTAAGATCCACATTCCAGAATGCGCGGTTGCCGTTCGATATCTAAAAATGTGCAACGTGATTCCAGCAGCAATCACCCCAACGGAGTTTACCCGTCGCCAAAAATCCTGATCCAACTGCCCAGGTCTACCGGGGTAGAGTATGAAACCTGGGGATGTTTTTATTGTGAGGTTTAGGGTCACCGGGCCATGGATATATGTGAGTGTCTACATCCTGCGCAGGTACAAATGGGGAGGAGTGTGGTTGTTTGTAGGAGGCCCAACTGGTATGTAGGTAGTGGTGCTGGGTGGCCATGTGATCGTTGGGTTGAGCGAAAAATGGATAGCACCACCAGGGCTGGCCACGTGGTCCGGTATCGAGATGGTGGAGGGTGGTCATGCCCACGTATGTATGTATGTGATCGTTCGCTGGGCTTGAGTGCAACTATTCTTTGGGAGTAGTAGTAGTAGTAGTAGTAGTAGTAGTAGGAGTAGTAAGTAGGAGTAGTAGGAGTAGTAGTAGCAGTAGTAGCAGCAAGCAGTCAGTGTGCTGCAGGCATGCCCGGGTAAAACGATTTCAGCAGGAAGCAGGAACATCCTGTAAGATCCACATTCCAGAATGCGCGGTTGCCGTTCGATATCTAAAAATGTGCGGCGTGATTCCAGCAGCAATCACCCCAACGGAGTTTACCCGTCGCCAAAAATCCTGATCCAACTGCCCAGGTCTACCGGGGTAGAGTATGAAACCTGGGGATGTTTTTATTGTGAGGTTTAGGGTCACCGGGCCAAGGATATATGTGAGTGTCTACATCCTGCGCAGGTACGAATGGGGAGGAGTGTGGTTGTTTGTAGGAGGCCCAACTGGTATGGAGGTAGTGGTGCTGGGTGGCCATGTGATCGTTGGGTTGAGCGAAAAATGGATAGCACCACCAGGGCTGGCCACGTGGTCCCGTATCGAGATGGTGGAGGGTGGTCATGCCCATGTATGTATGTATGTGATCGTTCGCTGGGCTTGTGTGCAACTATTTTTTGGGAGTAGTAGTGGTAGTAGTAGTAGTAGTAGTAGTAGGAGTAGTAAGTAGGAGTAGTAGCAGTAGTAGCAGCAAGCAGTCAGTGTGCTGCAGGCATGCCTGGGTAAAACGATTTCAGCAGGAAGCAGGAACATCCTGTAAGATCCACATTCCAGAATGCGCGGTTGCTGTTCGATATCTAAAAATGTGCGGCGTGATTCCAGCAGCAATCACCCCAACGGAGTTTACCCGTCGCCAAAAATCCTGATCCAACTGCCCAGGTCTACCGGGGTAGAGTATGAAACCTGGGGATGTTTTTATTGTGAGGTTTAGGGTCACCGGGCCAAGGATATATGTGAGTGTCTACATCCTGCGCAGGTACGAATGGGGAGGAGTGTGGTTGTTTGTAGGAGGCCCAACTGGTATGGAGGTAGTGGTGCTGGGTGGCCATGTGATCGTTGGGTTGAGCGAAAAATGGATAGCACCACCAGGGCTGGCCACGTGGTCCCGTATCGAGATGGTGGAGGGTGGTCATGCCCATGTATGTATGTATGTATGTATGTGATCGTTCGCTGGGCTTGAGTGCAACTATTTTTTGGGAGTAGTAGTGGTAGTAGGAGTAGTAGTAGTAGTAGTAGGAGTAGTAGGAGTAGTAGTAGCAGTAGTAGCAGCAAGCAGTCAGTGTGCTGCAGGCATGCCTGGGTAAAACGATTTCAGCAGGAAGCAGGAACATCCTGTAAGATCCACATTCCAGAATGCGCGGTTTCCGTTCGATATCTGAAAATGTGCGGCGTGATTCCAGCAGCAATCACCCCAACGGAGGTTACACGTCGCCAAAAATCCTGATCCAACTGCCCAGGTCTACCGGGGTAGAGTATGAAACCTGGGGATGTTTTTATTGTGAGGTTTAGGGTCACCGGGCCAAGGATATTTGTGAGTGTCTACATCCTGCGCAGGTACGAATGGGGATGAGTGTGGTTGTTTGTAGGAGGCCCAACTGGTATGGAGGTAGTGGTGCTGGGTGGCCATGTGATCGTTGGGTTGAGCGAAAAATGGATAGCACCACCAGGGCTGGCCACGTGGTCCCGTATCGAGATGGTGGAGGGTGGTCATGCCCATGTATGTATGTATGTGACCGTTCGCTGGCCTTGAGTGCAACTATTTTTTGGGAGTAGTAGTAGTAGTAGTAGTAGTAGTAGTAGTAGTAGTAGTAGTAGTAGTAGTAGTAGTAGCAGTAGCAGCAAGCAGTCAGTGTGCTGCAGGCATGCCTGGGTAAAACGATTTCAGCAGGAAGCAGGAACATCCTGTAAGATCCACATTCCAGAATGCGCGGTTGCCGTTCGATATCTAAAAATGTGCGGCGTGATTCCAGCAGCAATCACCCCAACGGAGTTTACCCGTCGCCAAAAATCCTGATCCAACTGCCCAGGTCTACCGGGGTAGAGTATGAAACCTGGGGATGTTTTTATTGTGAGGTTCAGGGTCACCGGGCCAAGGATATATGTGAGTGTCTACATCCTGCGCAGGTACGAATGGGGAGGAGTGTGGTTGTTTGTAGGAGGCCCAACTGGTATGGAGGTAGTGGTGCTGGGTGGCCATGTGATCGTTGGGTTGAGCGAAAAATGGATAGCACCACGAGGGCTGGCCACGTGGTCCCGTATCGAGATGGTGGAGGGTGGTCATGCCCATGTATGTATGTATGTGATCGTTCGCTGGGCTTGAGTGCAACTATTTTTTGGGAGTAGTAGTAGTAGTAGTAGTAGTAGTAGTAAGTAGGAGTAGTAGGAGTAGTAGTAGCAGTAGTAGCAGCAAGCAGTCAGTGTGCTGCAGGCATGCCTGGGTAAAACGATTTCAGCAGGAAGCAGGAACATCCTGTAAGATCCACATTCCAGAATGCGCGGTTGCCGTTCGATATCTAAAAATGTGCGGCGTGATTCCAGCAGCAATCACCCCAACGGAGTTTACCCGTCGCCAAAAATCCTGATCCAACTGCCCAGGTCTACCGGGGTAGAGTATGAAACCTGGGGATGTTTTTATTGTGAGGTTTAGGGTCACCGGGCCAAGGATATATGTGAGTGTCTACATCCTGCGCAGGTACGAATGGGGAGGAGTGTGGTTGTTTGTAGGAGGCCCAACTGGTATGGAGGTAGTGGTGCTGGGTGGCCATGTGATCGTTGGGTTGAGCGAAAAATGGATAGCACCACCAGGGCTGGCCACGTGGTCCCGTATCGAGATGGTGGAGGGTGGTCATGCCCATGTATGTATGTATGTGATCGTTCGCTGGGCTTGAGTGCAATTATTTTTTGAGAGTAGTAGTAGTAGTAGTAGTAGTAGTAGTAGTAGTAGTAGGAGTAGTAAGTAGGAGTAGTAGGAGTAGTAGTAGCAGTAGTAGCAGCAAGCAGTCAGTGTGCTGCAGGCATGCCTGGGTAAAACGATTTCAGCAGGAAGCAGGAACATCCTGTAAGATCCACATTCCAGAATGCGCGGTTGCCGTTCGATATCTAAAAATGTGCGGCGTGATTCCAGCAGCAATCACCCCAACGGAGTTTACCCGTCGCCAAAAATCCTGATCCAACTGCCCAGGTCTACCGGGGTAGAGTATGAAACCTGGGGATGTTTTTATTGTGAGGTTTAGGGTCACCGGGCCAAGGATATATGTGAGTGTCTACATCCTGCGCAGGTACGAATGGGGAGGAGTGTGGTTGTTTGTAGGAGGCCCAACTGGTATGGAGGTAGTGGTGCTGGGTGGCCA
>JARUPZ010000037.1:2679804-2682304 GCA_031213475.1 Nereocystis luetkeana | reverse complement strand
GTAGAGTATGAAACCTGGGGATGTTTTTATTGTGAGGTTTAGGGTCACCGGGCCAAGGATATATGTGAGTGTCTACATCCTGCGCAGGTACGAATGGGGAGGAGTGTGGTTGTTTGTAGGAGGCCCAACTGGTATGGAGGTAGTGGTGCTGGGTGGCCATGTGATCGTTGGGTTGAGCGAAAAATGGATAGCACCACCAGGGCTGGCCACGTGGTCCCGTATCGAGATGGTGGAGGGTGGTCATGCCCATGTATGTATGTATGTGATCGTTCGCTGGGCTTGAGTGCAATTATTTTTTGGGAGTAGTAGTAGTAGTAGTAGTAGTAGTAGTAGTAGTAGTAGTAGTAGGAGTAGTAAGTAGGAGTAGTAGGAGTAGTAGTAGCAGTAGTAGCAGCAAGCAGTCAGTGTGCTGCAGGCATGCCTGGGTAAAACGATTTCAGCAGGAAGCAGGAACATCCTGTAAGATCCACATTCCAGAATGCGCGGTTGCCGTTCGATATCTAAAAATGTGCGGCGTGATTCCAGCAGCAATCACCCCAACGGAGTTTACCCGTCGCCAAAAATCCTGATCCAACTGCCCAGGTCTACCGGGGTAGAGTATGAAACCTGGGGATGTTTTTATTGTGAGGTTTAGGGTCACCGGGCCAAGGATATATGTGAGTGTCTACATCCTGCGCAGGTACGAATGGGGAGGAGTGTGGTTGTTTGTAGGAGGCCCAACTGGTATGGAGGTAGTGGTGCTGGGTGGCCATGTGATCGTTGGGTTGAGCGAAAAATGGATAGCACCACCAGGGCTGGCCACGTGGTCCCGTATCGAGATGGTGGAGGGTGGTCATGCCCATGTATGTATGTATGTGATCGTTCGCTGGGCTTGAGTGCAATTATTTTTTGGGAGTAGTAGTAGTAGTAGTAGTAGTAGTAGGAGTAGTAAGTAGGAGTAGTAGGAGTAGTAGTAGCAGTAGTAGCAGCAAGCAGTCAGTGTGCTGCAGGCATGCCTGGGTAAAACGATTTCAGCAGGAAGCAGGAACATCCTGTAAGATCCACATTCCAGAATGCGCGGTTGCCGTTCGATATCTAAAAATGTGCGGCGTGATTCCAGCAGCAATCACCCCAACGGAGTTTACCCGTCGCCAAAAATCCTGATCCAACTGCCCAGGTCTACCGGGGTAGAGTATGAAACCTGGGGATGTTTTTATTGTGAGGTTTAGGGTCACCGGGCCAAGGATATATGTGAGTGTCTACATCCTGCGCAGGTACGAATGGGGAGGAGTGTGGTTGTTTGTAGGAGGCCCAACTGGTATGGAGGTAGTGGTGCTGGGTGGCCATGTGATCGTTGGGTTGAGCGAAAAATGGATAGCACCACGAGGGCTGGCCACGTGGTCCCGTATCGAGATGGTGGAGGGTGGTCATGCCCATGTATGTATGTATGTGATCGTTCGCTGGGCTTGTGTGCAACTAATTTTTGGGAGTAGTAGTGGTAGTAGTAGTAGTAGTAGTAGTAGGAGTAGTAAGTAGGAGTAGTAGCAGTAGTAGCAGCAGTCAGTCAGTGTGCTGCAGGCATGCCTGGGTAAAACGATTTCAGCAGGAAGCAGGAACATCCTGTAAGATCCACATTCCAGAATGCGCGGTTGCCGTTCGATATCTAAAAATGTGCGGCGTGATTCCAGCAGCAATCACCCCAACGGAGTTTACCCGTCGCCAAAAATCCTGATCCAACTGCCCAGGTCTACCGGGGTAGAGTATGAAACCTGGGGATGTTTTTATTGTGAGGTTTAGGGTCACCGGGCCAAGGATATATGTGAGTGTCTACATCCTGCGCAGGTACGAATGGGGAGGAGTGTGGTTGTTTGTAGGAGGCCCAACTGGTATGGAGGTAGTGGTGCTGGGTGGCCATGTGATCGTTGGGTTGAGCGAAAAATGGATAGCACCACCAGGGCTGGCCACGTGGTCCCGTATCGAGATGGTGGAGGGTGGTCATGCCCATGTATGTATGTATGTATGTATGTGATCGTTCGCTGGGCTTGAGTGCAACTATTTTTCGGGAGTAGTAGTGGTAGTAGGAGTAGTAGTAGTAGTAGTAGGAGTAGTAGGAGTAGTAGTAGCAGTAGTAGCAGCAAGCAGTCAGTGTGCTGCAGGCATGCCTGGGTAAAACGATTTCAGCAGGAAGCAGGAACATCCTGTAAGATCCACATTCCAGAATGCGCGGTTGCCGTTCGATATCTAAAAATGTGCGGCGTGATTCCAGCAGCAATCACCCCAACGGAGGTTACACGTCGCCAAAACTCCTGATCCAACTGCCCAGGTCTACCGGGGTAGAGTATGAAACCTGGGGATGTTTTTATTGTGAGGTTTAGGGTCACCGGGCCAAGGATATTTGTGAGTGTCTACATCCTGCGCAGGTACGAATGGGGAGGAGTGTGGTTGTTTGTAGGAGGCCCAACTGGTATGGAGGTAGTGGTGCTGGGTGGCCATGTGATCGTTGGGTTGAGCGAAAAATGGA
>JARUPZ010000037.1:2442304-2667304 GCA_031213475.1 Nereocystis luetkeana | reverse complement strand
CGAACAATGGATAGCACCACCAGGGCTGGCCACGTGGTCCCGTATCGAGATGGTGGAGGGTGGTCATGCCCATGTATGTATGTATGTGATCGTTCGCTGGGCTTGAGTGCAACTATTTTTTGGGAGTAGTAGTATTAGTAGTAGTAGTAGTAGTAGGAGTAGGAGTAGTAAGTAGGAGTAGTAGGAGTAGTAGTAGCAGTAGTAGCAGCAAGCAGTCAGTGTGCTGCAGGCATGCCTGGGTAAAACGATTTCAGCAGGAAGCAGGAACATCCTGTAAGATCCACATTCCAGAATGCGCGGTTGCCGTTCGATATCTAAAAATGTGCGGCGTGATTCCAGCAGCAATCACCCCAACGGAGTTTACCCGTCGCCAAAAATCCTGATCCAACTGCCCAGGTCTACCGGGGTAGAGTATGAAACCTGGGGATGTTTTTATTGTGAGGTTTAGGGTCACCGGGCCAAGGATATATGTGAGTGTCTACATCCTGCGCAGGTACGAATGGGGAGGAGTGTGGTTGTTTGTAGGAGGCCCAACTGGTATGGAGGTAGTGGTGCTGGGTGGCCATGTGATCGTTGGGTTGAGCGAAAAATGGATAGCACCACCAGGGCTGGCCACGTGGTCCCGTATCGAGATGGTGGAGGGTGGTCATGCCCATGTATGTATGTATGTATGTGATCGTTCGCTGGGCTTGAGTGCAACTATTTTTTGGGAGTAGTAGTAGTAGTAGTAGTAGTAGGAGTAGTAAGTAGGAGTAGTAGGAGTAGTAGTAGCAGTAGTAGCAGCAAGCAGTCAGTGTGCTGCAGGCATGCCTGGGTAAAACGATTTCAGCAGGAAGCAGGAACATCCTGTAAGATCCACATTCCAGAATGCGCGGTTGCCGTTCGATATCTAAAAATGTGCGGCGTGATTCCAGCAGCAATCACCCCAACGGAGTTTACCCGTCGCCAAAATTCCAGATCCAACTGCCCAGGTCTACCGGGGTAGAGTATGAAACCTGGGGATGTTTTTATTGTGAGGTTTAGGGTTACCGGGCCAAGGATATATGTGAGTGTCTACATCCTGCGCAGGTACGAATGGGGAGGAGTGTGGTTGTTTGTAGGAGGCCCAACTGGTATGGAGGTAGTGGTGCTGGGTGGCCATGTGATCGTTGGGTTGAGCGAAAAATGGATAGCACCACCAGGGCTGGCCACGTGGTCCCGTATCGAGATGGTGGAGGGTGATCATGCCCATGTATGTATGTATGTATGTATGTGATCGTTCGCTGGGCTTGAGTGCAACTATTTTTTGGGAGTAGTAGTAGTAGTAGTAGTAGTAGTAGTAGTAGTAGTAGGAGTAGTAAGTAGGAGTAGTAGGAGTAGTAGTAGCAGTAGTAGCAGCAAGCAGTCAGTGTGCTGCAGGCATGCCTGGGTAAAACGATTTCAGCAGGAAGCAGGAACATCCTGTAAGATCCACATTCCAGAATGCGCGGTTGCCGTTCGATATCTAAAAATGTGCGGCGTGATTCCAGCAGCAATCACCCCAACGGAGTTTACCCGTCGCCAAAAATCCAGATCCAACTGCCCAGGTCTACCGGGGTAGAGTATGAAACCTGGGGATGTTTTTATTGTGAGGTTTAGGGTCACCGGGCCAAGGATATATGTGAGTGTCTACATCCTGCGCAGGTACGAATGGGGAGGAGTGTGGTTGTTTGTAGGAGGCCCAACTGGTATGGAGGTAGTGGTGCTGGGTGGCCATGTGATCGTTGGGTTGAGCGAAAAATGGATAGCACCACCAGGGCTGGCAACGTGGTCCCGTATCGAGATGGTGGAGGGTGGTCATGCCCATGTATGTATGTATGTATGTGATCGTTCGCTGGGCTTGAGTGCAACTATTTTTTGGGAGTAGTAGTAGTAGTAGTAGTAGTAGTAGTAGTAGTAGGAGTAGTAAGTAGGAGTAGTAGGAGTAGTAGTAGCAGTAGTAGCAGCAAGCAGTCAGTGTGCTGCAGGCATGCCTGGGTAAAACGATTTCAGCAGGAAGCAGGAACATCCTGTAAGATCCACATTCCAGAATGCGCGGTTGCCGTTCGATATCTAAACATGTGCGGCGTGATTCCAGCAGCAATCACCCCAACGGAGTTTACCCGTCGACAAAAATCCAGAACCAACTGCCCAGGTCTACCGGGGTAGAGTATGAAACCTGGGGATGTTTTTATTGTGAGGTTTAGGGTTACCGGGCCAAGGATATATGTGAGTGTCTACATCCTGCGCAGGTACGAATGGGGAGGAGTGTGGTTGTTTGTAGGAGGCCCAACTGGTATGGAGGTAGTGGTGCTGGGTGGCCATGTGATCGTTGGGTTGAGCGAAAAATGGATAGCACCACGAGGGCTGGCCACGTGGTCCCGTATCGAGATGGTGGAGGGTGGTCATGCCCATGTATGTATGTATGTATGTATGTGATCGTTCGCTGGGCTTGAGTGCAACTATTTTTTGGGAGTAGTAGTAGTAGTAGTAGTAGTAGTAGTAGGAGTAGTAAGTAGGAGTAGTAGGAGTAGTAGTAGCAGTAGTAGCAGCAAGCAGTCAGTGTGCTGCAGGCATGCCTGGGTAAAACGATTTCAGCAGGAAGCAGGAACATCCTGTAAGATCCACATTCCAGAATGCGCGGTTGCCGTTCGATATCTAAAAATGTGCGGCGTGATTCCAGCAGCAATCACCCCAACGGAGTTTACCCGTCGCCAAAAATCCAGATCCAACTGCCCAGGTCTACCGGGGTAGAGTATGAAACCTGGGGATGTTTTTATTGTGAGGTTTAGGGTCACCGGGCCAAGGATATATGTGAGTGTCTACATCCTGCGCAGGTACGAATGGGGAGGAGTGTGGTTGTTTGTAGGAGGCCCAACTGGTATGGAGGTAGTGGTGCTGGGTGGCCATGTGATCGTTGGGTTGAGCGAAAAATGGATAGCACCACCAGGGCTGGCCACGTGGTCCCGTATCGAGATGGTGGAGGGTGGTCATGCCCATGTATGTATGTATGTATGTGATCGTTCGCTGGGCTTGAGTGCAACTATTTTTTGGGAGTAGTAGTAGTAGTAGTAGTAGTAGTAGTAGTAGGAGTAGTAAGTAGGAGTAGTAGGAGTAGTAGTAGCAGTAGTAGCAGGAAGCAGTCAGTGTGCTGCAGGCATGCCTGGGTAAAACGATTTCAGCAGGAAGCAGGAACATCCTGTAAGATCCACATTCCAGAATGCGCGGTTGCCGTTCGATATCTAAAAATGTGCGGCGTGATTCCAGCAGCAATCACCCCAACGGAGTTTACCCGTCGCCAAAAATCCTGATCCAACTGCCCAGGTCTACCGGGGTAGAGTATGAAACCTGGGGATGTTTTTATTGTGAGGTTTAGGGTCACCGGGCCAAGGATATATGTGAGTGTCTACATCCTGCGCAGGTACGAATGGGGAGGAGTGTGGTTGTTTGTAGGAGGCCCAACTGGTATGGAGGTAGTGGTGCTGGGTGGCCATGTGATCGTTGGGTTGAGCGAAAAATGGATAGCACCACCAGGGCTGGCCACGTGGTCCCGTATCGAGATGGTGGAGGGTGGTCATGCCCATGTATGTATGTATGTGATCGTTCGCTGGGCTTGAGTGCAACTATTTTTTGGGAGTAGTAGTAGTAGTAGTAGTAGTAATAGTAGTAGTAGTAGGAGTAGTAAGTAGGAGTAGTAGGAGTAGTAGTAGCAGTAGTAGCAGCAAGCAGTCAGTGTGCTGCAGGCATGCCTGGGTAAAACGATTTCAGCAGGAAGCAGGAACATCCTGTAAGATCCACATTCCAGAATGCGCGGTTGCCGTTCAATATCTAAAAATGTGCGGCGTGATTCCAGCAGCAATCATCCCAACGGAGTTTACCCGTCCCCAAAAATCCTGATCCAACTGCCCAGGTCTACCGGGGTAGAGTATGAAACCTGGGGATGTTTTTATTGTGAGGTTTAGGGTCACCGGGCCAAGGATATATGTGAGTGTCTACATCCTGCGCAGGTACGAATGGGGAGGAGTGTGGTTGTTTGTAGGAGGCCCAACTGGTATGGAGGTAGTGGTGCTGGGTGGCCATGTGATCGTTGGGTTGAGCGAAAAATGGATAGCACCACCAGGGCTGGCCACGTGGTCCCGTATCGAGATGGTGGAGGGTGGTCATGCCCATGTATGTATGTATGTATGTATGTGATCGTTCGCTGGGCTTGAGTGCAACTTTGTTTTGGGAGTAGTAGTAGTAGTAGTAGTAGTAGTAGTAGTAGTAGGAGTAGTAAGTAGGAGTAGTAGGAGTAGTAGTAGCAGTAGTAGCAGCAAGCAGTCAGTGTGCTGCAGGCATGCCTGGGTAAAACGATTTCAGCAGGAAGCAGGAACATCCTGTAAGATCCACATTCCAGAATGCGCGGTTGCCGTTCGATATCTAAAAATGTGCGGCGTGATTCCAGCAGCAATCACCCCAACGGAGTTTACCCGTCGCCAAAAATCCAGATCCAACTGCCCAGGTCTACCGGGGTAGAGTATGAAACCTGGGGATGTTTTTATTGTGAGGTTTAGGGTTACCGGGCCAAGGATATATGTGAGTGTCTACATCCTGCGCAGGTACGAATGGGGAGGAGTGTGGTTGTTTGTAGGAAGCCCAACTGGTATGGAGGTAGTGGTGCTGGGTGGCCATGTGATCGTTGGGTTGAGCGAAAAATGGATAGCACCACCAGGGCTGGCCACGTGGTCCCGTATCGAGATGGTGGAGGGTGGTCATGCCCATGTATGTATGTATGTGATCGTTCGCTGGGCTTGAGTTCAACTATTTTTTGGGAGTAGTAGTAGTAGTAGTAGTAGGAGTAGTAGGAGTAGTAAGTAGGAGTAGTAGGAGTAGTAGTAGCAGTAGTAGCAGCAAGCAGTCAGTGTGCTGCAGGCATGCCTGGGTAAAACGATTTCAGCAGGAAGCAGGAACATCCTGTAAGATCCACATTCCAGAATGCGCGGTTGCCGTTCGATATCTAAAAATGTGCGGCGTGATTCCAGCAGCAATCACCCCAACGGAGTTTACCCGTCGACAAAAATCCTGATCCAACTGCCCAGGTCTACCGGGGTAGAGTATGAAACCTGGGGATGTTTTTATTGTGAGGTTTAGGGTCACCGGGCCAAGGATATATGTGAGTGTCTACATCCTGCGCAGGTACGAATGGGGAGGAGTGTGGTTGTTTGTAGGAGGCCCAACTGGTATGGAGGTAGTGGTGCTGGGTGGCCATGTGATAGATGGGTTGAGCGAACAATGGATAGCACCACCAGGACTGGCCACGTGGTCCCGTATCGAGATGGTGGAGGGTGGTCATGCCCATGTATGTATGTATGTGATCGTTCGCTGGGCTTGAGTGCAACTATTTTTTGGGAGTAGTAGTAGTAGTAGTAGTAGTAGTAGTAGTAGGAGTAGGAGTAGTAAGTAGGAGTAGTAGGAGTAGTAGTAGCAGTAGTAGCAGCAAGCAGTCAGTGTGCTGCAGGCATGCCTGGGTAAAACGATTTCAGCAGGAAGCAGGAACATCCTGTAAGATCCACATTCCAGAATGCGCGGTTGCCGTTCGATATCTATAAATGTTCGGCGTGATTCCAGAAGCAATCACCCCAACGGAGTTTACCCGTCGCCAAAATTCCTGATCCAACTGCCCAGGTCTACCGGGGTAGAGTATGAAACCTGGGGATGTTTTTATTGTGAGGTTTAGGGTCACCGGGCCAAGGATATATGTGAGTGTCTACATCCTGCGCAGGTACGAATGGGGAGAGTGTGGTTGTTTGTAGGAGGCCCAACTGGTATGGAGGTAGTGGTGCTGGGTGGCCATGTGATCGTTGGGTTGAGCGAACAATGGATAGCACCACCAGGGCTGGCCACGTGGTGCCGTATCGAGATGGTGGAGGGTGGTCATGCCCATGTATGTATGTATGTGATCGTTCGCTGGGCTTGAGTGCAACTATTTTTTGGGAGTAGTAGTATTAGTAGTAGTAGTAGTAGTAGGAGTAGGAGTAGTAAGTAGGAGTAGTAGGAGTAGTAGTAGCAGTAGTAGCAGCAAGCAGTCAGTGTGCTGCAGGCATGCCTGGGTAAAACGATTTCAGCAGGAAGCAGGAACATCCTGTAAGATCCACATTCCAGAATGCGCGGTTGCCGTTCGATATCTAAAAATGTGCGGCGTGATTCCAGCAGCAATCACCCCAACGGAGTTTACCCGTCGCCAAAAATCCTGATCCAACTGCCCAGGTCTACCGGGGTAGAGTATGAAACCTGGGGATGTTTTTATTGTGAGGTTTAGGGTCACCGGGCCAAGGATATATGTGAGTGTCTACATCCTGCGCAGGTACGAATGGGGAGGAGTGTGGTTGTTTGTAGGAGGCCCAACTGGTATGGAGGTAGTGGCGCTGGGTGGCCATGTGATCGTTGGGTTGAGCGAAAAATGGATAGCACCACCAGGGCTGGCCACGTGGTCCCGTATCGAGATGGTGGAGGGTGGTCATGCCCATGTATGTATGTATGTATGTGATCGTTCGCTGGGCTTGAGTGCAACTATTTTTTGGGAGTAGTAGTAGTAGTAGTAGTAGTAGGAGTAGTAAGTAGGAGTAGTAGGAGTAGTAGTAGCAGTAGTAGCAGCAAGCAGTCAGTGTGCTGCAGGCATGCCTGGGTAAAACGATTTCAGCAGGAAGCAGGAACATCCTGTAAGATCCACATTCCAGAATGCGCGGTTGCCGTTCGATATCTAAAAATGTGCGGCGTGATTCCAGCAGCAATCACCCCAACGGAGTTTACCCGTCGCCAAAAATCCAGATCCAACTGCCCAGGTCTACCGGGGTAGAGTATGAAACCTGGGGATGTTTTTATTGTGAGGTTTAGGGTCACCGGGCCAAGGATATATGTGAGTGTCTACATCCTGCGCAGGTACGAATGGGGAGGAGTGTGGTTGTTTGTAGGAGGCCCAACTGGTATGGAGGTAGTGGTGCTGGGTGGCCATGTGATCGTTGGGTTGAGCGAAAAATGGATAGCACCACCAGGGCTGGCAACGTGGTCCCGTATCGAGATGGTGGAGGGTGGTCATGCCCATGTATATATGTATGTGATCGTTCGCTGGGCTTGAGTGCAACTATTTTTTGGGAGTAGTAGCAGTAGTAGTAGCAGTAGCAGGAGTGGTAAGTAGGAGTAGTAGGAGTAGTAGTAGCAGTAGTAGCAGCAAGCAGTCAGTGTGCTGCAGGCATGCCTGGGTAAAACGATTTCAGCAGGAAGCAGGAACATCCTGTAAGATCCACATTCCAGAATGCGCGGTTGCCGTTCAATATCTAAAAATGTGCGGCGTGATTCCAGCAGCAATCATCCCAACGGAGTTTACCCGTCCCCAAAAATCCTGATCCAACTGCCCAGGTCTACCGGGGTAGAGTATGAAACCTGGGGATGTTTTTATTGTGAGGTTTAGGGTCACCGGGCCAAGGATATATGTGAGTGTCTACATCCTGCGCAGGTACGAATGGGGAGGAGTGTGGTTGTTTGTAGGAGGCCCAACTGGTATGGAGGTAGTGGTGCTGGGTGGCCATGTGATCGTTGGGTTGAGCGAAAAATGGATAGCACCACCAGGGCTGGCCACGTGGTCCCGTATCGAGATGGAGGAGGGTGGTCATGCCCATGTATATATGTATGTGATCGTTCGCTGGGCTTGAGTGCAACTATTTTTTGGGAGTAGTAGCAGTAGTAGTAGCAGTAGTAGGAGTGGTAAGTAGGAGTAGTAGGAGTAGTAGTAGCAGTAGTAGCAGCAAGCAGTCAGTGTGCTGCAGGCATGCCTGGGTAAAACGATTTCAGCAGGAAGCAGGAACATCCTGTAAGATCCACATTCCAGAATGCGCGGTTGCCGTTCAATATCTAAAAATGTGCGGCGTGATTCCAGCAGCAATCATCCCAACGGAGTTTACCCGTCCCCAAAAATCCTGATCCAACTGCCCAGGTCTACCGGGGTAGAGTATGAAACCTGGGGATGTTTTTATTGTGAGGTTTAGGGTCACCGGGCCAAGGATATATGTGAGTGTCTACATCCTGCGCAGGTACGAATGGGGAGGAGTGTGGTTGTTTGTAGGAGGCCCAACTGGTATGGAGGTAGTGGTGCTGGGTGGCCATGTGATCGTTGGGTTGAGCGAAAAATGGATAGCACCACCAGGGCTGGCCACGTGGTCCCGTATCGAGATGGTGGAGGGTGGTCATGCCCATGTATGTATGTATGTGATCGTTCGCTGGGCTTGAGTGCAACTATTCGTTGGGAGTAGTAGTAGTAGTAGTAGTAGTAGTAGTAGTAGGAGTAGTAAGTAGGAGTAGTAGGAGTAGTAGTAGCAGTAGTAGCAGCAAGCAGTCAGTGTGCTGCAGGCATGCCTGGGTAAAACGATTTCAGCAGGAAGCAGGAACATCCTGTAAGATCCACATTCCAGAATGCGCGGTTGCCGTTCAATATCTAAAAATGTGCGGCGTGATTCCAGCAGCAATCACCCCAACGGAGGTTACCCGTCGCCAAAAATCCTGATCCAACTGCCCAGGTCTACCGGGGTAGAGTATGAAACCTGGGGATGTTTTTATTGTGAGGTTTAGGGTCACCGGGCCAAGGATATATGTGAGTGTCCACATCCTGCGCAGGCACGAATGGGGAGGAGTGTGGTTGTTTGTGGGAAGCCCAACTGGTATGGAGGTAGTGGTGCTGGGTGGCCATGTGATCGTTGGGTTGAGCGAAAAATGGATAGCACCACCAGGGCTGGCCACGTGGTCCCGTATCGAGATGGTGGAGGGTGGTCATGCCCATGTATATATGTATGTGATCGTTCGCTGGGCTTGAGTGCAACTATTTTTTGGGAGTAGTAGCAGTAGTAGTAGCAGTAGTAGGAGTGGTAAGTAGGAGTAGTAGGAGTAGTAGTAGCAGTAGTAGCAGCAAGCAGTCAGTGTGCTGCAGGCATGCCTGGGTAAAACGATTTCAGCAGGAAGCAGGAACATCCTGTAAGATCCACATTCCAGAATGCGCGGTTGCCGTTCAATATCTAAAAATGTGCGGCGTGATTCCAGCAGCAATCATCCCAACGGAGTTTACCCGTCCCCAAAAATCCTGATCCAACTGCCCAGGTCTACCGGGGTAGAGTATGAAACCTGGGGATGTTTTTATTGTGAGGTTTAGGGTCACCGGGCCAAGGATATATGTGAGTGTCTACATCCTGCGCAGGTACGAATGGGGAGGAGTGTGGTTGTTTGTAGGAGGCCCAACTGGTATGGAGGTAGTGGTGCTGGGTGGCCATGTGATCGTTGGGTTGAGCGAAAAATGGATAGCACCACCAGGGCTGGCCACGTGGTCCCGTATCGAGATGGTGGAGGGTGGTCATGCCCATGTATGTATGTATGTGATCGTTCGCTGGGCTTGAGTGCAACTATTCGTTGGGAGTAGTAGTAGTAGTAGTAGTAGTAGGAGTAGTAAGTAGGAGTAGTAGGAGTAGTAGTAGCAGTAGTAGCAGCAAGCAGTCAGTGTGCTGCAGGCATGCCTGGGTAAAACGATTTCAGCAGGAAGCAGGAACATCCTGTAAGATCCACATTCCAGAATGCGCGGTTGCCGTTCGATATCTAAAAATGTGCGGCGTGATTCCAGCAGCAATCACCCCAACGGAGTTTACCCGTCGCCAAAAATCCTGATCCAACTGCCCAGGTCTACCGGGGTAGAGTATGAAACCTGGGGATGTTTTTATTGTGAGGTTTAGGGTCACCGGGCCAAGGATATATGTGAGTGTCTACATCCTGCGCAGGCACGAATGGGGAGGAGTGTGGTTGTTTGTGGGAAGCCCAACTGGTATGGAGGTAGTGGTGCTGGGTGGCCATGTGATCGTTGGGTTGAGCGAAAAATGGATAGCACCACCAGGGCTGGCCACGTGGTCCCGTATCGAGATGGAGGAGGGTGGTCATGCCCATGTATATATGTATGTGATCGTTCGCTGGGCTTGAGTGCAACTATTTTTTGGGAGTAGTAGCAGTAGTAGTAGCAGTAGTAGGAGTGGTAAGTAGGAGTAGTAGGAGTAGTAGTAGCAGTAGTAGCAGCAAGCAGTCAGTGTGCTGCAGGCATGCCTGGGTAAAACGATTTCAGCAGGAAGCAGGAACATCCTGTAAGATCCACATTCCAGAATGCGCGGTTGCCGTTCAATATCTAAAAATGTGCGGCGTGATTCCAGCAGCAATCATCCCAACGGAGTTTACCCGTCCCCAAAAATCCTGATCCAACTGCCCAGGTCTACCGGGGTAGAGTATGAAACCTGGGGATGTTTTTATTGTGAGGTTTAGGGTCACCGGGCCAAGGATATATGTGAGTGTCTACATCCTGCGCAGGTACGAATGGGGAGGAGTGTGGTTGTTTGTAGGAGGCCCAACTGGTATGGAGGTAGTGGTGCTGGGTGGCCATGTGATCGTTGGGTTGAGCGAAAAATGGATAGCACCACCAGGGCTGGCCACGTGGTCCCGTATCGAGATGGTGGAGGGTGGTCATGCCCATGTATGTATGTATGTGATCGTTCGCTGGGCTTGAGTGCAACTATTCGTTGGGAGTAGTAGTAGTAGTAGTAGTAGTAGTAGGAGTAGTAAGTAGGAGTAGTAGGAGTAGTAGTAGCAGTAGTAGCAGCAAGCAGTCAGTGTGCTGCAGGCATGCCTGGGTAAAACGATTTCAGCAGGAAGCAGGAACATCCTGTAAGATCCACATTCCAGAATGCGCGGTTGCCGTTCAATATCTAAAAATGTGCGGCGTGATTCCAGCAGCAATCACCCCAACGGAGTTTACCCGTCGCCAAAAATCCTGATCCAACTGCCCAGGTCTACCGGGGTAGAGTATGAAACCTGGGGATGTTTTTATTGTGAGGTTTAGGGTCACCGGGCCAAGGATATATGTGAGTGTCCACATCCTGCGCAGGCACGAATGGGGAGTAGTGTGGTTGTTTGTGGGAAGCCCAACTGGTATGGAGGTAGTGGTGCTGGGTGGCCATGTGATCGTTGGGTTGAGCGAAAAACGGATAGCACCACCAGGGCTGGCCACGTGGTCCCGTATCGAGATGGTGGAGGGTGGTCATGCCCATGTATATATGTATGTGATCGTTCGCTGGGCTTGAGTGCAACTATTTTTTGGGAGTAGTAGCAGTAGTAGTAGCAGTAGTAGGAGTGGTAAGTAGGAGTAGTAGGAGTAGTAGTAGCAGTAGTAGCAGCAAGCAGTCAGTGTGCTGCAGGCATGCCTGGGTAAAACGATTTCAGCAGGAAGCAGGAACATCCTGTAAGATCCACATTCCAGAATGCGCGGTTGCCGTTCAATATCTAAAAATGTGCGGCGTGATTCCAGCAGCAATCATCCCAACGGAGTTTACCCGTCCCCAAAAATCCTGATCCAACTGCCCAGGTCTACCGGGGTAGAGTATGAAACCTGGGGATGTTTTTATTGTGAGGTTTAGGGTCACCGGGCCAAGGATTTATGTAAGTGTCTACATCCTGCGCAGGTACGAATGGGGAGGAGTGTGGTTGTTTGTAGGAGGCCCAACTGGTATGGAGGTAGTGGTGCTGGGTGGCCATGTGATCGTTGGGTTGAGCGAAAAATGGATAGCACCACCAGGGCTGGCCACGTGGTCCCGTATCGAGATGGTGGAGGGTGGTCATGCCCATGTATGTATGTATGTGATCGTTCGCTGGGCTTGAGTGCAACTATTCGTTGGGAGTAGTAGTAGTAGTAGTAGTAGTAGTAGTAGTAGTAGTAGTAGGAGTAGTAAGTAGGAGTAGTAGGAGTAGTAGTAGCAGTAGTAGCAGCAAGCAGTCAGTGTGCTGCAGGCATGCCTGGGTAAAACGATTTCAGCAGGAAGCAGGAACATCCTGTAAGATCCACATTCCAGAATGCGCGGTTGCCGTTCAATATCTAAAAATGTGCGGCGTGATTCCAGCAGCAATCATCCCAACGGAGTTTACCCGTCCCCAAAAATCCTGATCCAACTGCCCAGGTCTACCGGGGTAGAGTATGAAACCTGGGGATGTTTTTATTGTGAGGTTTAGGGTCACCGGGCCAAGGATATATGTGAGTGTCTACATCCTGCGCAGGTACGAATGGGGAGGAGTGTGGTTGTTTGTAGGAGGCCCAACTGGTATGGAGGTAGTGGTGCTGGGTGGCCATGTGATCGTTGGGTTGAGCGAAAAATGGATAGCACCACCAGGGCTGGCCACGTGGTCCCGTATCGAGATGGTGGAGGGTGGTCATGCCCATGTATGTATGTATGTGATCGTTCGCTGGGCTTGAGTGCAACTATTCGTTGGGAGTAGTAGTAGTAGTAGTAGTAGTAGTAGTAGGAGTAGTAAGTAGGAGTAGTAGGAGTAGTAGTAGCAGTAGTAGCAGCAAGCAGTCAGTGTGCTGCAGGCATGCCTGGGTAAAACGATTTCAGCAGGAAGCAGGAACATCCTGTAAGATCCACATTCCAGAATGCGCGGTTGCCGTTCAATATCTAAAAATGTGCGGCGTGATTCCAGCAGCAATCACCCCAACGGAGTTTACCCGTCGCCAAAAATCCTGATCCAACTGCCCAGGTCTACCGGGGTAGAGTATGAAACCTGGGGATGTTTTTATTGTGAGGTTTAGGGTCACCGGGCCAAGGATATATGTGAGTGTCCACATCCTGCGCAGGCACGAATGGGGAGTAGTGTGGTTGTTTGTGGGAAGCCCAACTGGTATGGAGGTAGTGGTGCTGGGTGGCCATGTGATCGTTGGGTTGAGCGAAAAATGGATAGCACCACCAGGGCTGGCCACGTGGTCCCGTATCGAGATGGTGGAGGGTGGTCATGCCCATGTATATATGTATGTGATCGTTCGCTGGGCTTGAGTGCAACTATTTTTTGGGAGTAGTAGCAGTAGTAGTAGCAGTAGCAGGAGTGGTAAGTAGGAGTAGTAGGAGTAGTAGTAGCAGTAGTAGCAGCAAGCAGTCAGTGTGCTGCAGGCATGCCTGGGTAAAACGATTTCAGCAGGAAGCAGGAACATCCTGTAAGATCCACATTCCAGAATGCGCGGTTGCCGTTCAATATCTAAAAATGTGCGGCGTGATTCCAGCAGCAATCATCCCAACGGAGTTTACCCGTCCCCAAAAATCCTGATCCAACTGCCCAGGTCTACCGGGGTAGAGTATGAAACCTGGGGATGTTTTTATTGTGAGGTTTAGGGTCACCGGGCCAAGGATATATGTGAGTGTCTACATCCTGCGCAGGTACGAATGGGGAGGAGTGTGGTTGTTTGTAGGAGGCCCAACTGGTATGGAGGTAGTGGTGCTGGGTGGCCATGTGATCGTTGGGTTGAGCGAAAAATGGATAGCACCACCAGGGCTGGCCACGTGGTCCCGTATCGAGATGGTGGAGGGTGGTCATGCCCATGTATGTATGTATGTGATCGTTCGCTGGGCTTGAGTGCAACTATTCGTTGGGAGTAGTAGTAGTAGTAGTAGTAGTAGGAGTAGTAAGTAGGAGTAGTAGGAGTAGTAGTAGCAGTAGTAGCAGCAAGCAGTCAGTGTGCTGCAGGCATGCCTGGGTAAAACGATTTCAGCAGGAAGCAGGAACATCCTGTAAGATCCACATTCCAGAATGCGCGGTTGCCGTTCGATATCTAAAAATGTGCAGCGTGATTCCAGCAGCAATCACCCCAACGGAGTTTACCCGTCGCCAAAAATCCTGATCCAACTGCCCAGGTCTACCGGGGTAGAGTATGAAACCTGGGGATGTTTTTATTGTGAGGTTTAGGGTCACCGGGCCAAGGATATATGTGAGTGTCTACATCCTGCGCAGGCACGAATGGGGAGGAGTGTGGTTGTTTGTGGGAAGCCCAACTGGTATGGAGGTAGTGGTGCTGGGTGGCCATGTGATCGTTGGGTTGAGCGAAAAATGGATAGCACCACCAGGGCTGGCCACGTGGTCCCGTATCGAGATGGAGGAGGGTGGTCATGCCCATGTATATATGTATGTGATCGTTCGCTGGGCTTGAGTGCAACTATTTTTTGGGAGTAGTAGCAGTAGTAGTAGCAGTAGTAGGAGTGGTAAGTAGGAGTAGTAGGAGTAGTAGTAGCAGTAGTAGCAGCAAGCAGTCAGTGTGCTGCAGGCATGCCTGGGTAAAACGATTTCAGCAGGAAGCAGGAACATCCTGTAAGATCCACATTCCAGAATGCGCGGTTGCCGTTCAATATCTAAAAATGTGCGGCGTGATTCCAGCAGCAATCATCCCAACGGAGTTTACCCGTCCCCAAAAATCCTGATCCAACTGCCCAGGTCTACCGGGGTAGAGTATGAAACCTGGGGATGTTTTTATTGTGAGGTTTAGGGTCACCGGGCCAAGGATATATGTGAGTGTCTACATCCTGCGCAGGTACGAATGGGGAGGAGTGTGGTTGTTTGTAGGAGGCCCAACTGGTATGGAGGTAGTGGTGCTGGGTGGCCATGTGATCGTTGGGTTGAGCGAAAAATGGATAGCACCACCAGGGCTGGCTACGTGGTCCCGTATCGAGATGGTGGAGGGTGGTCATGCCCATGTATGTATGTATGTGATCGTTCGCTGGGCTTGAGTGCAACTTTTCGTTGGGAGTAGTAGTAGTAGTAGTAGTAGTAGTAGTAGTAGTAGGAGTAGTAAGTAGGAGTAGTAGGAGTAGTAGTAGCAGTAGTAGCAGCAAGCAGTCAGTGTGCTGCAGGCATGCCTGGGTAAAACGATTTCAGCAGGAAGCAGGAACATCCTGTAAGATCCACATTCCAGAATGCGCGGTTGCCGTTCGATATCTAAAAATGTGCGGCGTGATTCCAGCAGCAATCACCCCAACGGAGTTTACCCGTCGCCAAAAATCCTGATCCAACTGCCCAGGTCTACCGGGGTAGGGTATGAAACCTGGGGATGTTTTTATTGTGAGGTTTAGGGTCACCGGGCCAAGGATATATGTGAGTGTCTACATCCTGCGCAGGTACGAATGGGGAGGAGTGTGGTTGTTTGTAGGAGGCCCAAATGGTATGGAGGTAGTGGTGCTGGGTGGCCATGTGATCGTTGGGTTGAGCGAAAAATGGATAGCACCACGAGGGCTGGCCACGTGGTCCCGTATCGAGATGGTGGAGGGTGGTCATGCCCATGTATGTATGTATGTGATCGTTCGCTGGGCTTGAGTGCAACTATTGTTTGGGAGTAGTAGTAGTAGTAGTAGTAGTAGTAGTAGGAGTAAACAGACAAAACGGAAAAATGGGAACGAAACAAAAAATGGGAACGGACGGTTTTTTTTAGAAAGCTAACCAATTGTGTACAACTCCAAGAAAAAAAGTTGACAGTCCTGTGGGGCTGCACAGCAAGCAGCCTTCGAATGAGCTGTCGCTCAGGCTGGAAGTCCTCGGCATCGCCGCGGTAGCCAGCATCTAGAGAAATCACAATAGAGCCAGCGTATATCGCTTTTTGCGCCCACCCGAAGGCACGAGATGGGGCATGACCGTTCTGACGAGCTCCTCTCACAGGGCTGGCCAAAGGGTTTCGCAGGATCATTTTGGTTCTCTGATTCATGATACACCACATGGTTCTGGAGATACGGCTTGGTTCTCATTTTAGGCTTCGTTCCCATTTTTCCGATTTGTCTGTTAGTAGTAGGAGTAGTAAGTAGTAGTAGTAGGAGTAGTAGTAGCAGTAGTAGCAGCAAGCAGTCAGTGTGCTGCAGGCATGCCTGGGTAAAACGATTTCAGCAGGAAGCAGGAACATCCTGTAAGATCCACATTCCAGAATGCGCGGTTGCCGTTCGATATCTAAAAATGTGCGGCGTGATTCCAGCAGCAATCACCCCAACGGAGTTTACCCGTCGCCAAAAATCCTGATCCAACTGCCCAGGTCTACCGGGGTAGAGTATGAAACCTGGGGATGTTTTTATTGTGAGGTTTAGGGTCACCGGGCCAAGGATATATGTGAGTGTCTACATCCTGCGCAGGTACGAATGGGGAGGAGTGTGGTTGTTTGTAGGAGGCCCAACTGGTATGGAGGTAGTGGTGCTGGGTGGCCATGTGATCGTTGGGTTGAGCGAAAAATGGATAGCACCACCAGGGCTGGCCACGTGGTCCCGTATCGAGATGCTGGAGGGAGGTCATGCCCATGTATGTATGTGTGTATGTGATCGTTCGCTGGGCTTGAGTGCAACAATTTTTGGGAGTAGGAGTAGTAGTAGTAGTAGTAGTAGTAGTAGGAGTAGTAGGAGTAGTAAGTAGGAGTGGTAGAAGTAGTAGTAGCAGTAGTAGCAGCAAGCAGTCAGTGTGCTGCAGGCATGCCTGGGTAAAACGATTTCAGCAGGAAGCAGGAACATCCTGTAAGATCCACATTCTAGAATGCGCGGTTGCCGTTCGATATCTAAAAATGTGCGGCGTGATTCCAGCAGCAATCACCCCAACGGAGTTTACCCGTCGCCAAAAATCCTGATCCAACTGCCCAGGTCTACCGGGGTAGAGTATGAAACCTGGGGATGTTTTTATTTTGAGGTTTAGGGTCACCGGGCCAAGGATATATGTGAGTGTCTACATCCTGCGCAGGTACGAATGGGGAGGAGTGTGGTTGTTTGTAGGAGGCCCAACTGGTATGGAGGTAGTGGTGCTGGGTGGCCATGTGATCGTTGGGTTGAGCGAAAAATGGATAGCACCACCAGGGCTGGCCACGTGGTCCCGTATCGAGATGGTGGAGGGTGGTCATGCCCATGTATGTATGTATGTATGTGATCGTTCGCTGGGCTTGAGTGCAACTGTTTTTTTGGAGTAGTAGTAGTAGTAGTAGTAGTAGTAGTAGCAGTAGTAAGTAGGAGTAGAAAAAGTAGTAGTAGCAGTAGTAGCAGCAAGCAGTCAGTGTGCTGCAGGCATGCCTGGGTAAAACGATTTCAGCAGAAAGCAGGAACATCCTGTAAGATCCACATTCCAGAATGCGCGGTTGCCGTTCGATATCTAAAAATGTGCGGCGTGATTCCAGCAGCAATCACCCCAACGGAGTTTACCCGTCGCCAAAAATCCTGATCCAACTGCCCAGGTCTACTGGGGTAGAGTATGAAACCTGGGGATGTTTTTATTGTGAGGTTTAGGGTCACCGGGCCAAGGATATATGTGAGTGTCTACATCCTGCGCAGGTACGAATGGGGAGGAGTGTGGTTGTTTGTAGGAGGCCCAACTGGTATGGAGGTAGTGGTGCTGGGTGGCCATGTGATCGTTGGGTTGGGCGAAAAATGGATAGCACCACCAGGGCTGGCCACGTGGTCCCGTATCGAGATGGTGGAGGGTGGTCATGCCCATGTATGTATGTATGTGATCGTTCGCTGGGCTTGAGTGCAACTATTGTTTGGGAGTAGTAGTAGAAGTAGTAGTAGTAGTAGTAGTAGGAGTAGTAAGGAGGAGTAGTAGGAGTAGTAGTAGCAGTAGTAGCAGCAAGCAGTCAGTGTGCTGCAGGCATGCCTGGGTAAAACGATTTCAGCAGGAAGCAGGAACATCCTGTAAGATCCACATTCCAGAATGCGCGGTTGCCGTTCGATATCTAAAAATGTGCGGCGTGATTCCAGCAGCAATCACCCCAACGGAGTTTACCCGTCGCCAAAAATCCTGATCCAACTGCCCAGGCCTACCGGGGTAGAGTATGAAACCTGGGGATGTTTTTATTGTGAGGTTTAGGGTCACCGGGCCAAGGATTTATGTGAGTGTCTACATCCTGCGCAGGTACGAATGGGGAGGAGTGTGGTTGTTTGTAGGAGGCCCAACTGGTATGGAGGTAGTGGTGCTCGGTGGCCATGTGATCGTTGGGTTGAGCGAAAAATGGATAGCACCACGAGGGCTGGCCACGTGGTCCCGTATCGAGATGGTGGAGGGTGGTCATGCCCATGTATGTATGTATGTGATCGTTCGCTGGGCTTGAGTGCAACTATTGTTTGGGAGTAGTAGTAGTAGTAGTAGTAGTAGTAGGAGTAGTAGGAGTAGTAAGTAGGAGTAGTAGGAGTAGTAGTAGCAGTAGTAGCAGCAAGCAGTCAGTGTGCTGCAGGCATGCCTGGGTAAAACGATTTCAGCAGGAAGCAGGAACATCCTGTAAGATCCACATTCCAGAATGCGCGGTTGCCGTTCGATATCTAAAAATGTGCGGCGTGATTCCAGCAGCAATCACCCCAACGGAGTTTACCCGTCGACAAAAATCCTGATCCAACTGCCCAGGTCTACCGGGGTAGAGTATGAAACCTGGGGATGTTTTTATTGTGAGGTTTAGGGTCACCGGGCCAAGGATATATGTGAGTGTCTACATCCTGCGCAGGTACGAATGGGGAGGAGTGTGTTTGTTTGTAGGAGGCCCAACTGGTATGGAGGTAGTGGTGCTGGGTGGCCATGTGATCGTTGGGTTGAGCAAAAAATGGATAGCACCACGAGGGCTGGCCACGTGGTCCCGTATCGAGATGGTGGAGGGTGGTCATGCCCATGTATGTATGTATGTGATCGTTCGCTGGGCTTGAGTTCAACTATTTTTTGGGAGTAGTAGTAGTAGGAGTAGTAGGAGTAGTAAGTAGCAGTAGTAGGAGTAGTAGTAGCAGTAGTAGCAGCAAGCAGTCAGTGTGCTGCAGGCATGCCTGGGTAAAACGATTTCAGCAGGAAGCAGGAACATCCTGTAAGATCCACATTCCAGAATGCGCGGTTGCCGTTCGATATCTAAAAATGTGCGGCGTGATTCCAGCAGCAATCACCCCAACGGAGTTTACCCGTCGCCAAAAATCCTGATCCAACTGCCCAGGTCTACCGGGGTAGAGTATGAAACCTGGGGATGTTTTTATTGTGAGGTTTAGGGTCACCGGGCCAAGGATATATGTGAGTGTCTACATCCTGCGCAGGTACGAATGGGGAGGAGTGTGGTTGTTTGTAGGAGGCCCAACTGGTATGGAGGTAGTGGTGCTCGGTGGCCATGTGATCGTTGGGTTGAGCGAAAAATGGATAGCACCACGAGGGCTGGCCACGTGGTCCCGTATCGAGATGGTGGAGGGTGGTCATGCCCATGTATGTATGTATGT
The DNA here is from genome assembly GCA_031213475.1 of Nereocystis luetkeana. Classification (NCBI taxonomy): domain Eukaryota; class Phaeophyceae; order Laminariales; family Laminariaceae; genus Nereocystis; species Nereocystis luetkeana. Next base: position 2,648,249 of record JARUPZ010000037.1, on the reverse strand, counting down.
GATCGTTCGCTGGGCTTGAGTGCAACTATATTTTGGGAGTAGTAGTAGTAGTAGTAGTAGTAGTAGGAGTAGTAAGTAGGAGTAGTAGGAGTAGTAGTAGCAGTAGTAGCAGCAAGCAGTCAGTGTGCTGCAGGCATGCCTGGGTAAAACGATTTCAGCAGGAAGCAGGAACATCCTGTAAGATCCACATTCCAGAATGCGCGGTTGCCGTTCGATATCTAAAAATGTGCGGCGTGATTCCAGCAGCAATCACCCCAACGGAGTTTACCCGTCGCCAAAAATCCTGATCCAACTGCCCAGGCCTACCGGGGTAGAGTATGAAACCTGGGGATGTTTTTATTGTGAGGTTTAGGGTCACCGGGCCAAGGATTTATGTGAGTGTCTACATCCTGCGCAGGTACGAATGGGGAGGAGTGTGGTTGTTTGTAGGAGGCCCAACTGGTATGGAGGTAGTGGTGCTCGGTGGCCATGTGATCGTTGGGTTGAGCGAAAAATGGATAGCACCACGAGGGCTGGCCACGTGGTCCCGTATCGAGATGGTGGAGGGTGGTCATGCCCATGTATGTATGTATGTGATCGTTCGCTGGGCTTGAGTGCAACTATTGTTTGGGAGTAGTAGTAGTAGTAGTAGTAGTAGTAGGAGTAGTAGGAGTAGTAAGTAGTAGTAGTAGTAGGAGTAGTAGTAGCAGTAGTAGCAGCAAGCAGTCAGTGTGCTGCAGGCATGCCTGGGTAAAACGATTTCAGCAGGAAGCAGGAACATCCTGTAAGATCCACATTCCAGAATGCGCGGTTGCCGTTCGATATCTAAAAATGTGCGGCGTGATTCCAGCAGCAATCACCCCAACGGAGTTTACCCGTCGACAAAAATCCTGATCCAACTGCCCAGGTCTACCGGGGTAGAGTATGAAACCTGGGGATGTTTTTATTGTGAGGTTTAGGGTCACCGGGCCAAGGATATATGTGAGTGTCTACATCCTGCGCAGGTACGAATGGGGAGGAGTGTGGTTGTTTGTAGGAGGCCCAACTGGTATGGAGGTAGTGGTGCTGGGTGGCCATGTGATCGTTGGGTTGAGCAAAAAATGGATAGCACCACGAGGGCTGGCCACGTGGTCCCGTATCGAGATGGTGGAGGGTGGTCATGCCCATGTATGTATGTATGTGATCGTTCGCTGGGCTTGAGTTCAACTATTTTTTGGGAGTAGTAGTAGTAGGAGTAGTAGGAGTAGTAAGTAGGAGTAGTAGTAGTAGTAGTAGCAGTAGTAGCAGCAAGCAGTCAGTGTGCTGCAGGCATGCCTGGGTAAAACGATTTCAGCAGGAAGCAGGAACATCCTGTAAGATCCACATTCCAGAATGCGCGGTTGCCGTTCGATATCTAAAAATGTGCGGCGTGATTCCAGCAGCAATCACCCCAACGGAGTTTACCCGTCGCCAAAAATCCTGATCCAACTGCCCAGGTCTACCGGGGTAGAGTATGAAACCTGGGGATGTTTTTATTGTGAGGTTTAGGGTCACCGGGCCAAGGATATATGTGAGTGTCTACATCCTGCGCAGGTACGAATGGGGAGGAGTGTGGTTGTTTGTAGGAGGCCCAACTGGTATGGAGGTAGTGGTGCTCGGTGGCCATGTGATCGTTGGGTTGAGCGAAAAATGGATAGCACCACGAGGGCTGGCCACGTGGTCCCGTATCGAGATGGTGGAGGGTGGTCATGCCCATGTATGTATGTATGTGATCGTTCGCTGGGCTTGAGTGCAACTATATTTTGGGAGTAGTAGTAGTAGTAGTAGTAGTAGTAGTAGGAGTAGTAAGTAGGAGTAGTAGGAGTAGTAGTAGCAGTAGTAGCAGCAAGCAGTCAGTGTGCTGCAGGCATGCCTGGGTAAAACGATTTCAGCAGGAAGCAGGAACATCCTGTAAGATCCACATTCCAGAATGCGCGGTTGCCGTTCGATATCTAAAAATGTGCGGCGTGATTCCAGCAGCAATCACCCCAACGGAGTTTACCCGTCGCCAAAAATCCTGATCCAACTGCCCAGGTCTACCGGGGTAGAGTATGAAACCTGGGGATGTTTTTATTGTGAGGTTTAGGGTCACCGGGCCAAGGATATATGTGAGTGTCTACATCCTGCGCAGGTACGAATGGGGAGGAGTGTGGTTGTTTGTAGGAGGCCCAACTGGTATGGAGGTAGTGGTGCTGGGTGGCCATGTGATCGTTGGGTTGAGCGAAAAATGGATAGCACCACGAGGGCTGGCCACGTGGTCCCGTATCGAGATGGTGGAGGGTGGTCATGCCCATGTATGTATGTATGTGATCGTTCGCTGGGCTTGAGTGCAACTATTTTTTGGGAGTAGTAGTAGTAGTAGTAGTAGTAGGAGTAGTAAGTAGGAGTAGTAGGAGTAGTAGTAGCAGTAGTAGCAGCAAGCAGTCAGTGTGCTGCAGGCATGCCTGGGTAAAACGATTTCAGCAGGAAGCAGGAACATCCTGTAAGATCCACATTCCAGAATGCGCGGTTGCCGTTCGATATCTAAAAATGTGCGGCGTGATTCCAGCAGCAATCACCCCAACGGAGTTTACCCGTCGCCAAAAATCCTGATCCAACTGCCCAGGTCTACCGGGGTAGAGTATGAAACCTGGGGATGTTTTTATTGTGAGGTTTAGGGTCACCGGGCCAAGGATTTATGTGAGTGTCTACATCCTGCGCAGGTACGAATGGGGAGGAGTGTGGTTGTTTGTAGGAGGCCCAACTGGTATGGAGGTAGTGGTGCTGGGTGGCCATGTGATCGTTGGGTTGAGCGAAAAATGGATAGCACCACCAGGGCTGGCCACGTGGTCCCGTATCGAGATGGTGGAGGGTGGTCATGCCCATGTATGTATGTATGTGATCGTTCGCTGGGCTTGAGTGCAACTATTTTTTGGGAGTAGTAGTAGAAGTAGTAGTAGTAGTAGTAGTAGTAGTAGTAGGAGTAGTAAGTAGGAGTAGTAGGAGTATTAGTAGCAGTAGTAGCAGCAAGCAGTCAGTGTGCTGCAGGCATGCCTGGGTAAAACGATTTCAGCAGGAAGCAGGAACATCCTGTAAGATCCACATTCCAGAATGCGCGGGTGCCGTTCGATATCTAAACATGTGCGGCGTGATTCCAGCAGCAATCACCCCAACGGAGTTTACCCGTCGCCAAAAATCCTGATCCAACTGCCCAGGTCTACCGGGGTAGAGTATGAAACCTGGGGATGTTTTTAGTGTGAGGTTTAGGGTCACCGGGCCAAGAATATATGTGAGTGTCTACATCCTGCGCAGGTACGAATGGGGAGGAGTGTGGTTGTTTGTAGGAGGCCCAACTGGTATGGAGGTAGTGGTGCTGGGTGGCCATGTGATCGTTGCGTTGAGCGAAAAATGGATAGCACCACCAGGGCTGGCCACGTGGTCCCGTATCGAGATGGTGGAGGGTGGTCATGCCCATGTATGTATTTATGTGATCGTTCGCTGGTCTTGAGTGCAACTATTGTTTGGTAGTAGTAGTAGTAGTAGTAGTAGTAGTAGTAGTAGTAGTAGTAGTAGTAGTAGTAGTAGTATTAATAGGAGTAGTAAGTAGGAGTAGTAGGAGTAGTAGTAGCAGTAGTAGCAGCAAGCAGTCAGTGTGCTGCAGGCATGCCTGGGTAAAACGATTTCAGCAGGAAGCAGGAACATCCTGTAAGATCCACATTTCAGAATGCGCGGTTGCCGTTCGATATCTAAAAATGTGCGGCGTGATTCCAGCAGCAATCACCCCAACGGAGTTTACCCGTCGCCAAAAATCCTGATCCAACTGCCCAGGTCTACCGGGGTAGAGTATGAAACCTGGGGATGTTTTTATTGTGAGGTTTAGGGTCACCGGGCCAAGGATATATGTGAGTGTCTACATCCTGCGCAGGTACGAATGGGGAGGAGTGTGGTTGTTTGTAGGAGGCCCAACTGGTATGGAGGTAGTGGTGCTGGGTGGCCATGTGATCGTTGGGTTGAGCGAAAAATGGATAGCACCACCAGGGCTGGCCACGTGGTCCCGTATCGAGATGGTGGAGGGTGGTCATGCCCATGTATGTATGTATGTGATCGTTCGCTGGGCTTGAGTGCAACTATTGTTTGGGAGTAGTAGTAGTAGTAGTAGTAGTAGTAGTAGTAGTAGTAGTAGTAGTAGTAGGAGTAGTAAGTAGGAGTAGTAGGAGTAGTAGTAGCAGTAGTAGCAGCAAGCAGTCAGTGTGCTGCAGGCATGCCTGGGTAAAACGATTTCAGCAGGAAGCAGGAACATCCTGTAAGATCCACATTCCAGAATGCGCGGTTGCCGTTCGATATCTAAAAATGTGCGGCGTGATTCCAGCAGCAATCACCCCAACGGAGTTTACCCGTCGCCAAAATTCCTGATCCAACTGCCCAGGTCTACCGGGGTAGAGTATGAAACCTGGGGATGTTTTTATTGTGAGGTTTAGGGTCACCGGGCCAAGGATATATGTGAGTGTCTACATCCTGCGCAGGTACGAATGGGGAGGAGTGTGGTTGTTTGTAGGAGGCCCAACTGGTATGGAGGTAGTGGTGCTGGGTGGCCATGTGATCGTTGGGTTGAGCGAAAAATGGATAGCACCACCAGGGCTGGCCACGTGGTCCCGTATCGAGATGGTGGAGGGTGGTCATGCCCATGTATGTATGTATGTGATCGTTCGCTGGGCTTGAGTGCAACTATTTTTTGGGAGTAGTAGTAGAAGAAGTAGTAGTAGTAGTAGTAGGAGTAGTAAGTAGGAGTAGTAGGAGTAGTAGTAGCAGTAGTAGCAGCAAGCAGTCAGTGTGCTGCAGGCATGCCTGGGTAAAACGATTTCAGCAGGAAGCAGGAACATCCTGTAAGATCCACATTCCAGAATGCGCGGTTGCCGTTCGATATCTAAACATGTGCGGCGTGATTCCAGCAGCAATCACCCCAACGGAGTTTACCCGTCGTTAAAAATACTGATCCAACTGCCCAGGTCTACCGGGGTAGAGTATGAAACCTGGGGATGTTTTTAGTGTGAGGTTTAGGGTCACCGGGCCAAGGATATATGTGAGTGTCTACATCCTGCGCAGGTACGAATGGGGAGGAGTGTGGTTGTTTGTAGGAGGCCCAACTGGTATGGAGGTAGTGGTGCTGGGTGGCCATGTGATCGTTGGGTTGAGCGAAAAATGGATAGCACCACCAGGGCTGGCCACGTGGTCCCGTATCGAGATGGTGGAGGGTGGTCATGCCCATGTATGTATGTATGTGATCGTTCCCTGGGCTTGAGTGCAACTATTTTTTGGGAGTAGTAGAAGTAGTAGTAGTAGTAGTAGTAGTAGTAGGAGTAGTAAGTAGGAGTAGTAGGAGTAGTAGTAGCAGTAGTAGCAGCAAGCAGTCAGTGTGCTGCAGGCATGCCTGGGTAAAACGATTTCAGCAGGAAGCAGGAACATCCTGTAAGATCCACATTTCAGAATGCGCGGTTGCCGTTCGATATCTAAAAATGTGCGGCGTGATTCCAGCAGCAATCACCCCAACGGAGTTTACCCGTCGCCAAACATCCTGATCCGACTGCCCAGGTCTACCGGGGTAGAGTATGAAACCTGGGGATGTTTTTATTGTGAGGTTTAGGGTCACCGGGCCAAGGATATATGTGAGTGTCTACATCCTGCGCAGGTACGAATGGGGAGGAGTGTGGTTGTTTGTAGGAGGCCCAACTGGTATGGAGGTAGTGGTGCTGGGTGGCCATGTGATCGTTGCGTTGAGCGAAAAATGGATAGCACCACCAGGGCTGGCCACGTGGTCCCGTATCGAGATGGTGGAGGGTGGTCATGCCCATGTATGTATGTATGTGATCGTTCGCTGGGCTTGAGTGCAACTATTTTTTGGGAGTAGTAGTAGTAGTAGTAGTAGTAGTAGTAGTAGGAGTAGTAAGTAGGAGTAGCAGGAGTAGTAGTAGCAGTAGTAGCAGCAAGCAGTCAGTGTGCTGCAGGCATGCCTGGGTAAAACGATTTCAGCAGGAAGCAGGAACATCCTGTAAGATCCACATTTCAGAATGCGCGGTTGCCGTTCGATATCTAAAAATGTGCGGCGTGATTCCAGCAGCAATCACCCCAACGGAGTTTACCCGTCGCCAAAAATCCTGATCCAACTGCCCAGGTCTACCGGGGTAGAGTATGAAACCTGGGGATGTTTTTAGTGTGAGGTTTAGGGTCACCTGGCCAAGGATATATGTGAGTGTCTACATCCTGCGCAGGTACGAATGGGGAGGAGTGTGGTTGTTTGTAGGAGGCCCAACTGGTATGGAGGTAGTGGTGCTGGGTGGCCATGTGATCGTTGGGTTGAGCGAAAAATGGATAGCACCACCAGGGCTGGCCACGTGGTCCCGTATCGAGATGGTGGAGGGTGATCATGCCAATGTATGTATGTGATCGTTCGCTGGGCTTGAGTGCAACTATTTTTTGGGAGTAGTAGTAGTAGTAGTAGTAGTAGTAGTAGTAGTAGTAGTAGTAGTAGTAGTAGTAGTAGTAGTAGTAGGAGTAGTAGTAGTAGGAGTAGTAAGTAGGAGTAGTAGCAGCAAGCAGTCAGTGTGCTGCAGGCATGCCTGGGTAAAACGATTTCAGCAGGAAGCAGGAACATCCTGTAAGATCCACATTCCAGAATGCGCGGTTGCCGTTCGATATCTAAAAATGTGCGGCGTGATTCCAGCAGCAATCACCCCAACGGAGTTTACCCGTCGCCAAAAATCCTGATCCGACTGCCCAGGTCTACCGGGGTAGAGTATGAAACCTGGGGATGTTTTTATTGTGAGGTTTAGGGTCACCGGGCCAAGGATATATGTGAGTGTCTACATCCTGCGCAGGTACGAATGGGGAGGAGTGTGGTTGTTTGTAGGAGGCCCAACTGGTATGGAGGTAGTGGTGCTGGGTGGCCATGTGATCGTTGCGTTGAGCGAAAAATGGATAGCACCACCAGGGCTGGCCACGTGGTCCCGTATCGAGATGGTGGAGGGTGGTCATGCCCATGTATGTATGTATGTGATCGTTCGCTGGGCTTGAGTGCAACTATTTTTTGGGAGTAGTAGTAGTAGTAGTAGTAGTAGTAGTAGTAGTAGTAGTAGTAGTAGTAGTAGTAGTAAGAGTAGTAAGTAGGAGTAGCAGGAGTAGTAGTAGCAGTAGTAGCAGCAAGCAGTCAGTGTGCTGCAGGCATGCCTGGGTAAAACGATTTCAGCAGGAAGCAGGAACATCCTGTAAGATCCACATTTCAGAATGCGCGGTTGCCGTTCGATATCTAAAAATGTGCGGCGTGATTCCAGCAGCAATGACCCCAACGGAGTTTACCCGTCGCCAAAAATCCTGATCCAACTGCCCAGGTCTACCGGGGTAGAGTATGAAACCTGGGGATGTTTTTAGTGTGAGGTTTAGGGTCACCGGGCCAAGGATATATGTGAGTGTCTACATCCTGCGCAGGTACGAATGGGGAGGAGTGTGGTTGTTTGTAGGAGGCCCAACTGGTATGGAGGTAGTGGTGCTGGGTGGCCATGTGATCGTTGGGTTGAGCGAAAAATGGATAGCACCACCAGGGCTGGCCACGTGGTCCCGTATCGAGATGGTGGAGGGTGGTCATGCCCATGTATGTATGTATGTGATCGTTCGCTGGGCTTGAGTGCAACTATTTTTTGGGAGTAGTAGTAGTAGTAGTAGTAGTAGTAGGAGTAGTAAGTAGGAGTAGTAGGAGTAGTAGTAGCAGTAGTAGCAGCAAGCAGTCAGTGTGATGCAGGCATGCCTGGGTAAAACGATTTCAGCAGGAAGCAGGAACATCCTGTAAGATCCACATTCCAGAATGCGCGGTTGCCGTTCGATATGTGAAAATGTGCGGCGTGATTCCAGCAGCAATCACCCCAACGGAGTTTACCCGTCACCAGCAATCCTGATCCAACTGCCCAGGTCTACCGGGGTAGAGTATGAAACCTGGGAATGTTTTTATTGTGAGGTTTAGGGTCACCGGGCCAAGGATATATGTGAGTGTCTACATCCTGCGCAGGTACGAATGGGGAGGAGTGTGGTTGTTTGTAGGAGGCCCAACTGGTATGGAGGTAGTGGTGCTGGGTGGCCATGTGATCGTTGGGTTGAGCGAAAAATTGATAGCACCACCAGGGCTGGCCACGTGGTCCCGTATCGAGATGGTGGAGGGTGATCATGCCCATGTATGTATGTATGTGATCGTTCGCTGGGCTTGAGTGCAACTATTTTTTGGGAGTAGTAGTAGTAGTAGTAGTAGTAGTAGTAGTAGTAGTAGTAGTAGTAGTAGTAGTAGTAGTAGTAGGAGTAGTAAGTAGGAGTAGTAGGAGTAGTAGTAGCAGTAGTAGCAGCAAGCAGTCAGTGTGCTGCAGGCATGCCTGGGTAAAACGATTTCAGCAGGAAGCAGGAACATCCTGTAAGATCCACATTCCAGAATGCGCGGTTGCCGTTCGATATCTGAAAATGTGCGGCGTGATTCCAGCAGCAATCACCCCAACGGAGTTTACCCGTCGCCAAAAATCCTGATCCGACTGCCCAGGTCTACCGGGGTAGAGTATGAAACCTGGGTATGTTTTTATTGTGAGGTTTAGGGTCACCGGGCCAAGGATATATGTGAGTGTCTACATCCTGCGCAGGTACGAATGGGGAGGAGTGTGGTTGTTTGTAGGAGGCCCAACTGGTATGGAGGTAGTGGTGCTGGGTGGCCATGTGATCGTTGGGTTGAGCGAAAAATGGATAGCACCACCAGGGCTGGCCACGTGGTCCCGTATCGAGATGGTGGAGGGTGGTCATGCCCATGTATGTATGTATGTGATCGTTCGCTGGGCTTGAGTGCAACTATTTTTTGGGAGTAGTAGTAGTAGTAGTAGTAGTAGTAGTAGTAGTAGTAGTAGGAGTAGTAAGTAGGAGTAGTAGGAGTAGTAGTAGCAGTAGTAGCAGCAAGCAGTCAGTGTGATGCAGGCATGCCTGGGTAAAACGATTTCAGCAGGAAGCAGGAACATCCTGTAAGATCCACATTCCAGAACGCGCGGTTGCCGTTCGATATCTAAAAATGTGCGGCGTGATTCCAGCAGCAATCACCCCAACGGAGTTTACCCGTCGCCAAAAATCCTGATCCAACTGCCCAGGCCTACCGGGGTAGAGTATGAAACCTGGGGATGTTTTTATTGTGAGGTTTAGGGTCACCGGGCCAAGGATATATGTGAGTGTCTACATCCTGCGCAGGTACGAATGGGGAGGAGTGTGGTTGTTTGTAGGAGGCCCAACTGGTATGGAGGTAGTGGTGCTGGGTGGCCATGTGATCGTTGGGTTGAGCGAAAAATTGATAGCACCACCAGGGCTGGCCACGTGGTCCCGTATCGAGATGGTGGAGGGTGATCATGCCCATGTATGTATGTATGTGATCGTTCGCTGGGCTTGAGTGCAACTATTTTTTGGGAGTAGTAGTAGTAGTAGTAGTAGTAGTAGTAGTAGTAGTAGTAGTAGTAGTAGTAGGAGTAGTAAGTAGGAGTAGTAGGAGTAGTAGTAGCAGTAGTAGCAGCAAGCAGTCAGTGTGCTGCAGGCATGCCTGGGTAAAACGATTTCAGCAGGAAGCAGGAACATCCTGTAAGATCCACATTCCAGAATGCGCGGTTGCCGTTCGATATCTAAAAATGTGCGTCGTGATTCCAGCAGCAATCACCCCAACGGAGTTTACCCGTCGCCAAAAATCCTGATCCGACTGCCCAGGTCTACCGGGGTAGAGTATGAAACCTGGGGATGGTTTTATTGTGAGGTTTAGGGTCACCGGGCCAAGGATATATGTGAGTGTCTACATCCTGCGCAGGTACGAATGGGGAGGAGTGTGGTTGTTTGTAGGAGGCCCAACTGGTATGGAGGTAGTGGTGCTGGGTGGCCATGTGATCGTTGGGTTGAGCGAAAAATGGATAGCACCACCAGGGCTGGCCACGTGGTCCCGTATCGAGATGGTGGTGGGTGATCATGCCCATGTATGTATGTATGTGATCGTTCGCTGGGCTTGAGTGCAACTATTTTTTGGGAGTAGTAGCAGTAGTAGTAGTAGTAGTAGTAGTAGTAGTAGGAGTAGTAAGTAGGAGTAGTAGGAGTAGTAGTAGCAGTAGTAGCAGCAAGCAGTCAGTGTGCTGCAGGCATGCCTGGGTAAAACGATTTCAGCAGGAAGCAGGAACATCCTGTAAGATCCACATTCCAGAATGCGCGGTTGCCGTTCGATATCTAAAAATGTGCGGCGTGATTCCAGCAGCAATCACCCCAACGGAGTTTACCCGTCGACAAAAATCCTGATCCAACTGCCCAGGTCTACCGGGGTAGAGTATGAAACCTGGGGATGTTTTCAGTTTGAGGTTTAGGGTCACCGGGCCAAGGATATATGTGAGTGTCTACATCCTGCGCAGGTACGAATGGGGAGGAGTGTGGTTGTTTGTAGGAGGCCCAACTGGTATGGAGGTAGTGGTGCTGGGTGGCCATGTGATCGTTGGGTTGAGCGAAAAATGGATAGCACCACCAGGGCTGGCCACGTGGTCCCGTATCGAGATGGTGGAGGGTGATCATGCCCATGTATGTATGTATGTGATAGTTCGCTGGGCTTGAGTGCAACTATTGTTTGGGAGTAGTAGTAGTAGTAGTAGTAGTAGTAGTAGGATTTGTAGTAGTAGGAGTAGTAGTAGCAGTAGTAGCAGCAAGCAGTCAGTGTGCTGCAGGCATGCCTGGGTAAAACGATTTCAGCAGGAAGCAGGAACATCCTGTAAGATCCACATTTCAGAATGCGCGGTGGCCGTTCGATATCTAAAATTGTGCGGCGTGATTCCAGCAGCAATCACCCCAACGGAGTTTACCCGTCGCCAACAATCCTGATCCAACTGCCCAGGTCTACCGGGGTAGAGTATGAAACCTGGGGATGTTTTTATTGTGAGGTTTAGGGTCACCGGGCCAAGGATATATGTGAGTGTCTACATCCTGCGCAGGTACGAATGGGGAGGAGTGTGGTTGTTTGTAGGAGGCCCAACTGGTATGGAGGTAGTGGTGCTGGGTGGCCATGTGATCGTTGGGTTAAGCGAAAAATTGATAGCACCACCAGGGCTGGCCACGTGGTCCCGTATCGAGATGGTGGAGGGTGGTCATGCCCATGTATGTATGTATGTGATCGTTCGCTGGGCTTGAGTGCAACTATTTTTTGGGAGTAGTAGTAGTAGTAGTAGTAGTAGTAGTAGTAGTAGTAGGATTTGTAGTAGTAGGAGTAGTAGTAGCAGTAGTAGCAGCAAGCAGTCAATGTGCTGCAGGCATGCCTGGGTAAAACGATTTCAGCAGGAAGGAGGAACATCCTGTAAAATCCACATTTCAGAATGCGCGGTGGCCGTTCGATATCTAAAATTGTGCGGCGTGATTCCAGCAGCAATCACCCCAACGGAGTTTACCCGTCGCCAACAATCCTGATCCAACTGCCCAGGTCTACCGGGGTAGAGTATGAAACCTGGGGATGTTTTTATTGTGAGGTTTAGGGTCACCGGGCCAAGGATATATGTGAGTGTCTACATCCTGCGCAGGTACGAATGGGGAGGAGTGTGGTTGTTTGTAGGAGGCCCAACTGGTATGGAGGTAGTGGTGCTGGGTGGCCATGTGATCGTTGGGTTAAGCGAAAAATTGATAGCACCACCAGGGCTGGCCACGTGGTCCCGTATCGAGATGGTGGAGGGTGGTCATGCCCATGTATGTATGTATGTGATCGTTCGCTGGGCTTGAGTGCAACTATTTTTTGGGAGTAGTAGTAGTAGTAGTAGTAGTAGTAGGAGTAGTAAGTAGGAGTAGTAGGAGTAGTAGTAGCAGTAGTAGCAGCAAGCAGTCAGTGTGCTGCAGGCATGCCTGGGTAAAACGATTTCAGCAGGAAGCAGGAACATCCTGTAAGATCCACATTCCAGAATGCGCGGTTGCCGTTCGATATCTAAAAATGTGCGGCGTGATTCCAGCAGCAATCACCCCAACGGAGTTTACCCGTCGACAAAAATCCTGATCCAACTGCCCAGGTCTACCGGGGTAGAGTATGAAACCTGGGGATGTTTTTATTGTGAGGTTTAGGGTCACCGGGCCAAGGATATATGTGAGTGTCTACATCCTGCGCAGGTACGAATGGGGAGGAGTGTGGTTGTTTGTAGGAGGCCCAACTGGTATGGAGGTAGTGGTGCTGGGTGGCCATGTGATCGTTGGGTTGAGCGAAAAATGGATAGCACCACCAGGGCTGGCCACGTGGTCCCGTATCGAGATGGTGGAGGGTGGTCATGCCCATGTATGTATGTATGTGATCGTTCGCTGGGCTTGAGTGCAACTATTGTTTGGGAGTAGTAGTAGAAGTAGTAGTAGTAGTAGTAGGAGTAGTAAGTAGGAGTAGTAGGAGTAGTAGTAGCAGTAGTAGCAGCAAGCAGTCAGTGTGCTGCAGGCATGCCTGGGTAAAACTATTTCAGCAGGAAGCAGGAACATCCTGTAAGATCCACATTCCAGAATGCGCGGTTGCCGTTCGATATCTAAAAATGTGCGGCGTGATTCCAGCAGCAATCACCCCAACGGAGTTTACCCGTCGCCAACAATCCTGATCCAACTGCCCAGGTCTACCGGGGTAGAGTATGAAACCTGGGGATGTTTTTATTGTGAGGTTTAGGGTCACCGGGCCAAGGATATATGTGAGTGTCTACATCCTGCGCAGGTACGAATGGGGAGGAGTGTGGTTGTTTGTAGGAGGCCCAACTGGTATGGAGGTAGTGGTGCTGGGTGGCCATGTGATCGTTGGGTTGAGCGAAAAATGGATAGCACCACCAGGGCTGGCCACGTGGTCCCGTATCGAGATGTTGGAGGGTGGTCATGCCCATGTATGTATGTATGTGATCGTTCGCTGGGCTTGAGTGCAACTATTTTTTGGGAGTAGTAGTAGAAGTAGTAGTAGTAGTAGTAGTAGTAGTAAGAGTAGTAAGTAGGAGTAGTAGGAGTAGTAGTAGCAGTAGTAGCAGCAAGCAGTCAGTGTGCTGCAGGCATGCCTGGGTAAAACGATTTCAGCAGGAAGCAGGAACATCCTGTAAGATCCACATTCCAGAATGCGCGGTTGCCGTTCGATATCTAAAAATGTGCGGCGTGATTCCAGCAGCAATCACCCCAACGGAGTTTACCCGTCACCAACAATCCTGATCCAACTGCCCAGGTCTACCGGGGTAGAGTATGAAACCTGGGAATGTTTTTATTGTGAGGTTTAGGGTCACCGGGCCAAGGATATATGTGAGTGTCTACATCCTGCGCAGGTACGAATGGGGAGGAGTGTGGTTGTTTGTAGGAGGCCCAACTGGTATGGAGGTAGTGGTGCTGGGTGGCCATGTGATCGTTGGGTTGAGCGAAAAATGGATAGCACCACCAGGGCTGGCCACGTGGTCCCGTATCGAGATGGTGGAGGGTGGTCATGCCCATGTATGTATGTATGTGATCGTTCCCTGGGCTTGAGTGCAACTATTTTTTGGGAGTAGTAGTAGTAGTAGTAGTAGGAGTAGTAAGTACGAGTAGTAGGAGTAGTAGTAGCAGTAGTAGCAGCAAGCAGTCAGTGTGCTGCAGGCATGCCTGGGTAAAACGATTTCAGCAGGAAGCAGGAACATCCTGTAAGATCCACATTCCAGGATGCGCGGTTGCCGTTCGATATCTAAAAATGTGCGGCGTGATTCCAGCAGCAATCACCCCAACGGAGTTTACCCGTCGCCAACAATCCTGATCCAACTGCCCAGGTCTACCGGGGTAGAGTATGAAACCTGGGGATGTTTTCAGTTTGAGGTTTAGGGTCACCGGGCCAAGGATATATGTGAGTGTCTACATCCTGCGCAGGTACGAATGGGGAGGAGTGTGGTTGTTTGTAGGAGGCCCAACTGGTATGGAGGTAGTGGTGCTGGGTGGCCATGTGATCGTTGGGTTGAGCGAAAAATGGATAGCACCACCAGGGCTGGCCACGTGGTCCCGTATCGAGATGGTGGAGGGTGATCATGCCCATGTATGTATGTATGTGATAGTTCGCTGGGCTTGAGTGCAACTATTGTTTGGGAGTAGTAGTAGTAGTAGTAGTAGTAGTAGTAGGATTTGTAGTAGTAGGAGTAGTAGTAGCAGTAGTAGCAGCAAGCAGTCAGTGTGCTGCAGGCATGCCTGGGTAAAACGATTTCAGCAGGAAGCAGGAACATCCTGTAAGATCCACATTTCAGAATGCGCGGTGGCCGTTCGATATCTAAAATTGTGCGGCGTGATTCCAGCAGCAATCACCCCAACGGAGTTTACCCGTCGCCAACAATCCTGATCCAACTGCCCAGGTCTACCGGGGTAGAGTATGAAACCTGGGGATGTTTTTATTGTGAGGTTTAGGGTCACCGGGCCAAGGATATATGTGAGTGTCTACATCCTGCGCAGGTACGAATGGGGAGGAGTGTGGTTGTTTGTAGGAGGCCCAACTGGTATGGAGGTAGTGGTGCTGGGTGGCCATGTGATCGTTGGGTTAAGCGAAAAATGGATAGCACCACCAGGGCTGGCCACGTGGTCCCGTATCGAGATGGTGGAGGGTGGTCATGCCCATGTATGTATGTATGTGATCGTTCGCTGGGCTTGAGTGCAACTATTTTTTGGGAGTAGTAGTAGTAGTAGTAGTAGTAGTAGTAGTAGTAGTAGTAGGATTTGTAGTAGTAGGAGTAGTAGTAGCAGTAGTAGCAGCAAGCAGTCAATGTGCTGCAGGCATGCCTGGGTAAAACGATTTCAGCAGGAAGGAGGAACATCCTGTAAAATCCACATTTCAGAATGCGCGGTGGCCGTTCGATATCTAAAATTGTGCGGCGTGATTCCAGCAGCAATCACCCCAACGGAGTTTACCCGTCGCCAACAATCCTGATCCAACTGCCCAGGTCTACCGGGGTAGAGTATGAAACCTGGGGATGTTTTTATTGTGAGGTTTAGGGTCACCGGGCCAAGGATATATGTGAGTGTCTACATCCTGCGCAGGTACGAATGGGGAGGAGTGTGGTTGTTTGTAGGAGGCCCAACTGGTATGGAGGTAGTGGTGCTGGGTGGCCATGTGATCGTTGGGTTAAGCGAAAAATTGATAGCACCACCAGGGCTGGCCACGTGGTCCCGTATCGAGATGGTGGAGGGTGGTCATGCCCATGTATGTATGTATGTGATCGTTCGCTGGGCTTGAGTGCAACTATTTTTTGGGAGTAGTAGTAGTAGTAGTAGTAGTAGTAGTAGGAGTAGTAAGTAGGAGTAGTAGGAGTAGTAGTAGCAGTAGTAGCAGCAAGCAGTCAGTGTGCTGCAGGCATGCCTGGGTAAAACGATTTCAGCAGGAAGCAGGAACATCCTGTAAGATCCACATTCCAGAATGCGCGGTTGCCGTTCGATATCTAAAAATGTGCGGCGTGATTCCAGCAGCAATCACCCCAACGGAGTTTACCCGTCGACAAAAATCCTGATCCAACTGCCCAGGTCTACCGGGGTAGAGTATGAAACCTGGGGATGTTTTTATTGTGAGGTTTAGGGTCACCGGGCCAAGGATATATGTGAGTGTCTACATCCTGCGCAGGTACGAATGGGGAGGAGTGTGGTTGTTTGTAGGAGGCCCAACTGGTATGGAGGTAGTGGTGCTGGGTGGCCATGTGATCGTTGGGTTGAGCGAAAAATGGATAGCACCACCAGGGCTGGCCACGTGGTCCCGTATCGAGATGGTGGAGGGTGGTCATGCCCATGTATGTATGTATGTGATCGTTCGCTGGGCTTGAGTGCAACTATTGTTTGGGAGTAGTAGTAGAAGTAGTAGTAGTAGTAGTAGGAGTAGTAAGTAGGAGTAGTAGGAGTAGTAGTAGCAGTAGTAGCAGCAAGCAGTCAGTGTGCTGCAGGCATGCCTGGGTAAAACTATTTCAGCAGGAAGCAGGAACATCCTGTAAGATCCACATTCCAGAATGCGCGGTTGCCGTTCGATATCTAAAAATGTGCGGCGTGATTCCAGCAGCAATCACCCCAACGGAGTTTACCCGTCGCCAACAATCCTGATCCAACTGCCCAGGTCTACCGGGGTAGAGTATGAAACCTGGGGATGTTTTTATTGTGAGGTTTAGGGTCACCGGGCCAAGGATATATGTGAGTGTCTACATCCTGCGCAGGTACGAATGGGGAGGAGTGTGGTTGTTTGTAGGAGGCCCAACTGGTATGGAGGTAGTGGTGCTGGGTGGCCATGTGATCGTTGGGTTGAGCGAAAAATGGATAGCACCACCAGGGCTGGCCACGTGGTCCCGTATCGAGATGTTGGAGGGTGGTCATGCCCATGTATGTATGTATGTGATCGTTCGCTGGGCTTGAGTGCAACTATTTTTTGGGAGTAGTAGTAGAAGTAGTAGTAGTAGTAGTAGTAGTAGTAGTAAGAGTAGTAAGTAGGAGTAGTAGGAGTAGTAGTAGCAGTAGTAGCAGCAAGCAGTCAGTGTGCTGCAGGCATGCCTGGGTAAAACGATTTCAGCAGGAAGCAGGAACATCCTGTAAGATCCACATTCCAGAATGCGCGGTTGCCGTTCGATATCTAAAAATGTGCGGCGTGATTCCAGCAGCAATCACCCCAACGGAGTTTACCCGTCACCAACAATCCTGATCCAACTGCCCAGGTCTACCGGGGTAGAGTATGAAACCTGGGAATGTTTTTATTGTGAGGTTTAGGGTCACCGGGCCAAGGATATATGTGAGTGTCTACATCCTGCGCAGGTACGAATGGGGAGGAGTGTGGTTGTTTGTAGGAGGCCCAACTGGTATGGAGGTAGTGGTGCTCGGTGGCCATGTGATCGTTGGGTTGAGCGAAAAATGGATAGCACCACCAGGGCTGGCCACGTGGTCCCGTATCGAGATGGTGGAGGGTGGTCATGCCCATGTATGTATGTATGTGATCGTTCCCTGGGCTTGAGTGCAACTATTTTTTGGGAGTAGTAGTAGTAGTAGTAGTAGGAGTAGTAAGTACGAGTAGTAGGAGTAGTAGTAGCAGTAGTAGCAGCAAGCAGTCAGTGTGCTGCAGGCATGCCTGGGTAAAACGATTTCAGCAGGAAGCAGGAACATCCTGTAAGATCCACATTCCAGGATGCGCGGTTGCCGTTCGATATCTAAAAATGTGCGGCGTGATTCCAGCAGCAATCACCCCAACGGAGTTTACCCGTCGCCAACAATCCTGATCCAACTGCCCAGGTCTACCGGGGTAGAGTATGAAACCTGGGGATGTTTTTATTGTGAGGTTTAGGGTCACCGGGCCAAGGATATATGTGAGTGTCTACATCCTGCCCAGGTACGAATGGGGAGGAGTGTGGTTGTTTGTAGGAGGCCCAACTGGTATGGAGGTAGTGGTGCTGGGTGGCCATGTGATCGTTGGGTTAAGCGAAAAATTGATAGCACCACCAGGGCTGGCCACGTGGTCCCGTATCGAGATGGTGGAGGGTGGTCATGCCCATGTATGTATGTATGTGATCGTTCGCTGGGCTTGAGTGCAACTATTTTTTGGGAGTAGTAGTAGTAGTAGTAGTAGTAGTAGTAGTAGGATTTGTAGTAGTAGGAGTAGTAGTAGCAGTAGTAGCAGCAAGCAGTCAGTGTGCTGCAGGCATGCCTGGGTAAAACGATTTCAGCAGGAAGCAGGAACATCCTGTAAAATCCACATTTCAGAATGCGCGGTGGCCGTTCGATATCTAAAATTGTGCGGCGTGATTCCAGCAGCAATCACCCCAACGGAGTTTACCCGTCGCCAACAATCCTGATCCAACTGCCCAGGTCTACCGGGGTAGAGTATGAAACCTGGGGATGTTTTTATTGTGAGGTTTAGGGTCACCGGGCCAAGGATATATGTGAGTGTCTACATCCTGCGCAGGTACGAATGGGGAGGAGTGTGGTTGTTTGTAGGAGGCCCAACTGGTATGGAGGTAGTGGTGCTGGGTGGCCATGTGATCGTTGGGTTAAGCGAAAAATTGATAGCACCACCAGGGCTGGCCACGTGGTCCCGTATCGAGATGGTGGAGGGTGGTCATGCCCATGTATGTATGTATGTGATCGTTCGCTGGGCTTGAGTGCAACTATTTTTTGGGAGTAGTAGTAGTAGTAGTAGTAGTAGTAGTAGTAGTAGGAGTAGTAAGTAGGAGTAGTAGGAGTAGTAGTAGCAGTAGTAGCAGCAAGCAGTCAGTGTGCTGCAGGCATGCCTGGGTAAAACGATTTCAGCAGGAAGCAGGAACATCCTGTAAGATCCACATTCCAGAATGCGCGGTTGCCGTTCGATATCTAAAAATGTGCGGCGTGATTCCAGCAGCAATCACCCCAACAGAGTTTACCCGTCGCCAAAAATCCTGATCCAACTGCCCAGGTCTACCGGGGTAGAGTATGAAACCTGGGGATGTTTTTATTGTGAGGTTTAGGGTCACCGGGCCAAGGATATATGTGAGTGTCTACATCCTGCGCAGGTACGAATGGGGAGGAGTGTGGTTGTTTGTAGGAGGCCCAACTGGTATGGAGGTAGTGGTGCTGGGTGGCCATGTGATCGTTGGGTTGAGCGAAAAATGGATAGCACCACCAGGGCTGGCCACGTGGTCCCGTATCGAGATGGTGGAGGGTGGTCATGCCCATGTATGTATGTATGTGATCGTTCGCTGGGCTTGAGTGCAACTATTGTTTGGGAGTAGTAGTAGAAGTAGTAGTAGTAGTAGTAGGAGTAGTAAGTAGGAGTAGTAGGAGTAGTAGTAGCAGTAGTAGCAGCAAGCAGTCAGTGTGCTGCAGGCATGCCTGGGTAAAACGATTTCAGCAGGAAGCAGGAACATCCTGTAAGATCCACATTCCAGAATGCGCGGTTGCCGTTCGATATCTAAAAATGTGCGGCGTGATTCCAGCAGCAATCACCCCAACGGAGTTTACCCGTCGCCAACAATCCTGATCCAACTGCCCAGGTCTACCGGGGTAGAGTATGAAACCTGGGGATGTTTTTATTGTGAGGTTTAGGGTCACCGGGCCAAGGATATATGTGAGTGTCTACATCCTGCGCAGGTACGAATGGGGAGGAGTGTGGTTGTTTGTAGGAGGCCCAACTGGTATGGAGGTAGTGGTGCTGGGTGGCCATGTGATCGTTGGGTTGAGCGAAAAATGGATAGCACCACCAGGGCTGGCCACGTGGTCCCGTATCGAGATGTTGGAGGGTGGTCATGCCCATGTATGTATGTATGTGATCGTTCGCTGGGCTTGAGTGCAACTATTTTTTGGGAGTAGTAGTAGAAGTAGTAGTAGTAGTAGTAGTAGTAGTAGTAAGAGTAGTAAGTAGGAGTAGTAGGAGTAGTAGTAGCAGTAGTAGCAGCAAGCAGTCAGTGTGCTGCAGGCATGCCTGGGTAAAACGATTTCAGCAGGAAGCAGGAACATCCTGTAAGATCCACATTCCAGAATGCGCGGTTGCCGTTCGATATCTAAAAATGTGCGGCGTGATTCCAGCAGCAATCACCCCAACGGAGTTTACCCGTCACCAACAATCCTGATCCAACTGCCCAGGTCTACCGGGGTAGAGTATGAAACCTGGGAATGTTTTTATTGTGAGGTTTATGGTCACCGGGCCAAGGATATATGTGAGTGTCTACATCCTGCGCAGGTACGAATGGGGAGGAGTGTGGTTGTTTGTAGGAGGCCCAACTGGTATGGAGGTAGTGGTGCTCGGTGGCCATGTGATCGTTGGGTTGAGCGAAAAATGGATAGCACCACCAGGGCTGGCCACGTGGTCCCGTATCGAGATGGTGGAGGGTGGTCATGCCCATGTATGTATGTATGTGATCGTTCCCTGGGCTTGAGTGCAACTATTTTTTGGGAGTAGTAGTAGTAGTAGTAGTAGGAGTAGTAAGTACGAGTAGTAGGAGTAGTAGTAGCAGTAGTAGCAGCAAGCAGTCAGTGTGCTGCAGGCATGCCTGGGTAAAACGATTTCAGCAGGAAGCAGGAACATCCTGTAAGATCCACATTCCAGGATGCGCGGTTGCCGTTCGATATCTAAAAATGTGCGGCGTGATTCCAGCAGCAATCACCCCAACGGAGTTTACCCGTCGCCAACAATCCTGATCCAACTGCCCAGGTCTACCGGGGTAGAGTATGAAACCTGGGGATGTTTTTATTGTGAGGTTTAGGGTCACCGGGCCAAGGATATATGTGAGTGTCTACATCCTGCGCAGGTACGAATGGGGAGGAGTGTGGTTGTTTGTAGGAGGCCCAACTGGTATGGAGGTAGTGGTGCTGGGTGGCCATGTGATCGTTGGGTTGAGCGAAAAATGGATAGCACCACCAGGGCTGGCCACGTGGTCCCGTATCGAGATGGTGGAGGGTGATCATGCCCATGTATGTATGTATGTGATCGTTCGCTGGGCTTGAGTGCAACTATTTTTTGGGAGTAGTAGTAGTAGTAGTAGTAGTAGAAGTAGTAGGAGTAGTAAGTAGGAGTAGTAGGAGTAGTAGTAGCAGTAGTAGCAGCAAGCAGTCAGTGTGCTGCAGGCATGCCTGGGTAAAACGATTTCAGCAGGAAGCAGGAACATCCTGTAAGATCCACATTCCAGAATGCGCGGTTGCCGTTCGATATCTAAAAATGTGCGGCGTGATTCCAGCAGCAATCACCCCAACGGAGTTTACCCGTCACCAACAATCCTGATCCAACTGCCCAGGTCTACCGGGGTAGAGTATGAAACCTGGGGATGTTTTTAGTGTGAGGTTTAGGGTCACCGGGCCAAGGATATATGTGAGTGTCTACATCCTGCGCAGGTACGAATGGGGAGGAGTGTGGTCGTTTGTAGGAGGCCCAACTGGTATGGAGGTAGTGGTGCTGGGTGGCCATGTGATCGTTGGGTTGAGCGAAAAATGGATAGCACCACCAGGGCTGGCCACGTGGTCCCGTATCGAGATGGTGGAGGGTGGTCATGCCCATGTATGTATGTATGTGATCGTTCGCTGGGCTTGAGTGCAACTATTTTTTGGGAGTAGTAGTAGTAGTAGTAGTAGTAGTAGTAGGAGTAGTAAGTAGGAGTAGTAGGAGTAGTAGTAGCAGTAGTAGCAGCAAGCAGTCAGTGTGCTGCAGGCATGCCTGGGTAAAACGATTTCAGCAGGAAGCAGGAACATCCTGTAAGATCCACATTTCAGAATGCGCGGTTGCCGTTCGATATCTAAAAATGTGCGGCGTGATTCCAGCAGCAATGACCCCAACGGAGTTTACCCGTCGACAAAAATCCTGATCCAACTGCCCAGGTCTACCGGGGTAGAGTATGAAACCTGGGGATGGTTTTATTGTGAGGTTTAGGGTCACCGGGCCAAGGATATATGTGAGTGTCTACATCCTGCGCAGGTACGAATGGGGAGGAGTGTGGTTGTTTGTAGGAGGCCCAACTGGTATGGAGGTAGTGGTGCTGGGTGGCCATGTGATCGTTGGGTTGAGCGAAAAATGGATAGCACCACCAGGGCTGGCCACGTGGTCCCGTATCGAGATGGTGGAGGGTGGTCATGCCCATGTATGTATGTATGTGATCGTTCGCTGGGCTTGAGTGCAACTATTTTTTGGGAGTAGTAGTAGAAGTAGTAGTAGTAGTAGTAGTAGTAGTAGTAGTAGTAGAAGTAGTAAGTAGGAGTAGTAGGAGTAGTAGTAGCAGTAGTAGCAGCAAGCAGTCAGTGTGCTGCAGGCATGCCTGGGTAAAACGATTTCAGCAGGAAGCAGGAACATCCTGTAAGATCCACATTCCAGAATGCGCGGTTGCCGTTCGATATCTAAAAATGTGCGGCGTGATTCCAGCAGCAATGACCCCAACGGAGTTTACCCGTCGCCAAAAATCCTGATCCAACTGCCCAGGTCTACCGGGGTAGAGTATGAAACCTGGGTATGTTTTTATTGTGAGGTTTAGGGTCACCGGGCCAAGGATATATGTGAGTGTCTACATCCTGCGCAGGTACGAATGGGGAGGAGTGTGGTTGTTTGTAGGAGGCCCAACTTGTATGCAGGTAGTGGTGCTGGGTGGCCATGTGATCGTTGGGTTGAGCGAAAAATGGATAGCACCACCAGGGCTGGCCACGTGGTCCCGTATCGAGATGGTGGAGGGTGGTCATGCCCATGTATGTATGTATGTGATCGTTCGCTGGGCTTGAGTGCAACTATTTTTTGGGAGTAGTAGTAGAAGTAGTAGTAGTAGTAGTAGTAGTAGTAGTAGTAGTAGTAGTAGTAGTAGGAGTAGTAAGTAGGAGTAGTAGGAGTAGTAGTAGCAGTAGTAGCAGCAAGCAGTCAGTGTGCTGCAGGCATGCCTGGGTAAAACGATTTCAGCAGGAAGCAGGAACATCCTGTAAGATCCACATTCCGGAATGCGCGGTTGCCGTTCGATATCTAAAAATGTGCGGCGTGATTCCAGCAGCAATCACCCCAACGGAGTTTACCCGTCGCCAAAAATCCTGATCCAACTGCCCAGGCCTACCGGGGTAGAGTATGAAACCCGGGGATGTTTTTATTGTGAGGTTTAGGGTCACCGGGCCAAGGATATATGTGAGTGTCTACATCCTGCGCAGGTACGAATGGGGAGGAGTGTGGTTGTTTGTAGGAGGCCCAACTGGTATGGAGGAAGTGGTGCTGGGTGGCCATGTGATCGTTGGGTTGAGCGAAAAATGGATAGCACCACCAGGGCTGGCCACGTGGTCCCGTATCGAGATGGTGGAGGGTGGTCATGCCCATGTATGTATGTATGTGATCGTTCGCTGGGCTTGAGTGCAACTATTTTTTGGGAGTAGTAGTAGTAGTAGTAGTAGTAGTAGTAGTAGTAGTAGTAGGAGTAGTAAGTAGGAGTAGTAGGAGTAGTAGTAGCAGTAGTAGCAGCAAGCAGTCAGTGTGCTGCAGGCATGCCTGGGTAAAACGATTTCAGCAGGAAGCAGGAACATCCTGTAAGATCCACATTCCAGAATGCGCGGTTGCCGTTCGATATCTAAAAATGTGCGGCGTGATTCCAGCAGCAATCACCCGAACGGAGTTTACCCGTCGCCAAAAGTCCTGATCCAACTGCCCAGGTCTACCGGGGTGGAGTATGAAACCTGGGGATGTTTTTATTGTGAGGTTTAGGGTCACCGGGCAAAGGATATATGTGAGTGTCTACATCCTGCGCAGGTACGAATGGGGAGGAGTGTGGTTGTTTGTAGGAGGCCCAACTGGTATGGAGGTAGTGGTGCTGGGTGGCCATTTGATCGTTGGGTTGAGCGAAAAATGGATAGCACCACCAGGACTGGCCACGTGGTCCCGTATCGAGATGCTGGAGGGAGGTCATGCCCATGTATGTATGTGTGTATGTGATCGTTCGCTGGGCTTGAGTGCAACTAGTTTTTGGGAGTAGGAGTAGTAGTAGTAGTAGTAGTAGGAGTAGTAGTAGGAGTAGTAAGTAGGAGTAGTAGGAGTAGTAGTAGTAGTAGTAGTAGTAGGAGGAGTAGTAAGTAGGAGTAGTAGGAGTAGTAGTATTAGTAGGAGTAGTAGTAGGAGGAGTAGTAAGTAGGAGTAGTAGGAGTAGTAGTAGCAGTAGTAGCAGCAAGCAGTCCGTGTGCTGCAGGCATGCCTGGGTAAAACGATTTCAGCAGGAAGCAGGAACATCCTGTAAGATCCACATTCCAGAATGCGCGGTTGCCGTTCGAAATCTAAAAATGTGCGGCGTCATTCCAGCAGCAATCACCCCAACGGAGTTTACCCGTCGCCAAAAATCCTGATCCAACTGCCCAGGTCTACCGGGGTAGAGTATGAAACCTGGGGATGTTTTTATTGTGAGGTTTAGGGTCACCGGGCCAAGGATATATGTGAGTGTCTACATCCTGCGCAGGTACGAATGGGGAGGAGTGTGGTTGTTTGTAGGAGGCCCAACTGGTATGGAGGTAGTGGTGCTGGGTGGCCATGTGATCGTTGCGTTGAGCGAAAAATGGATAGCACCACCAGGGCTGGCCACGTGGTCCCGTATCGAGATTGTGGAGGGTGGTCATGCCCATGTATGTATTTATGTGATCGTTCGCTGGGCTTGAGTGCAACTATTTTTTGGTAGTAGTAGTAGTGGTAGTAGTAGTAGTAGTAGTAGTAGTAGTAGTAGTAGTAGTAGTAGGAGTAGTAAGTAGGAGTAGTAGGAGTAGTAGTAGCAGTAGTAGCAGCAAGCAGTCAGTGTGCTGCAGGCATGCCTGGGTAAAACGATTTCAGCAGGAAGCAGGAACATCCTGTAAGATCCACATTTCAGAATGCGCGGTTGCCGTTCGATATCTAAAAATGTGCGGCGTCATTCCAGCAGCAATCACCCCAACGGAGTTTACCCGTCGCCAAAAATCCTGATCCAACTGCCCAGGTCTACCGGGGTAGAGTATGAAACCTGGGGATGTTTTTATTGTGAGGTTTAGGGTCACCGGGCCAAGGATATATGTGACTGTCTACATCCTGCGCAGGTACGAATGGGGAGGAGTGTGGTTGTTTGTAGGAGGCCCAACTGGTATGGAGGTAGTGGTGCTGGGTGGCCATGTGATCGTTGGGTTGAGCGAAAAATGGATAGCACCACCAGGGCTGGCCACGTGGTCCCGTATCGAGATGCTGGAGGGAGGTCATGCCCATGTATGTATGTGTGTATGTGATCGTTCGCTGGGCTTAAGTGCAACTATTTTTTGGGAGTAGGAGTAGTAGTAGTAGTAGTAGGAGTAGTAGTAGGAGTAGTAAGTAGGAGTAGTAGGAGTAGTAGTAGTAGTAGTAGGAGGAGGAGTAGTAAGTAGGAGTAGTAGGAGTAGTAGTAGCAGTAGTAGCAGCAAGCAGTCAGTGTGCTGCAGGCATGCCTGGGTAAAACGATTTCAGCAGGAAGCAGGAACATCCTGTAAGATCCACATTCCAGAATGCGCGGTTGCCGTTCGATATCTAAAATTGTGCGGCGTGATTCCAGCAGCAATCACCCCAACGGAGTTTACCCGTCGCCAGAAATTCTGATCCAACTGCCCAGGTCTACCGGGGTAGAGTATGAAACCTGGGGATGTTTTTATTGTGAGGTTTAGGGTCACCGGGCCAAGGATATATGTGAGTGTCTACATCCTGCGCAGGTAGGAATGGGGAGGAGTGTGGTTGTTTGTAGGAGGCCCAACTGGTATGGAGGTAGTGGTGCTGGGTGGCCATTTGATCGTTGGGTTGAGCGAAAAATGGATAGCACCACCAGGGCTGGCCACGTGGTCCCGTATCGAGATGCTGGAGGGAGGTCATGCCCATGTATGTATGTGTGTATGTGATCGTTCGCTGGGCTTGAGTGCAACTATTTTTTGGGAGTAGGAGTAGTAGTAGTAGTAGTAGTAGTAGTAGTAGTAGTAGTAGTAGTAGTAGTAGTAGTAGTAGTAGTAGTAGGAGTAGTAGTAGGAGTAGTAAGTAGGAGTAGTAGGAGTAGTAGTAGTAGTAGTAGTAGTAGTAGTAGTAGTAGTAGTAGTAGTAGTAGTAGTAGTAGGAGGAGTAGTAAGTAGGAGTAGTAGGAGTAGTAGTAGCAGTAGTAGCAGCAAGCAGTCAGTGTGCTGCAGGCATGCCTGGGTAAAACGATTTCAGCAGGAAGCAGGAACATCCTGTAAGATCCACATTCCAGAATGCGCGGTTGCCGTTCGATATCTAAAAATGTGCGGCGTGATTCCAGCAGCAATCACCCCAACGGAGTTTACCCGTCGCCAAAAATCCTGATCCAACTGCCCAGGTCTACCGGGGTAGAGTATGAAACCTGGGGATGTTTTTTTTGTGAGGTTTAGGGTCACCGGGCCAAGGATATATGTGAGTGTCTACATCCTGCGCAGGTACGAATGGGGAGGAGTGTGGTTGTTTGTAGGAGGCCCTACTGGTATGGAGGTAGTGGTGCTGGGTGGCCATGTGATCGTTGGGTTGAGCGAAAAATGGATAGCACCACCAGGGCTGGCCACGTGGTCCCGTATCGAGATGGTGGAGGGTGGTCATGCCCATGTATGTATGTATGTGATCGTTCGCTGGGCTTGAGTGCAACTATTTTTTGGGAGTAGTAGTAGAAGTAGTAGTAGTAGTAGTAGTAGTAGTAGTAGTAGTAGTAGTAGTAGTAGGAGTAGTAAGTAGGAGTAGTAGGAGTAGTAGTAGCAGTAGTAGCAGCAAACAGTCAGTGTGCTGCAGGCATGCCTGGGTAAAACGATTTAAGCAGGAAGCAGGAACATCCTGTAAGATCCACATTCCAGAATGCGCGGTTGCCGTTCGATATCTAAAAATGTGCGGCGTGATTCCAGCAGCAATCACCCCAACGGAGTTTACCCGTCGCCAAAAATCCTGATCCAACTGCCCAGGCCTACCGGGGTAGAGTATGAAACCCGGGGATGTTTTTATTGTGAGGTTTAGGGTCACCGGGCCAAGGATATATGTGAGTGTCTACATCCTGCGCAGGTACGAATGGGGAGGAGTGTGGTTGTTTGTAGGAGGCCCAACTGGTATGGAGGTAGTGGTGCTGGGTGGCCATGTGATCGTTGGGTTGAGCGAAAAATGGATAGCACCACCAGGGCTGGCCACGTGGTCCCGTATCGAGATGGTGAAGGGTGGTCATGCCCATGTATGTATGTATGTGATCGTTCGCTGGGCTTGAGTGCAACTATTGTTTGGGAGTAGTAGTAGTAGTAGTAGTAGTAGTAGGAGTAGTAAGTAGGAGTAGTAGGAGTAGTAGTAGCAGTAGTAGCAGCAAGCAGTCAGTGTGCTGCAGGCATGCCTGGGTAAAACGATTTCAGCAGGAAGCAGGAACATCCTGTAAGATCCACATTCCAGAATGCGCGGTTGCCGTTCGATATCTAAAAATGTGCGGCGTGATTCCAGCAGCAATCACCCCAACGGAGTTTACCCGTCGCCAGAAATCCTGATCCAACTGCCCAGGTCTACCGGGGTAGAGTATGAAACCTGGGGATGTTTTAATTGTGAGGTTTAGGGTCACCGGGCCAAGGATATATGTGAGTGTCTACATCCTGCGCAGGTAGGAATGGGGAGGAGTGTGGTTGTTTGTAGGAGGCCCAACTGGTATGGAGGTAGTGGTGCTGGGTGGCCATTTGATCGTTGGGTTGAGCGAAAAATGGATAGCACCACCAGGGCTGGCCACGTGGTCCCGTATCGAGATGCTGGAGGGAGGTCATGCCCATGTATGTATGTGTGTATGTGATCGTTCGCTGGGCTTGAGTGCAACTATTTTTTGGGAGTAGGAGTAGTAGTAGTAGTAGTAGTAGTAGTAGTAGTAGTAGTAGTAGTAGTAGGAGTAGTAGTAGTAGTAGTAGTAGTAGTAGGAGTAGTAGTAGGAGTAGTAAGTAGGAGTAGTAGGAGTAGTAGTAGTAGTAGTAGTAGTAGGAGGAGTAGTAAGTAGGAGTAGTAGGAGTAGTAGTAGCAGTAGTAGCAGCAAGCAGTCAGTGTGCTGCAGGCATGCCTGGGTAAAACGATTTCAGCAGGAAGCAGGAACATCCTGTAAGATCCACATTCCAGAATGCGCGGTTGCCGTTCGATATCTAAAATTGTGCGGCGTGATTCCAGCAGCAATCACCCCAACGGAGTTTACCCGTCGCCAGAAATCCTGATCCAACTGCCCAGGTCTACCGGGGTAGAGTATGAAACCTGGGGATGTTTTAATTGTGAGGTTTAGGGTCACCGGGCCAAGGATATATGTGAGTGTCTACATCCTGCGCAGGTAGGAATGGGGAGGAGTGTGGTTGTTTGTAGGAGGCCCAACTGGTATGGAGGTAGTGGTGCTGGGTGGCCATTTGATCGTTGGGTTGAGCGAAAAATGGATAGCACCACCAGGGCTGGCCACGTGGTCCCGTATCGAGATGCTGGAGGGAGGTCATGCCCATGTATGTATGTGTGTATGTGATCGTTCGCTGGGCTTGAGTGCAACTTTTTTTTGGGAGTAGGAGTAGTAGTAGTAGTAGTAGTAGTAGTAGTAGTAGGAGTAGTAGTAGGAGTAGTAAGTAGGAGTAGTAGGAGTAGTAGTAGTAGTAGTAGTAGTAGTAGTAGTAGTAGTAGTAGTAGTAGTAGTAGTAGTAGGAGGAGTAGTAAGTAGGAGTAGTAGGAGTAGTAGTAGCAGTAGTAGCAGCAAGCAGTCAGTGTGCTGCAGGCATGCCTGGGTAAAACGATTTCAGCAGGAAGCAGGAACATCCTGTAAGATCCACATTCCAGAATGCGCGGTTGCCGTTCGATATCTAAAAATGTGCGGCGTGATTCCAGCAGCAATCACCCCAACGGAGTTTACCCGTCGCCAAAAATCCTGATCCAACTGCCCAGGTCTACCGGGGTAGAGTATGAAACCTGGGGATGTTTTTTTTGTGAGGTTTAGGGTCACCGGGCCAAGGATATATGTGAGTGTCTACATCCTGCGCAGGTACGAATGGGGAGGAGTGTGGTTGTTTGTACGAGGCCCTACTGGTATGGAGGTAGTGGTGCTGGGTGGCCATGTGATCGTTGCGTTGAGCGAAAAATGGATAACACCACCAGGGCTGGCCACGTGGTCCCGTATCGAGATGGTGGAGGGTGGTCATGCCCATGTATGTATTTATGTGATCGTTCGCTGGGCTTGAGTGCAACTATTTTTTGGTAGTAGTAGTAGTAGTAGTAGTAGTAGTAGTAGTAGTAGTAGTAGTAGTAGTAGTAGTAGTAGGAGTAGTAAGTAGGAGTAGTAGGAGTAGTAGTAGCAGTAGTAGCAGCAAGCAGTCAGTGTGCTGCAGGCATGCCTGGGTAAAACGATTTCAGCAGGAAGCAGGAACATCCTGTAAGATCCACATTCCAGAATGCGCGGTTGCCGTTCGAAATCTAAAAATGTGCGGCGTCATTCCAGCAGCAATCACCCCAACGGAGTTTACCCGTCGCCAAAAATCCTGATCCAACTGCCCAGGTCTACCGGGGTAGAGTATGAAACCTGGGGATGTTTTTATTGTGAGGTTTAGGGTCACCGGGCCAAGGATATATGTGAGTGTCTACATCCTGCGCAGGTACGAATGGGGAGGAGTGTGGTTGTTTGTAGGAGGTCCAACTGGTATGGAGGTAGTGGTGCTGGGTGGCCATGTGATCGTTGCGTTGAGCGAAAAATGGATAGCACCACCAGGGCTGGCCACGTGGTCCCGTATCGAGATGGTGGAGGGTGGTCATGCCCATGTATGTATTTATGTGATCGTTCGCTGGGCTTGAGTGCAACTATTTTTTGGTAGTAGTAGTAGTGGTAGTAGTAGTAGTAGTAGTAGTAGTAGTAGTAGTAGTAGTAGTAGGAGTAGTAAGTAGGAGTAGTAGGAGTAGTAGTAGCAGTAGTAGCAGCAAGCAGTCAGTGTGCTGCAGGCATGCCTGGGTAAAACGATTTCAGCAGGAAGCAGGAACATCCTGTAAGATCCACATTTCAGAATGCGCGGTTGCCGTTCGATATCTAAAAATGTGCGGCGTGATTCCAGCAGCAATCACCCCAACGGAGTTTACCCGTCGCCAAAAATCCTGATCCAACTGCCCAGGTCTACCGGGGTAGAGTATGAAACCTGGGGATGTTTTTATTGTGAGGTTTAGGGTCACCGGGCCAAGGATATATGTGAGTGTCTACATCCTGCGCAGGTACGAATGGGGAGGAGTGTGGTTGTTTGTAGGAGGCCCAACTGGTATGGAGGTAGTGGTGCTGGGTGGCCATGTGATCGTTGGGTTGAGCGAAAAATGGATAGCACCACCAGGGCTGGCCACGTGGTCCCGTATCGAGATGCTGGAGGGAGGTCATGCCCATGTATGTATGTGTGTATGTGATCGTTCGCTGGGCTTGAGTGCAACTATTTTTTGGGAGTAGGAGTAGTAGTAGTAGTAGTAGTAGGAGTAGTAGTAGGAGTAGTAAGTAGGAGTAGTAGGAGTAGTAGTAGTAGTAGTAGTAGTAGTAGGAGGAGTAGTAGTAGCAGTAGTAGCAGCAAGCAGTCAGTGTGCTGCAGGCATGCCTGGGTAAAACGATTTCAGCAGGAAGCAGGAACATCCTGTAAGATCCACATTCCAGAATGCGCGGTTGCCGTTCGATATCTAAAAATGTGCGGCGTGATTCCAGCAGCAATCACCCCAACGGAGTTTACCCGTCGCCAGAAATCCTGATCCAACTGCCCAGGTCTACCGGGGTAGAGTATGAAACCTGGGGATGTTTTAATTGTGAGGTTTAGGGTCACCGGGCCAAGGATATATGTGAGTGTCTACATCCTGCGCAGGTAGGAATGGGGAGGAGTGT
This sequence comes from Nereocystis luetkeana, assembly GCA_031213475.1. NCBI lineage: Eukaryota > Phaeophyceae > Laminariales > Laminariaceae > Nereocystis > Nereocystis luetkeana. The sequence goes on along the minus strand of JARUPZ010000037.1, from coordinate 2,617,989 downwards.
GGTTGTTTGTAGGAGGCCCAACTGGTATGGAGGTAGTGGTGCTGGGTGGCCATTTGATCGTTGGGTTGAGCGTAAAATGGATAGCACCACCAGGGCTGGCCACGTGGTCCCGTATCGAGATGCTGGAGGGAGGTCATGCCCATGTATGTATGTGTGTATGTGATCGTTCGCTGGGCTTGAGTGCAACTTTTTTTTGGGAGTAGGAGTAGTAGTAGTAGTAGTAGTAGTAGTAGTAGTAGAAGTAGTAGTAGGAGTAGTAAGTAGAAGTAGTAGGAGTAGTAGTAGTAGTAGTAGTAGTAGTAGTAGTAGTAGTAGTAGTAGTAGTAGTAGTAGTAGTAGTAGGAGTAGTAAGTAGGAGTAGTAGGAGTAGTAGTAGCAGTAGTAGCAGCAAGCAGTCAGTGTGCTGCAGGCATGCCTGGGTAAAACGATTTCAGCAGGAAGCAGGAACATCCTGTAAGATCCACATTCCAGAATGCGCGGTTGCCGTTCGATATCTAAAAATGTGCGGCGTGATTCCAGCAGCAATCACCCCAACGGAGTTTACCCGTCGCCAAAAATCCTGATCCAACTGCCCAGGTCTACCGGGGTAGAGTATGAAACCTGGGGATGTTTTTTTTGTGAGGTTTAGGGTCACCGGGCCAAGGATATATGTGAGTGTCTACATCCTGCGCAGGTACGAATGGGGAGGAGTGTGGTTGTTTGTAGGAGGCCCTACTGGTATGGAGGTAGTGGTGCTGGGTGGCCATGTGATCGTTGCGTTGAGCGAAAAATGGATAGCACCACCAGGGCTGGCCACGTGGTCCCGTATCGAGATGGTGGAGGGTGGTCATGCCCATGTATGTATTTATGTGATCGTTCGCTGGGCTTGAGTGCAACTATTTTTTGGTAGTAGTAGTAGTAGTAGTAGTAGTAGTAGTAGTAGTAGGAGTAGTAAGTAGGAGTAGTAGGAGTAGTAGTAGCAGTAGTAGCAGCAAGCAGTCAGTGTGCTGCAGGCATGCCTGGGTAAAACGATTTCAGCAGGAAGCACGAACATCCTGTAAGATCCACATTTCAGAATGCGCGGTTGCCGTTCGATATCTAAAAATGTGCGGCGTGATTCCAGCAGCAATCACCCCAACGGAGTTTACCCGTCGCCAAAAATCCTGATCCAACTGCCCAGGTCTACCGGGGTAGAGTATGAAACCTGGGGATGTTTTTAGTGTGAGGTTTAGGGTCACCGGGCCAAGGATATATGTGAGTGTCTACATCCTGCGCAGGTACGAATGGGGAGGAGTGTGGTTGTTTGTAGGAGGCCCAACTGGTATGGAGGTAGTGGTGCTGGGTGGCCATGTGATCGTTGCGTTGAGCGAAAAATGGATAGCACCACCAGGGCTGGCCACGTGGTCCCGTATCGAGATGGTGGAGGGTGGTCATGCCCATGTATGTATTTATGTGATCGTTCGATGGGCTTGAGTGCAACTATTTTTTGGTAGTAGTAGTAGTAGTAGTAGTAGTAGTAGTAGTAGTAGTAGTAGGAGTAGTAAGTAGGAGTAGTAGGAGTAGTAGTAGCAGTAGTAGCAGCAAGCAGTCAGTGTGCTGCAGGCATGCCTGGGTAAAACGATTTCAGCAGGAAGCAGGAACATCCTGTAAGATCCACATTCCAGAATGCGCGGTTGCCGTTCGAAATCTAAAAATGTGCGGCGTCATTCCAGCAGCAATCACCCCAACGGAGTTTACCCGTCGCCAAAAATCCTGATCCAACTGCCCAGGTCTACCGGGGTAGAGTATGAAACCTGGGGATGTTTTTATTGTGAGGTTTAGGGTCACCGGGCCAAGGATATATGTGAGTGTCTACATCCTGCGCAGGTACGAATGGGGAGGAGTGTGGTTGTTTGTAGGAGGCCCAACTGGTATGGAGGTAGTGGTGCTGGGTGGCCATGTGATCGTTGCGTTGAGCGAAAAATGGATAGCACCACCAGGGCTGGCCACGTGGTCCCGTATCGAGATGGTGGAGGGTGGTCATGCCCATGTATGTATTTATGTGATCGTTCGCTGGGCTTGAGTGCAACTATTTTTTGGTAGTAGTAGTAGTGGTAGTAGTAGTAGTAGTAGTAGTAGTAGTAGTAGTAGGAGTAGTAAGTAGGAGTAGTAGGAGTAGTAGTAGCAGTAGTAGCAGCAAGCAGTCAGTGTGCTGCAGGCATGCCTGGGTAAAACGATTTCAGCAGGAAGCAGGAACATCCTGTAAGATCCACATTTCAGAATGCGCGGTTGCCGTTCGATATCTAAAAATGTGCGGCGTGATTCCAGCAGCAATCACCCCAACGGAGTTTACCCGTCGCCAAAAATCCTGATCCAACTGCCCAGGTCTACCGGGGTAGAGTATGAAACCTGGGGATGTTTTTATTGTGAGGTTTAGGGTCACCGGGCCAAGGATATATGTGAGTGTCTACATCCTGCGCAGGTACGAATGGGGAGGAGTGTGGTTGTTTGTAGGAGGCCCAACTGGTATGGAGGTAGTGGTGCTGGGTGGCCATGTGATCGTTGGGTTGAGCGAAAAATGGATAGCACCACCAGGGCTGGCCACGTGGTCCCGTATCGAGATGCTGGAGGGAGGTCATGCCCATGTATGTATGTGTGTATGTGATCGTTCGCTGGGCTTGAGTGCAACTATTTTTTGGGAGTAGGAGTAGTAGTAGGAGTAGTAGTAGGAGTAGTAGTAGGAGTAGTAAGTAGGAGTAGTAGGAGTAGTAGTAGTAGTAGTAGTAGTAGTAGGAGGAGTAGTAGTAGCAGTAGTAGCAGCAAGCAGTCAGTGTGCTGCAGGCATGCCTGGGTAAAACGATTTCAGCAGGAAGCAGGAACATCCTGTAAGATCCACATTCCAGAATGCGCGGTTGCCGTTCGATATCTAAAATTGTGCGGCGTGATTCCAGCAGCAATCACCCCAACGGAGTTTACCCGTCGCCAGAAATCCTGATCCAACTGCCCAGGTCTACCGGGGTAGAGTATGAAACCTGGGGATGTTTTAATTGTGAGGTTTAGGGTCACCGGGCCAAGGATATATGTGAGTGTCTACATCCTGCGCAGGTAGGAATGGGGAGGAGTGTGGTTGTTTGTAGGAGGCCCAACTGGTATGGAGGTAGTGGTGCTGGGTGGCCATTTGATCGTTGGGTTGAGCGAAAAATGGATAGCACCACCAGGGCTGGCCACGTGGTCCCGTATCGAGATGCTGGAGGGAGGTCATGCCCATGTATGTATGTGTGTATGTGATCGTTCGCTGGGCTTGAGTGCAACTTTTTTTTGGGGTTAGGAGTAGTAGTAGTAGTAGTAGTAGTAGTAGTAGTAGGAGTAGTAGTAGGAGTAGTAAGTAGAAGTAGTAGGAGTAGTAGTAGTAGTAGTAGTAGTAGTAGTAGTAGGAGTAGTAGTAGTAGTAGTAGTAGTAGTAGGAGGAGTAGTAAGTAGGAGTAGTAGGAGTAGTAGTAGCAGTAGTAGCAGCAAGCAGTCAGTGTGCTGCAGGCATGCCTGGGTAAAACGATTTCAGCAGGAAGCAGGAACATCCTGTAAGATCCACATTCCAGAATGCGCGGTTGCCGTTCGATATCTAAAAATGTGCGGCGTCATTCCAGCAGCAATCACCCCAACGGAGTTTACCCGTCGCCAAAAATCCTGATCCAACTGCCCAGGTCTACCGGGGTAGAGTATGAAACCTGGGGATGTTTTTTTTGTGAGGTTTAGGGTCACCGGGCCAAGGATATATGTGAGTGTCTACATCCTGCGCAGGTACGAATGGGGAGGAGTGTGGTTGTTTGTAGGAGGCCCTACTGGTATGGAGGTAGTGGTGCTGGGTGGCCATGTGATCGTTGCGTTGAGCGAAAAATGGATAGCACCACCAGGGCTGGCCACGTGGTCCCGTATCGAGATGGTGGAGGGTGGTCATGCCCATGTATGTATTTATGTGATCGTTCGCTGGGCTTGAGTGCAACTATTTTTTGGTAGTAGTAGTAGTAGTAGTAGTAGTAGTAGTAGTAGTAGTAGTAGGAGTAGTAAGTAGGAGTAGTAGGAGTAGTAGTAGCAGTAGTAGCAGCAAGCAGTCAGTGTGCTGCAGGCATGCCTGGGTAAAACGATTTCAGCAGGAAGCACGAACATCCTGTAAGATCCACATTTCAGAATGCGCGGTTGCCGTTCGATATCTAAAAATGTGCGGCGTGATTCCAGCAGCAATCACCCCAACGGAGTTTACCCGTCGCCAAAAATCCTGATCCAACTGCCCAGGTCTACCGGGGTAGAGTATGAAACCTGGGGATGTTTTTAGTGTGAGGTTTAGGGTCACCGGGCCAAGGATATATGTGAGTGTCTACATCCTGCGCAGGTACGAATGGGGAGGAGTGTGGTTGTTTGTAGGAGGCCCAACTGGTATGGAGGTAGTGGTGCTGGGTGGCCATGTGATCGTTGCGTTGAGCGAAAAATGGATAGCACCACCAGGGCTGGCCACATGGTCCCGTATCGAGATGGCGGAGGGTGGTCATGCCCATGTATGTATTTATGTGATCGTTCGCTGGGCTTGAGTGCAACTATTTTTTGGTAGTAGTAGTAGTAGTAGTAGTAGTAGTAGTAGGAGTAGTAAGTAGGAGTAGTAGGAGTAGTAGTAGCAGTAGTAGCAGCAAGCAGTCAGTGTGCTGCAGGCATGCCTGGGTAAAACGATTTCAGCAGGAAGCAGGAACATCCTGTAAGATCCACATTCCAGAATGCGCGGTTGCCGTTCGATATCTAAAAGTGTGCGGCGTGATTCCAGCAGCAATCACCCCAACGGAGTTTACCCGTCGCCAGAAATCCTGATCCAACTGCCCAGGTCTACCGGGGTAGAGTATGAAACCTGGGGATGTTTTTATTGTGAGGTTTAGGGTCACCGGGCCAAGGATATATGTGAGTGTCTACATCCTGCGCAGGTACGAATGGGGAGGAGTGTGGTTGTTTGTAGGAGGCCCAACTGGTATGGAGGTAGTGGTGCTGGGTGGCCATGTGATCGTTGGGTTGAGCGAAAAATGGATAGCACCACCAGGGCTGGCCACGTGGTCCCGTATCAAGATGGTGGAGGGTGGTCATGCCCATGTATGTATGTATGTATGTATGTATGTGATCGTTCGCTGGGCTTGAGTGCGACTATTTTTTGGGAGTAGGAGTGGTAGTAGTAGTAGTAGTAGTAGTAGTAGTAGTAGTAGTAGTAGTAGTAGGAGTAGTAGTAGGAGTAGTAAGTAGGAGTAGTAGGAGTAGTAGTAGCAGTAGTAGCAGCAAGCAGTCAGTGTGCTGCAGGCATGCCTGGGTAAAACAATTTCAGCAGGAAGCAGGAACATCCTGTAAGATCCACATTCCAGAATGCGCGGTTGCCGTTCGATATCTAAAAATGTGCGGCGTGATTCCAGCAGCAATCACCCCAACGGAGTTTACCCGTCGCCAGAAATCCTGATCCAACTGCCCAGGTCTACCGGGGTAGAGTATGAAACCTGGGGATGTTTTTATTGTGAGGTTTAGGGTCACCGGGCCAAGGATATATGTGAGTGTCTACATCCTGCGCAGGTACGAATGGGGAGTAGTGTGGTTGTTTGTAGGAGGCCCAACTGGTATGGAGGTAGTGGTGCTGGGTGGCCATGTGATCGTTGGGTTGAGCGAAAAATGGATAGCACCACCAGGGCTGGCCACGTGGTCCCGTATCGAGATGGTGGAGGTGGTCATGCCCATGTATGTATGTATGTATGTGATCGTTCGCTGGGCTTGAGTGCAACTATTTTTTTGGAGTAGGAGTAGTAGTAGTAGTAGTAGTAGTAGTAGTAGTAGGAGTAGTAGTAGGAGTAGTAAGTAGGGGTAGTAGGAGTAGTAGCAGTAGTAGTAGCAGCAAGCAGTCAGTGTGCTGCAGGCATGCCTGGGTAAAACGATTTCAGCAGGAAGCAGGAACATCCTGTAAGATCCACATTCCAGAATGCGCGGTTGCCGTTCGATATCTAAAAATGTGCGGCGTGATTCCAGCAGCAATCACCCCAACGGAGTTTACCCGTCGCCAGAAATCCTGATCCAACTGCCCAGATCTACCGGGGTAGAGTATGAAACCTGGGGATGTTTTTATTGTGAGGTTTAGGGTCACCGGGCCAAGGATATATGTGAGTGTCTACATCCTGCGCAGGTACGAATAAGGAGGAGTGTGGTTGTTTGTAGGAGGCCCAACTGGTATGGAGGTAGTGGTGCTGGGTGGCCATGTGATCGTTGGGTTGAGCGAAAAATGGATAGCACCACCAGGGCTGGCCACGTGGTCCCGTATCGAGATGGTGGAGGGTGGTCATGCCAATGTATGTATGTATGTATGTGATCGTTCGCTGGGCTTGAGTGCAACTATTTTTTGGGAGTAGGAGTAGTAGTAGTAGTAGTAGTAGTAGTAGTAGTAGTAGTAGTAGTAGTAGTAGTAGTAGTAGTAGTAGTAGTAGTAGTAGTAGTAGTAGTAGTAGTAGTAGTAGTAGTAGTAGTAGTAGTAGTAGTAGTAGTAGTAGTAGTAATAGTAGTAGTAGTAGTAGTAGTAGTAGTAGTAGTAGTAGTAGTATTAGTAGTAGTAGTAGTAGTAGTAGGAGTAGTAGTAGGAGTAGTAAGTAGCAGTAGTAGTAGTAGAAGTAGCAGTAGTAGCAGCAAGCAGTCAGTGTGCTGCAGGCATGCCTGGGTAAAACGATTTCAGCAGGAAGCAGGAACATCCTGTAAGATCCACATTCCAGAATGCGCGGTTGCCGTTCGATATCTAAAAATGTGCGGCGTGATTCCAGCAGCAATCACCCCAACGGAGTTTACCCGTCGCCAGAAATCCTGATCCAACTGCCCAGGTCTACCGGGGTAGCGTATGAAACCTTGGGATGTTTTTATTGTGAGGTTTAGGGTCACCGGGCCAAGGATATATGTGACTGTCTACATCCTGCGCAGGTACGAATGGGGAGGAGTGTGGTTGTTTGTAGGAGGCCCAACTGGTATGGAGGTAGTGGTGCTGGGTGGCCATGTGATCGTTGGGTTGAGCGAAAAATGGATAGCACCACCAGGGCTGGCCACGTGGTCCCGTATCGAGATGGTGGAGGGTGGTCATGCCCATGTATGTATGTATGTATGTATGTATGTGATCGTTCGCTGGGCTTGAGTGCAACTATTTTTTGGGAGTAGGAGTAGTAGTGGTAGTAGTAGTAGTAGGAGTAGTAGTAGGAGTAGTAAGTAGGAGTAGTAGGAGTAGTAGTAGCAGTAGTAGCAGCAAGCAGTCAGTGTGCTGCAGGCATGCCTGGGTAAAACGATTTCAGCAGGAAGCAGGAACATCCTGTAAGATCCACATTCCAGAATGCGCGGTTGCCGTTCGATATCTAAAAATGTGCGGCGTGATTCCAGCAGCAATCACCCCAACGGAGTTTACCCGTCGCCAGAAATCCTGATCCAACTGCCCAGGTCTACCGGGGTAGAGTATGAAACCTGGGGATGTTTTTATTGTGAGGTTTAGGGTCACCGGGCCAAGGATATATGTGAGTGTCTACATCCTGCGCAGGTACGAATAAGGAGGAGTGTGGTTGTTTGTAGGAGGCCCAACTGGTATGGAGGTAGTGGTGCTGGGTGGCCATGTGATCGTTGGGTTGAGCGAAAAATGGATAGCACCACCAGGGCTGGCCACGTGGTCCCGTATCGAGATGGTGGAGGGTGGTCATGCCAATGTATGTATGTATGTATGTATGTGATCGTTCGCTGGGCTTGAGGGCAACTATTTTTTGGGAGTAGGAGTAGTAGTAGTAGTAGTAGTAGTAGTAGTAGTAGTAGTAGTAGTAGTAGTAGTAGTAGTAGTAGGAGTAGTAGGAGTAGTAGGAGTAGTAGGAGTAGTAGGAGTAGTAGTAGCAGTAGTAGCAGCAAGCAGTCAGTGTGCTGCAGGCATGCCTGGGTAAAACGATTTCAGCAGGAAGCAGGAACATCCTGTAAGATCCACATTCCAGAATGCGCGGTTGCCGTTCGATATCTAAAAATGTGCGGCGTGATTCCAGCAGCAATCACCCCAACGGAGTTTACCCGTCGCCAGAAATCCTGATCCAACTGCCCAGGTCTACCGGGGTAGAGTATGAAACCTGGGGATGTTTTTATTGTGAGGTTTAGGGTCACCGGGCCAAGGATATATGTGAGTGTCTACATCCTGCGCAGGTACGAATGGGGAGGAGTGTGGTTGTTTGTTGGAGGCCTAACTGGTATGGAGGTAGTGGTGCTGGGTGGCCATGTGATCGTTGGGTTGAGCGAAAAATGGATAGCACCACCAGGGCTGGCCACGTGGTCCCGTATCGAGATGGTGGAGGGTGGTCATGCCCATGTATGTATGTATGTATGTGATCGTTCGCTGGGCTTGAGTGCAACTTTTTTTTGGGAGTAGGAGTAGTAGTAGTAGTAGTAGTAGTAGTAGTAGGAGGAGGAGGAGTAGTAGTAGTAGTAGGAGTAGTAGGAGTAGTAGTAGCAGTAGTAGCAGCAAGCAGTCAGTGTGCTGCAGGCATGCCTGGGTAAAACGATTTCAGCAGGAAGCAGGAACATCCTGTAAGATCCACATTCCAGAATGCGCGGTTGCCGTTCGATATCTAAAAATGTGCGGCGTGATTCCAGCAGCAATCACCCCAACGGAGTTTACCCGTCGCTAAAAATCCTGATCCAACTGCCCAGGTCTACCGGGGTAGAGTATGAAACCTGGCGTTGTTTTTATTGTGAGGTTTAGGGTCACCGGGCCAAGGATATAGGTGAGTGTCTACATCCTGCGCAGGTAGGAATGGGGAGGAGTGTGGTTGTTTGTAGGAGGCCCAACTGGTATGCAGGTAGTGGGGCTGGGTGGCCATGTGATCGTTGGGTTGAGCGAAAAATGGATACCACAACCAAGGCTGGCCACGTGGTCCCGTATCGAGATGGTGGAGGGTGGTCATGCCCATGTATGTATGTGATCGTTCGCTGGGCTTGAGTTAAAATATTTTTTGGGAGTAGGAGTAGGAGGAGTAGTAGTAGTAGTGGTAGTAGTAGTAGTAGTAGTGGTAGTAGTAGTAGTAGGAGTAGGAGTAGTAGGAGTAGTAGGAGTAGTAGGAGTAGTAGGAGTAGTAGGAGTAGTAGTAGCAGTAGTAGCAGCAAGCAGTCAGTGTGCTGCAGGCATGCCTGGGTAAAACGATTTCAGCAGGAAGCAGGAACATCCTGTAAGATCCACATTCCAGAATGCGCGGTTGCCGTTCGATATCTAAAAATGTGCGGCGTGATTCCAGCAGCAATCACCCCAACGGAGTTTACCCGTCGCCAAAAATCCTGATCCAACTGCCCAGGTCTACCGGGGTAGAGTATGAAACCTGGCGTTGTTTTTATTGTGAGGTTTAGGGTCACCGGGCCAAGGATATAGGTGAGTGTCTACATCCTGCGCAGGTAGGAATGGGGAGGAGTGTGGTTGTTTGTAGGAGGCCCAACTGGTATGCAGGTAGTGGGGCTGGGTGGCCATGTGATCGTTGGGTTGAGCGAAAAATGGATACCACAACCAAGGCTGGCCACGTGGTCCCGTATCGAGATGGTGGAGGGTGGTCATGCCCATGTATGTATGTGATCGTTCGCTGGGCTTGAGTTAAAATATTTTTTGGGAGTAGGAGTAGGAGGAGTAGTAGTAGTAGTGGTAGTAGTAGTAGTAGTAGTGGTAGTAGTAGTAGTAGGAGTAGGAGTAGTAGGAGTAGTAGGAGTAGTAGGAGTAGTAGGAGTAGTAGGAGTAGTAGTAGCAGTAGTAGCAGCAAGCAGTCAGTGTGCTGCAGGCATGCCTGGGTAAAACGATTTCAGCAGGAAGCAGGAACATCCTGTAAGATCCACATTCCAGAATGCGCGGTTGGTTGCCGTTCGATTTCTCAAAATGGGCGGCGTGATTCCAGCAGCAATCACCCCAACGGAGTTTACCCATCGTCCAAAATACTGATCCAACTGCTCAGGTCTACCGGGGTAGAGTATGGGACCTGGGGATGTTTTTATAGTGAGGTTTGGGGTCACCGGGCCAAGGATATATGTGAGTGTCTACATCCTGCGCAGGTACGAATGGGGAGGAGTGTGGTTGTTTATAGGAGGCCCGACTGGTATGGAGGTAGTGGTGCTGTGTGGCCATGTGATCGTTGGGTTGAGCGAAAAATGGATAGCACCACCAGGGCTGGCCACGTGGTCCCGTATCGAGATGGTGGAGGGTGGTCATGCCCATGTATGTATGTGATCGTTCGCTGTGGGCTTGAGTAAAAAACATTTTGGGAGTAGGAGTAGTAGGAGCAGTAGGAGTAGTAGTAGTAGCAGTAGTAGTAGTAGTAGTAGTAGTAGTAGTAGTAGTAGTAGTAGTAGTAGTAGTAGTAGTAGTAGTAGTAGTAGTAGTAGTAGTAGTAGTAGTAGTAGTAGTAGTAGTAGTAGTAGTAGTAGTAGTAGTAGTAGTAGTAGTAGTAGTAGTAGTAGTAGTAGTAGTAGTAGTAGTAGTAGTAGTAGTAGTAGTAGTAGTAGTAGTAGTAGTACGAGTAGTAGTAGTAGTAGTAGTAGTAATAGTAGTAGTAGTAGTAGTGGCAGTAGTAGGAGTAGTAGTAGTAGTAGTAGTAGTAGTAGTAGTAGTAGTAGTAGTAGGAGTAGTAGCAGTAGGAGTAGTAGTAGGAGTAGTAGTAGGAGTAGGAGTAGGAGTAGGAGTAGGAGGAGGAGTTGAAGTAGTAGCAGTAATAGGAGTAGGAGTAGTAGTGGAGTAGCAGTAGGAGTTAGACTGTAGTAGAAGCAGTCAGTGTGCTGCTGGCATGGGTAAAACGACACCATATTAGAGTGTGTCTGGCCAGCAGGGCAGAGGGCAATTTTGTCGAAGGCACCTTGCCCCTTTTTCTATGCCAATATTGTGAGTACTACGCCAAAGTAAAGACAACTGTAAAGCAATTAACTCTGTGCAATGCCGGTGTGATATTTTGCCGGCCATTGTGGCGGCTACTGACGCTGTGGTGACTCCTGCCTGTGCGAACTGATTGCACAGGCTTGGTACAAGGCTCGGACACTATCTGTGTGTGCTGTATGTTGACGGGTGTAGAAGTGACGATTTGATTTGGTGTGAAAACCACACACATAGCATGGGCAACTATAGCGGACAGCCGACAGAATCTCTCCCGGCATTTTAGAGGAACCACCACCGTATGCAGGTACGAATAAACTACTACGGGGGGTCATGGTAATCAAGACTTAACATATATACAAAAACCTATATATTCCAGTATTTGTCCACAAAGCATAGTTGGTCCCGATTATTATCATGCTCCCTGGCAATAATACCTACTCCCAGCCCCGACCCCATCCCAATCGACCAATGTCCAGCATGAGAGTACAGCAGTCACCCTCGTCCCGCATATGTATAGACATTAGCTGCAGTGCATCAGCCACATAGTGCCCAATACCAAGGCGTAGGTTGTAAGCTCTAGTGAAAGGCTACTTGGCGTAAATGCAAGAACCGATTGTGGTCTTCATACGGCCGTCTAAACGCTCCCGATATTCCGCCCAGAGTGGTGTCACTTCGTCCGGAAATACAAGTACCGTTTGTACATGAATATAAGTCCTACTTTCGGGGCAAATTGGTACGCCGATTGACGGTTCGCTGTATTTTTGATCCGTCAAGGTATTTGACGGCCTACAGTATAGTTTTGACCCGTCAAGACCTGGCTATAGGGCCAACACGTTATATCTAGTATGGGGGGTGGGGCGCCGGGGTTGTCTGGGAACGATCAGCGAGTTGTTCGACTTTTTGTTCGATTTTTTTACTTTCTGGACTTCTGATTCTGTGTTTTTTCGTTGTGTGCCTTTCCTTGGCCTTGGCTCCCCCGCTCATCGTTGCCTCGCTGACGGTATATATCCACAAGAAATGTGGTTGCTATGACGAGACAGTGGTATCGCTGTAATAATGAAGCAAAACTGTGTTACCACGTTTTAGACTATTGCATATGTTGCCACGAGAGTATCGCCACAAGAGCGCCGGTATGACATTGCCGTCACGCGTGATGAATGCCTCTTGTGAACAAGTTGCCACATGGCTCATGCCTCAAGCAATCTTTCACAGGCTTGATGTGACAACGCACGTCGCCACCTAGTTAATGCCACCAATATGTTGCCACAAAAAGAGCAACTGCCACGAACTCATGCTACGCCGAACAGAGTGCAGAAGGGGAGCGAAAGGCATCCCGACGTTTCGAGGGAGAAATTGCAAACCATTCACGGGGTGAAAAGCTAGCAATGAAAGTTATTATTGCAGCATGGGGAGGGAAGGGGGGAAATAGTGAGGGAACTCCCGACAACTCGATGTGTGTAGTGTAGTGTCGACCTAACGAACACCCCTTGAACCTGCTTGAACTCTTAAGCCGACAAATGAAACGCGACTTTGACAAAAGCCGCCGCATCAGGTACGCCTCTTGGTCTATTTATCAATAGTGCACCTTTCGAAAAGGCTCGTGGCTGCACTTGTGAGAGTTAATGGGCGGCAGGGCCCTCATACCTTAGGGGGTCCCCTCATATCTTAGGGGGTCCCCTCATATCTTAGGGAGTCCTCTCATATCTCAGGGGGTCCCCTCATATATTAGGGGGCCCTCTGATATCTTAGGGGGTCCCCTCATATCTTAGGGGGTCCTCTCATATCTTAGGGGGTCCCCTCATATCTTAGGGGGTCCCTTCATATCTTAGGGGTTCCCCTCATATCTTAGGGGGTCCCCTCATATCTTAGGGGGTGCCCTCATATCTTAGGGGGTGCCCTCATATCTTAGGCGGCCCCTTCATACCTTCGGGGGTCCCTTCATATCTTAGGGGATCCCTACCAACCTTAGGGGGCAACACGCGTATCATCCTTATGAACGACCCTCTACAAAAACGCCTGGAGGGCGACGACGGCGACCGGACCGGTTGTAAGGAAGTCATGTCTAAGATGATCGAGACGGCTAAAGAGGAAATTAAGGCGGGTTACATGCTATGTAGTACATATGTACGCTTTGTTTTTACTGTCGAGGGAGGGGAAACAACGTAGAGGAAACCTAGGGCTGAAAAAGCGATGTCTGTAGTACACCAAACGGATGATTCATGTTCCATGAGCCGGTTATATGGTTGGCGTCCTATAAATATTCGGAATGCTGTAAAGGACCGTACGTTTGTAAGACATAAGACCTCGCAAACGACTCATTCATGTCCAATTTACCGTTCAGCAGTGGACGGCTAGTACGGCAAACCGTCATGTAGTAAAACAGTCTTACGCGATGAGTACGCTCAAACCAAGATTGATGTACCATGCCTAACCGTAGCCCAAAAGATATTCCATTCCACCACGCGTCGTTACAAGTAAACCTGCGCCTGTCTGCCCAATCCGCGGATCGTCCCCAACTATGCAACGTACAGGACTCCAGCAGGCAACAAGTGGTTTCTGTCATACGTCTAGAGGCTAGAACGGACGGAGCGCTGTCCGCCCAGTCAGATGCGTGGATGGAAGATGGACAGGCCCCTGCGCACCGACCCAACCCACTACTACCGACTGACTTGCCTATCGAAGTGGTCATGGTGCATATGGGGTCGCCTGAGGTGGGTCTTTCAACACATACACCGAGTCGTTTGATCTGGAATTAAGGAAGTTTTTTTTTCAGATACCCCTCACCCCCTCACCCCGTATATCAGTAGGCATATAATTCACCCGATTGTGACCCCTTTCGGTTCCGCATGTATGTGTTGTTGGGCTTGCGCAGATACCGTAGTTTATTATTTGGTATTTTTAAGTACACGAATCACTGCTACGCAACATCGTCCCGTCAAAATAACAAGTGTCCCTCGTTCCTAGCGACCCGTCACTGAAGAACATGGGGGATGGAATATGTTTTCCTCTTTTGCTGATAGGACCGAGCATTTGCCGGATTGGAGACGATCCGCGGAGCGCATGCATGGCGCACAAACAAGATCGAAGTTGGCGCAACTATGTCAGAGGTAATGCGAGCATTTTGTTCTCCCACGTGCCAACTTATGCTGGACGAGCTTTGACATATGCATGATAGGGGGTATGCATCGGCGTCGTCGAGTTAGGTTTCATACAATATCATGTTTATTAGTCTACCGGATTTATATTGCAACCCTTACAAATGATGTCGTACAACATCACCGAGGAATAGGTTCCAGGTTTCGAATATATAAGTGATAGTTCGTGAACGACCGTTCACTCGTTACCCTGCACCAACCGAGCAGGCAGCGAACCAAGGAAACGAAACACCCGAGCTGGACATGAACATCCAAGCGTGGCAACACTGGAGGGCATTCTGTAAACGTCCGATGGAGTTGTCGTCATTGCCTTGGACCCGTTCGGTGCCTGGACCGAGGCGTGTCGAAGCGTCGGGATATCCTGTGTTGCCTATTTGGGGCGTAAAACCCACCGTCCGTATTAAGCGAAAGATGGATTTAATGTGGAAGTCATGACGAGAACATGTCCGGAATGTCCAGGGTGACTAGTCACCTTCATCAATATAAACTGATGTTCACTCCCAGCAATGGCGGATTTACACAGACAGCTCGTCGGGGTTCGGCGAGGGTGGTGTATCTGAACCTAGATATTATGCCGGGTTTAAACAACCGCTATTGGCAATATACCCTCCCCGTTGAGGAAGGGAGCGGGTGGGCCGGTTGTTCCGTTTTTCGGGGGGGACAGGCAAGGGACCGAAGAATGGTGAAGGTATTGTACACGGGAAGGCCATTGGGAGTCGAGCGAGTTTGGGGTATACCGGCCCAAGTATCACGCGGCGTTATCATTGTAGCAATCCTCATAATTAGCGTTGCTCAGGAAGCGGAGCGGGTGGGTTTGTTGTTCGTGTGGTCGGAAAGACGGGGAAGGACCGATGAAGACAGTATAAGCGGGCAGCACGTCAGAGGTCGGGCAAGGGTGGGGTATTCCAACCTAGATATTATCCTGTTGAAAGCACCTCGTTAGGAGTCGGGCGAAGGCGGGGTGAACCAATCGAAATATTATGCTGGGTTCTTCTTGCTAAAGTCCCCAACATTATCCTTTTAGGAAGAGCAGCAGGTGGGTTGGCTGTTCTTGTGTTCGGGAAGACACAGGAGGGAGCAATGAGTGGTTAATTATCGAGTACACGGGCAGATCGTGGGGGTCCGACGAGGGTATAGTCTATTCCAACCTATAGATATTTCCCTGGGTTGTGGGTTGTCTTTGCAGCAATCCGCGACATTTTCATAGTTCCGGTCAGGGAGGGGGGGGGGTTGCTGTTCCTGTAAAGGGGAACAGAGCCGCAGGTGGCAATTAATGGCGAACAAATGGTCGCGGAACTGAAGTGTGGGGTATTGGAACATAGATATTATGCTGGGTTTTACTTTAAGCAATCCCTAAAATAATGGCCCGTGATGAGGAAAAGGAGCGGGTGTGTTCGCTGTTTCTGTATTTAGGAGGACAGGGGGAGGTAACAACGAATGGCGAATAATGAGCGGCCGAGGTAGTAGAGGCGGACCGCTCGTAGGCTCAGGCGAGGGTGGGGTTTTCGAACGCTGAAATCATGCTGGTTTTACGTTCATTAAACGGTAGAGAATTTGCACAGATGAGGAAGGAGGGCGGGGGGGTTGAGTGTTTGTGTGGTCGGGAAGACGGGAAAGGGCCCTATGAGTGGCGGAGGTACTAGAGACGGACAGCGCGTAGGGGTCAGGCGAGGATAGGGTATCGCAACCCAGACGTCATGGTGGGTTTACTATGCGGCAGCCCTGATTAGCTGAGCGTTGTTCCAGTAGGGAGGCAGGTGGGTTTGCTGTTCCTGTAGGGGGGAATACAGGTGCAGGTAGCCAGGAATGGCGAATGAACGGCCGAGGTACCGGAGGCGGACAACTCGTAGGCGTCAGGCCAGGGTGGGGTATTTGTAATCGCGATGTTATGAGGGGTTTCCATTGCGGGACTGAGTGAAAAAATGAGCCTTGCCTTGTTCAGGAAGAAGAGGGGTGGGTTGGTTGTTGGTGTGGTCGGCAAGACGTCAAGAGGACATACAGGCGAGGGTAAGGTATTCGAGGCTACCATTGGCAGGCATGACTCTGGGTTGTCATGCGACAGTCAACCGGCAAAATGTCATTGCCCAGGAAGGGGAATGAGTGGGTTGGTTGTTCCTGTGGTCGGAAATACTTCAGCAGGGAGCAGTGGCGGATGGGCAGGGCACGGGCAGGGCGCAAACGTCGGGCGTGGGTGAGGTGCTCAAACCTAAACATTGTGAGGTTCTCATTGCAGAATTACGCGAAATTAGCATTGTTCACGGACGGGAGTTAGCGGGTTTGGTGTTGATGTGGTAGCAGGTATCAATAAAACATGGAGTCCTTCGACATAGGCAGCCCATAGCAGTGGGTGGAGGGTAGGGTATTCCCAAGTACATGTTTTCCTGGCGTTTCACTGAAAAACACCCCCAGCTTAGCATTATTGAGGAAGGGAAGCGGGCGGTTTGGTTGTTGCCGTGATCAAGGAGGCACGGAAGGGGCCAACGAGTGGCAGAGGTACTGTACACAGGCAACTCGTTAGGGGACCTCCTCCCGCCTTGACTGTTACGGGGTGCCATAGTAAATACGCTTAAATATTGGTGGTAAGATTAGGCAAATATATAAGTTTTGTATCGTAGGTCCTATTTACTTCGGTCCCCCGTAGTATATGCACGACGTAATGTCTACATGGTATTCACCTTGAAATTAGGGTCGCAGTCCGTGATGTAGGAAGGGGATTATATGTTCCTTGTTAGATTCCCAACAGGCCTGCTGTGAGTGAGGGGATCCCCGAATGATCGGCCATCTTTTTTGTCTTAGAGGATCCCCATTTGCCTTAGGGTTCTGGGAATATACCTACATGGTATTCAGCGTGGAATTGGATACTAGTCCTCAATATAGTGAGGGGATCCTATTGGCTTAGGGGGTCTTATTGGCTTGCAGGGTCCCCAACTGGCTTAGGGGATATCCTAATGCTGAAGATAATCTCGAAAGAAGAAACTGAATGAAGACGCTAAATCAAATTGTCGATTCGTACATGTTTGATGCACACACAATACGCACAAGGTGAGGCTCCCCTAAGGCTGGTGGGGATCCCCTATGCCTGTTGAGGACCCCCTAAGCGTTTTCGGTAATATTCCAATATCATCGATTACATTGGAACATCATTGATGCGGGATCCCCTAAGGTTGGTAGAGATCCCCTAAGATATGAAGGGCCCCCCTAATATATGAAGGGACCTCCTACGATATGAGGGAACCCCCTAAGATATAAAGGGACCCCCCGAGATATGAAGGGACCCTAAGATATGAAGGGACCCCCTGAGATATGAAGGGACCCCCTGAGATATGAGGGGACCCCCTAAGATAAGAGGGGACCCCCTAAGATATGAGGGGACCCCCTGAGATATGAGGGGACCCCCTAAGATATGAGGGGATCCCCTAATGCAGGAGAAATCCCCTAACTAGGGGGGTCCCCTAACTCGCAACAGGCATTGGCGGCAAACGTGCCTTCACGAAACAGACCTACTATGTCTGGCCACAATCCGAAGCAAGACATAAATTCACACCTCTGAGCTCCCTCGCGGAGCAACCCCTCCCCCCCACGTTGTTTTTTCCAATGCTGTCAAGCACTAACCTCGTTGTCCCTCTGTTTGTGGTTCAGCCAATCGTATCAAATTGATCGACCCTTTGAGTACCGCACTGCAGAGCAGAAACATGTACTGATATCTTAGTCTAATTCCGAGTAATTTGTCCCCAAAACGGGAGTGCGGTCCTAATTGGGTCAAGAAAAGTCGCTCTTTGTTTTTTGGTAGTGCGTGCCAGTATATGTGTGTGTTTGCCGTCTCCACACAAACACGTTATTGTTAACGCAAAAGCTTCATCAGTACACCCACGAGTGTCCACACTGATTCTCCATCCCAGAGATTGGGGATATAATCCGTGTGGTCACAGACTGCGATACAGAGCAAATCACAATCATCTCAAATTAACTTGACGTCGGCAAATGGATGATGCCAACGTACACCGGACACCGGACACGAGTCACACCACAAAACTACCGAAACAAGAAAATTCACCATCGTACTGACAAAAAACGTAAAAAATGAAATGAAAAGGGAGTTCTGCAATAAGACACAGTCAGAACGACGCCAGAGGACGAAAAAGGCTGCAAGAAGAAGAAACCGCACACAGCTTGCTTCACGGTATGTATGTGCTGCAAACACAGGGTACTCTATAGTCCTGATCTTGTGAGTCGCATTCGCGATTATGTTGTTGTTCCGAGAAGCTATTACCGGGGAAGGTAATAATCAGGACCAAATATGCCTAGTAAACATACTGGAAAGTATAGGTTTTTTTGTACGGGTCCTGACTTCTATGGTCCCCGGTAATTGCTCTACGCACTAGGTACGCCCTATCTATGACACGCCCATCGAGCACGTATGCACACAGGAAACGAGGTTCTTGGTCTAGGATACAGCCAGTACTCAGGCCTTGCCGGAAACGCGGAAAAGACTGGGGTCAGACGTCGATCAGCCCACCACCCATAAAATTCCTACTTCTACTGTTTGTACCACGGCCTCTATTTATCTTCACTTTTTTGGAGTAAAGTACCTGCACGGATGAATTTCTTGCTCGCCCCTAGCGATGTGCTACGTGCGCGCCGCTCACCCACCAACCACTAACATCACCCTCTAATCAACTACATTATACAACAAACAGCAAAAAAAAATCGAACGCGATTCGACTTGGGGTGAGTAGGGGGGAGAAAAGCACCGAATATCGAGGGATGCAACACAACCTCACCACCTAAAGAGACCGATCTCGCAGTCCTTTTGGGGGGGAGCGCATCAAGCAGCACCCGATTGTAGCCCACCACCGTCCTCGCACATACGGCTATGCCACATTCTACTGCTGATGGGTGCATCATGCTATATTATAGTCTAAAATACTCCTTAGGCTCGCTGCGCGCTGTCCGATCGATTGGCCCTACGCAGCATGCAAAATTTCTGGACCGATCGCAAAACAGAATCAACAACGGCAAAAGGCTCTGTGTTGCATGTTGTACCTACTGTACAGCAAGGAGGGACGCCGTGTGTGACTTCAAATCGACGTCTCTACCGCGTATGCCACACGTCAAGGATTTACCAGAACGCTTTCTTCTATGGGCATCGCATTACACTGGTATCGGGCAAGCCTTCCCAACGTGGGGCGCATGCGATTTCTACTACGATAAACAATACACGAGATATAAGTCAGAAAACACAAGAAAAGCCCTGCTCACGGCACAGGGCAAGGCTTGCGAGTCGGAGAGAGGTGGTCTTCCTACCCGTCGACAAACACACATACATGCTACCAGGCAAGCTACAGTATATCGTACGCAACAAGACACGAACAGCACAATAACAATATCAGAAACAAGTACGACCACACACAAACAAAGTACACCGGACAAAATCGAATACAAGTAGAAATATGCGCACGGTCGAGGGAATCGACACGCGCTTGAACACAGGGTGGGCACCTTGGCCTTAAAACAGACCTCAACAGGTGAATCCTCCCCTCCACCCTCGTGTATATGCTATGTCATATGCCCCCTACGGAGTCTCGAAGGAGGCCGACTCGGTGTGGGTGATGGGCCACACGGTGTAGAACGCCTGCATTCCCGCCAGGATGTGATCATTCACGTGGCTGCAACATCGCAAACGGAAACAAGCAGCAGCACCAACGTTTTCGTCGTACACATAGGAAGAGCGGGAGGAGCTGTAAAGGGAGGAACAATGGGTTGGCAGGGCGGTGGGTAAAGACGCAGTAGACCGCACGTAGTGTCGACTCTTTGGGAACCGCAGCACCGTTTTGGGGTCAAACTACGTATAATTTGAGAGGTCGTGTCCCCAAAACGGGCCTGCAGTGCCAAAAGGGTTTAAGGGGTCAACGGGAGACATTGGTAGTTGACATCGAGGAGGCACCGTATCATACAAGAGCGTGGGTGCATGCAACAAATAGTAGAGTGGTAATGCAGCCAACTGCAGTTCCATCACAGTGTGTTGGTTTCACTGTAGCGTTGAAACCAACAGCAATTCCATATATTCGGTGTGGTTATATACTGCTGTAGGTAGGCTAGTGGGTCGTAGTGCTACCGTGTATAACCAACAAAAACAAATGTCTTCGATGTTCGTCGAATCTCGCGAACGATGGATTCTGCGGCGCTATATAACCAACCCAGCTCGAGACACTTTCAATACCAAGCAATGCTTACAACGGCATGGGGCATGCGCTAGTTCCAACCTAATGTATGCACATCAACTACAAACCATGAACTCGTGCAGTAGTACTGCAGCGAAAAATATCTGATTCGAGGCCTCCGGTACCTCTGTAAACCAACAGAGCGCGGTACTCGTCGCCATTACAGCGTTTGAATGACTATATCGCGTTCTGCCGCAGCCACGTGCGTTCGGACCCTTCCATTCACACTTACCAATGGAACCTGCCGGGCGAGGTCGTGCAGTGTGGAAGGTGAAGGTTTCCCCAGCGCCAGCGGTCGGAGGCCCAAACAAAATGAGAAGTCGCCAGTCAAACGGGACGCAAAGCACAAAATCGTCGGAGAAGAGCCGTCAAGATCGCGTGAGATTAAGCAGGAGACAACCGACGACCTTTGCATTGTTCTGCCTCTCCTTATTTTTCTCGTCCCCTCTAGACAGCCGGTGATCCCCGATACCGCGAGGTAGTGTAAGTTGTCAAGAACAATAGTCTTGAGAATGAAATTCCGACGAACATCTTACCGGCAGGAAAATGCACGATAAGGACTTCGAAACTGGTGTGATCATTTTGTAAGTACTGCCCATTAAACAAAGAGCAAACGATGAAGCAGCGCGGCCCAAATGGCGGGCATGGTGTCGGCCATGCCGTCGTGCTTTCGTTTTTCATTCTCCCCATCAAGAGCGGACTGCCGTCCACAGAGCGTAAACAGGCAAGATTATAAACCAACGCGCTGGTTTTTCACCGGTGTACACTTTTCAGTGAACCTAGGGGTGTTGTAGTTTGTGAATGGCACTGCCGTGTCGGAAAATAGGACGTCTTAAAAATTCCCTCCAACAAGATGTTCCTGGAGACTGCGTAGTCAAGAAATACACTACATGCACTTCATGACTCACAGCCAAGTGCCGACGGAGTCGGGGGTCATGATTGCGGTGAGGAAGGTCGACGGCAGCAGATCCAGCGTGTCAACATTCCTCCTATCGAACTTGACGTTGTTGCCATGCCAGTGTGCCGTGTGCAGATCCACCTGATGCAACCGGCGGATATGTGCCGCAGAACCCGATGCAAAGACGCGGCCAGGTCTACAGTAGTCAGGAGAAATAACGGCTACATCTAATCGGCAACACCGTTGTGGGGCGTACAGTATTCTAGGCATACGATTTAGAGAGGGGCGAGGGGAGGGGGGTACTCGATATCATTCATGCCCGCAGTCGTATGACCATAGACCCTATCACCCCTACAATGCCGGAACGGAGCACGTCGGGGAGTGCTCAATCCTTGCACGCGCGCCGTGGGAGGCGAGGGCGCGCAGAAGGGGTCGCTAGGCGTATGCGGATAAGAAATAGTGATGAATTAGCTAATCGAGTTGTTAACCACTTCCATGTATCGCGCTATATATCTTCGTGCAAACGACGCTTGATTACAGCGTCGTCGGCCATGCTGTATGTACTGTTCCCGTAGAAGTGACCAACGCCGTCGAATATCAACCTACCCAAATAAGCGTGACGGTACTTTGCCCGCCTCGACACCGAGACATGATCCGCGCAACAAAGTACAAGCGGGCGGATGACCGCGCAATCAATCGCATATAGCAGAGCACGGCGGTCAGAGGTCTAGGGTCCAGGGAGGATAGGATTTACCTCGGTGCCGTAGGCGGCGACGTGCCAGCGCACGGTGTCTCCTTCCGTCATCTCCAAGCCGGGAAGGTTGCCGTACAGGAAACCGTTCATCGAGTGCATCAGGTTAGATTCTTCGAAGTCCTGCAAAGCGTTAAACAAGGCGACGAATTGGTGTCAACATCATCAGGGGGGGTTGTTGAACTTCTTGTTTGTACGCACGACGACTGTCGAGAGAAAGCAGGCCAAGGTGATCACCCGCGTACCCTAAATCAGCCAAACAAATTTCATGCCAACGACAAATAAAACATCTCACTGTAACTAACTATCGTCCAAAGTATGGTGTTCGCCCTTCTTCCCCCAACCTTACAGAGAACGCAAACGTCTCGATACGGCCGCATGGTATTGACGGCGGCGATTTTTATGGTGCACCACCGAACAACCCACAGGGCCACGGCTAGCTCCTCAAGAGCCAGCATATTTTGGCCGTTGATATTGACAAATATTCTGTAATCATTCACCGACGAAGGCCGTCCAGCCGCGACGGGTTTCCCGACCACAACCTTCGACGACCAACCGTTCGGTACGGTACCGAGAACCATGGTGTGCCCGACGGTTGGCGTGACTCTTTCCAACAGCCCTATCTACGGCTTTGTCAACGGTCTTGCCAATTGTCTTGCGAAAGGTTATGGCAACGGTCTTGCTAACAGCCTTTGCCGGCGGTCTTGACAACGATCTTGCCAGTACTCCCGCCAACGGGCGACACAAGGAGATCACCATCGGTCTTGCCAACGATCATGTGTCGGCCCACCTACCTCGTTTTCGGGGTCGCCGCCATATTTGTCGATGTTGGTCTGCAAGTAGTGGGACTGGTTCTCGTCAGACACCATGAACAGGATCACAAATTCCTCGTCGGTGTCCTGAACACGTGGGGGGCGCGGGAGGGGGATAAAATTTCTATAAAACATCACGCATGCATTTCTACAGCAGCACACCAGCGCAGTGTAGAAGACGATCACGGGACGGAGGGAGGCAGGAGCGGGACCACGACCTTGACTAAAAGTAATGGCCCACAGAAATTTTTTCAAGGTTTTGTTTTCGGGTATTTCTTGATTTGCAACGCCACGGCCTTGCAAGCGAAAATTGTATGGTGCCTGACGCGAAAAAACACACCATGGGCACTCAAAGCGCTTAGCACCTGCCTAGCCTCCTTACCCGGTTAAGTGAGCCTTGATAACGCTGGCTCTGTTCACGTCGGTGCCGCCGCCGGTACATTCACGCGGCTCTTGAAACAGTGCTCTATAAAGCTCTCTTTTGAACACTTTATTTAGAAACTTTTTCTTCAGGCCAGTTAGTTGTTCCGTTCGAATATGTTGGGGTGTTCATGCTACATCTGACCCATGTGCTCATCGTGACCACGAACCGCCTCATTGCCGCTGCCGTTACACATAGCGGGCACACGAGAGACAGCACCAACACGGCAGTACGCCAATCTCGCCAATATTACAGCACCATAGATACTTCGTATGCTGATGTCCGGTTGAAACTTACAGTGGGCAGCCCATGGTCGTCCAGAATCCCCTCCTCGTAGATGATCAGCGGGCCGATTAAGCCGGAGTACATATCTTCGACGGACTCGACATGCCCGTGGTAAAACCTGCGACGAATAGCACGGACACATATCATTCCACCGTAGGAAACCGCGGTTGGTCAGCTCCCACCCGGCAGGATGATAACTATAGGCGGCCTTAAAGCGAGCGGAGTCTACACGGACCGGCCGGCCGGCTGGCCGGTCGGCCCTTCTCGGGGTACAGGCACGATACTATACCGAATTCGCGCTTTGTAGAATATTCACCCCGTACCGACCTCTAAAGCGCTATACCCCCCCCCGGCGTCCCTCGCTCCGTCTCGAAGGGGTGCGTGGTCAATGGTCGAATGTCTCAACCGAGCAACAAATGAGTACGCCCCCCCCCCCTTCCGCACCCCAACGCGCCCTCCCTAAACGCCGCCCTTCACCATTACGGCTCATGATGAAAATTATGACAATGATGACGTCCTCTTTCGCACCAGAGGTTGCTCTTATCGTCTCCGGTCGGGCCAGAGTCCTCGCGCGCAGTCCACTCGTAGGTGTAGCTGTCCCCGGGAGCAACGGAAGAGCCTGGGAAAGTATTGAGCCTCCAAAAAGCCCCGTCGTTTTCGGGCGTGTACAGCACTCCATGGGGGTGCATGGAAGCAGGGAGGCTGCCAAGTCCGAGATCGAAGACGGAGGGGCGGGGGAGGCAGGGGGGGGGGTCACACAAGCGCGAAAAACAATTTTCTGATTCACGTCGTGGAAGTGGGGGTATATATGTTGGGAGGAAATGGACGGAGGATTTCGTTGTATATACTTCAAAAATGTCCCGGGGAGAAGCACATGCAATGGCCATTGAAGCAGGAAGGCTGACGAACAAGTCCGAGGACGATTGTGACGGGCAGTAGAAAGAAACAAACGTGCCAGTTGCACGTTGGGATCTTGAGTTGGGTCTACTGTTGTACGACCTCAGGGCAGCTGCGGTTTCGGGGGGGGTGATTGGGAAAGTGGACGGGATATGAGCTTCTTACGTTTCAAACTTTCCAGATGGATTAACTAACTACTGCAACAAGCCGTCGAGGTACTCACTCAGGGAGCATGTTCTTGAAATGGACCATGATTGTATCTCCGACCTCGGCTCGTATGATGGGTCCGAGGTTCCCCACCCACTCCGGCGCTTCCTTCTCCTTCGTGTACGTATCATCCGTGTACTCTTTGTACAGGGACTGCGTAGCAGTAGGGAGGAGAACGAAATTGAACAGGATTAACCAAAAGTCAAAGCGATGTATTTCGTATACAGCAGTTATTCATAGCAGTACTCGTAGCGCAGTAGCGTATATTATACAGCAGAGGAATTGAGAATCATAATTGTAGGTATTAAGTACCGGTACTGTGTAGTAGTAGTTCTCTTGTTCTTGCGTGTTGTCTGATACTTCCGCCGAATTCGTACGAGTACTGTAGCATAAAAACACAGACTGTTGTCTGCCGTGTCGTTGGACGATAGTTCGAAGCATTTCCGTGCAGGCAACACAGGACGGGCGCAAGCGACCATGTACCATAGCATGACGTAATGTTTCCCGCTCGTCAGAAGTGTGTGACGCAGCCGGCAGGCAGCACAGGCGCAGAAGGCTGAGCAATCGTAATGCATACCTAGATGAACAGTACCCGACGCATGAGAGCCGTCGCACATGAGAGATGGGAGGGTTGGTGGGTCGTGAAGGAAGACAATAAACCGCGCACCATGATTACGGCAGCGAAGGCGGCTAAACTCGTAATAGTATGTGGCTCCTCTTCTT
This sequence comes from Nereocystis luetkeana, assembly GCA_031213475.1. Taxonomy (NCBI): domain Eukaryota; class Phaeophyceae; order Laminariales; family Laminariaceae; genus Nereocystis; species Nereocystis luetkeana. The sequence continues at coordinate 2,592,755 of JARUPZ010000037.1, read as the reverse complement.
GTCCAAGTATTACTACGAACGGCATGACTTTTTGTATGATACCCGTAGCATGAAACATTTCAATATAGCACTGGGGTTCTTCTACGTACAGCAGAAGAAGAAAAGCAGAGCTTCGCACGTTCGTCGTGAACGCAGGTACCGCAAATATCTTACGGGCCCCCCAACAGGACGGTGGTATCGTTATACTGCAGTAGTACTCGTACATAGGATTCTTGCACGACGTGCAGGAATTTCAGCGTCACCGCACCTCGGGTACACACTGTACCAGGGTGTATGTGAAAAACGACGGCATCACGAAGTATGTACGTCTCTCTCGTGGTCAAGGTAGCTGCGGAGATGAAGGGGTTGGTTTGCGGACAAATAAATTGTACCAGGTACCAGGTACCTGGTAGTTATTAATAGCGTCTGTGAGACTGCCGTCCACTACTTTGCTCGAAATATTATTTCTGGGTGCAAGAACCAAAGAAGGGCAACAACTTGTGGAACAAGCCGGAATAAGCCAGTAAAGTTCCTCGTTTCACGCCCACGCATAACGCAACAACAGCGCTTGAGAGTTACGTACGCAGCGGCTCACTACTTAAGTTGTTAACAAAGACCAGCGTGCGGGATGCACTCGCGAGGGGTTGATGTTCTGCACTCGCCCGGTATTGATTCTACGGCTCTTCGTCTGGGGGGCCCTGGATGCGTATTTCTGTCGACTGGGGCAATTTATCCCCACGGTTCATATATTCCACAGATAGCTCTCGGTTGGACCGAGTACAAGTTTCCATCCCGCTCGATTCTTGGTAAGTAAGTGTGAAAGCTCGGGAGAAGGTACGTGCAGCATGTTTCAAGCGTTGGAAGGCCCAGCACGCTTGCGCAGCAGTAGTAGTAGTATACAAGCTGTTATATCTGCCAAGTACACATGATGTGTGCCATTGCGGGAATTCCCTGTACCAAGTACTATGTATGAAACGAGACGATGCCCGTGCAGAAATCAACCCGTGCCTGAAAAAAGAGCGGGCCATTTTGCAACCGAGAAAAAAATACCGCACACCGCGCTTTCACCGGCGGAAACCTACTGCAGTACCTGCTTGGAGCAACAAAGAAATTACTCGCCTTCATGTACTTCTGTCCGATTAGCGACAGATTGTCCTCGGTGAAGACGACAGCATCCTCATTGTCCTCTAGAGCGACGCCATCGATCTGATCATTGCCCGTTGGCGCGTAGTCCCACTCAAGCTGCGACATACACCGCACGAGTATTTTACGGCATCGGGTGTTGCGACTATTAATGAAAGTGTGAATCTACAGCACTGATCCGCGTGCTGTGAATGTGGATCGGAGCGAGCAGACACAGCAAGTAGTAGCACCAACATGATCGATACCAGGTACTACTTACTCTGTACAGCAGTATTCGAATGAAAGGCGGTCGGTCTCGCCCTCGCACGGCAGCTTCATGGTGAATGATAAAGACCTCAAACTGCCTACCTGACGGTACAAATTTGAGAAGGGCTTTTTGCGCCGATGTAGAAGTGTGCTCAAGTATACTCGTAACTGTGCCAAGGCTGGTTGGAAGATATATGTGGTCTGGGGATCTCTCGCTCGCTCTCGTCAACGCCCGTAACTACAGTATAATAGCCAACAGTACCCACGTCTCTGGGGTGCGTATAGGTTGTAGGCAGAAATAAGTGTCGTGAAGTCACTTCTGATGTACAGCAGTACCGTCAACACCTTGTGGGGCCGATGTACAGCACTTACAATGAGTAACCCCCAAAAGCGACGACGGCGGTATAATCGTGCATCTACCACAGCAGCAGGGAAAATCATTGTAGCAGAATGTCTGTAGTACGAGTGCCACCATGATGTCTGTGTGCGTGCGTGCCTCACACCACTCCTAGCACCATTGATTAGCTGTTCGGATACACCCCCTAATACCGCAGCGGCCCCGGCAGCTTCGTGCGGCGGACGCTGAATTCGTCACTACTAACTGGATTTCGCCGTGTTCTACGGCAGCCTCTCTGGAGCCCCAAGGGCGGCTAGTCTATGAGTTGCAGGTACATCGTATTGCGGCGTGTCTTTGTCGCGTGCGGCAGAAGAACGGAGGAAGCACATACATGTAATAGTAAGGCGTGTCACTCACAAGTTCGGCGGTGATGTAGAAGTTCCTGACGGTGCTGAGGGATGGCTCCGAATCATGTGAGTCGTCGGACGAGGAGGAGTCGGACGAGGAGGAGTCAGACGAAGATCTGCCCCCAGAGGTCCTACGCCTCCTGGAAGTGGTGCCCGAGGCGGATGCCTCTCGAACCAATGCTCCGACCAGAAGGAGAAAATAACTCCCGGCAACCAAGCTCGAGGAGAGAGAAAAAACACGCCGGCTGCTAGACCTTCGCCCACATGGCCTACGGGAGGTATTGCGTTGCCTAAGATCGGTACAACTGTTGCTGCTCGACATATGTACTCTCTCGCTCGCAGAGGGATTGACTTTCTGTACAATGTGGATGTGCTCCGGAAACGAGAAAAAAAAGAGGGGGATGGTTGTGAGTCGTGTGGAGGACCCTGAAGTACGGGAAAAAATAAGAAATGCGGTACAAAACAATACCAGATACCGTATCCTTTTCTGCCACCTTCAGTAAAGTTCTGGGAAAGTTCTTAAAAAAAAGGAAATCTCATTTTTCATTCCCATCCAGCATACATCAACATTGAACATGCCGCACAAGGGCGGATACTCGGTAAGCACGTATGTGCAGCACTGCAGCACTGCGCAGCACTGCGTACTACTGCACTCTGTCCTGATGATGCTGACGCTCCACTACAACTTGTAGGGTGGTACAGAGCTGAGCTGACGCGAAAAAAGACCGCCCGATGGAAAATAATTCGGAAAACTACCGGATTTTTCCGTCCACTACTAAATGTAGCTCTCTTGTTCCCCGTTTTTGCGGGCCCTCTCCCCTGTATGTACGAGTATCATGGTATCATACATACTTCCTGCCGCTGTGTCTTACATATTATATGTGGTACCTCGTACCGGTAAAAATAAGGTTATTTCGCACGACCGTGTTTGTTGGCATGTGGGCATGATGCTGGTACACAGCAGTATTACTGAATAGTAGAATTATGTCGCACACGGTCCTACGCGCCGCAGGAACGCGGGGTACAAGTCAGAATTCGAATAATAATACACGTACGTACCAGGTACTTACTATTAATACCAAGTACTGTAATAAGATTAATTAGGTGCCCTGATGAACCCCCCTTGCCGTACTTGCAGTACGCAAGCTGCAAGCTCCTTCCGCGACGCACCACCCGTATCGCACATACATACAACTGGTCGGGCTTGAAACTTGCCGTTTCTCTCTCTTCACTGTCGCCCTTGCGCCACAAACCCCGTACGGTGCGCGAGTAGTATCGAGAAAACGCTCAAACAGCTCGTTCCCGTCTTGCCCACGCGCCGCGATAGCATTGATTGTCAGAGCAGTCGTGATCCTATAGACCGCAGAACTCGTATGCATGTTGTTCAGATACGCAACAGTTACTACCTGTACCTGCCACCATCATACAACGAGATACAATAATAAGTTCTCTCGCACCGGTTTTATCCCCTGAGAAGTTCCACGGGATTCGATAACAGGACTTCATTGGACCCCATGTTGACCGTTTTAGGATGTGTCAGCCCCGTTTAGGGGACAAACTACTTAGAATTTGAGTGGTTTGTCCTCTAAACGGGACTGCAGTTTGAACTTCCTCGTACCGGTTTGATATCGTGCGAATCACGGGGGGGGGCTGCCATCAAAATAGCATACCTTTGGCCAGGTATACGATGTCATTTTTTTTCTTGAATCACATGGTTTGACCCTCCAGTTTGGTTACGGATTTATATTAAAACTACAGGAAGTAAGTAGGAGATTTGTATCCTCAGCGATATTTCCCCCCTTTGCGTGCCTTCGTTTTTATCGCGCATATATATGGTTCAGCATTCCCACTGCTCGTAGAGTGTTCCTAACGCACGCGCTCTCGCGCTTCTCGCCGAAATAATTGATCCATTTTTATTCAAGAAACAGGCCCTACGGGTATACGAGTATTCACTCGGTGAGACTCGAAACCGCGAAATTGTGATATTGGTAGGCACCAAGGGATGCCATTAAACTATGCATATTTAATCCGATCTCAGCAGATCTACTGTAAGTACGATAATTACCCGGTAACATTGTGTCAGCAGGACAAACAGTAGAAAAAATACTCGTAGCATATAATATCACATAGTACACGAACAAGGAAGGAGTACCGGGTCATAATGTAGAATAAGTTCTGCACGACTTATCGGGGGGATCACAGCAGTAAATCACAGCAGGTAGGCGATCCCATCAGAGACGCGAGCCCCACAACCTCACTCTCCAGCATCCCCGCTCTCGTGAGCCCAGTCACATAAGCGCCACATTTTAAACCATCTTTCTATTTTCTGTTATATTGGACAACCCAGGTGCATCTCACGATCACTGGGTGTCATCATCCATCTGCGAATCTCTTCACGAAACGCATCATCAACAGCCCCATTCCATCATTTATCCCCTGAGAAGTCCCATGGGATCCCGTAAGAGTTCATGGGATCCTATGGAATCTCATCGGACCTCCAGTTAGTTCTAATGCTACTGGAACCCGCCCCGGGAGCCCTCCGTTGGGCGTCCCGCAGGTCCTGTGAGATCCCATGCGATGATGTTCCCATTGGAAGAAGGATGTATGGAATAGGGTGTATGTAGTAGATTCGTCAGACACAGCATTATGTGAGTTTCAGCGCCAAAGTGTTCTAAGAATTACCCCGGGCTAGGTAATCGATCGATATTTCAACCCTATAGCTAACAGTGGGGAATACCATCACATTTGGCATCGTCGAGGACACAGGTTCGAATCTTTTAGATAAACGTTTGCGCGTGCGTCCCTAAAGTGTGTCTCCCCCGTTCCCCAGGTATTTCAAACGAAGCGGTTAGGTCAGCGGACGGCCGTGTACGGTACCGACGCCGGTTGCGAGTTAGGGGATCCCCCTTTAGTTAGGGGATCCCTTTTGCTTCAGGGGGTCCCCTCTTATCTTGGGAGATCACCTCTCTCGTTAGGGAATCCCCTCTCCCCATAGGAAATCCCCTCTCCCCTTAGGGCCGGTCTTATCGAGGGCAAAAAAAACGAAAAATAAACGAAGTAAAACGAACAGACTTTCGTTTTTCGCATAAAACAGCTAGTTGAGTCCTAACGAGGGCAAAAAAAACGAAAAAAAAAACGAAACAAAAATAAGAAGCCGAGTCGAATTTTTACGCGGTGCAATTTTTCGGAATGACTCAACCGCCACAGCACGTGGTTCCCGGAGGTAGCGCTCGACAGCGACGGTGGATAGACACAACTCGCACACGTAAGGCACCCTCCACAGCAGGCGGTTCTCGTGGTCCACCCCGCTCCCTACGGAATGCTCTAGAACTTGTGTATCGGCCATCGCTGTTCGATGGCAGACGTTGGAATGTTGAGTAGGACTCATGTCGAAAAATATACCGCCACAGCCACTTACTTCCTGATCCCCCGGTTTCTTACGAGGGCACCCCATGGTGATTCCCTACCCATATCTGCTCGCGCCGTCAGCAGACAAGCCGCGTGGCAGCCACATGCACTACCTCGGCCATCGTGCCCTTGCCAACCGGTCGTAGAAACTTTATCGGAACTTCATCCCAACGCGTCGAGTTCCTTCCTCCTATGTTCCTCTTCGACCCTGGGTATCCCATATTTCGTTTATTTGGCACCCATTTCGTTTTTTTTCATGTCCTCTGGGACTTGGAAAAACGAAATGTGAAAACGGAGGTTTCGGGATCTCTACTTCTATTTTTTACAATTTGACCAATAAAACTCACGTACTCTTTAGTTCTGTTTTTCGTCTTTTCATTTCGTTTTTTTTCTTGTTTATTTTACCCTCGATAGGACCGGCCCTTAGGGAACCCCCTCTCCAAATAGGGAATCCCCTCTCCCCTTAGGGAATCCCCTCTCCCCTTAGGGGATCCCCACTAACCTTAGGGGATCCCTACTCCCCTTAGGGGATTTTTTCTCGCCTTAGGGGATCCCCCATAATAACTTCATGGTATTCAGCGTGAAATTGGGTCACAGTCCTTAATGTTCTGAGGGGATCCTGTTGGCTTGCGGGGCCCCCAACAAGCTTAGGGGATACCCCCTCTCGCCTTGATTGTATAATATAACACTTCTACAACATGGTTTAACATCATGACTTCCCAACTTTACATTTGGGTGATTTCCCAATATCACATAGTGATATTGGGATATCACCCAAATGAGCTTAGGGGATCCCCCAATGATCACGATAATTTCGAAAGAAGAAACTGAATAGAAACGCTATATCAGATACGATTCGTGCATGTTGGGTGCACACGCAATACACACATGGTGGGGGGTCCCTAAGGCCGTTGGGGATCCCCTAAGCCTGTTGGGGTTCCCCTAAGCCTATTGGGGGTCCCCTAAGCCTGTCGGGGATGCCCCATGGCGAGATGGACTCCCCTAGGGTGAGTAGGGATCCGCTAAGATGAGTGGGGACCCCCTGAGGTTAGTGGGTATCCCCTAGGGGGAAAGGGGATCCCCTCAAAAAAGAGGGGATCCCCCTAAGGCGAAAGGGATCCCCTAACTAGGGGGGCCCCCTAACTCGCGATAGACGCCCCAAATATCCCGCCGTTTAGAGGGGAGGAGAGTGTTACAGAATTTGGATCACCCTGAGCTGGGTAATTGATCGATTTTTTACCCCTATAGCTCAGTCGATAATACCCTCGCAAGAGCGTGTGAGTCAGCTGCCATGAGATATTTCAAAAAAAACCCTGGAGTTCCACGGAATTCCACGGGACTCTATTGTCAGCCAACGGCATCCTACTGTAATACAGAAGATTCCCATGGGACCCAAGATGGGTCCATGGGTCCTACGAGATCCCGTGGCAATTCCCATCGGATGCCATGTGATGTCATCGGATGCCATGGGGTGTCACATGATAAGCTCGATGGGGCGCAATGAGACAGAAAGTACCATGAGGTACCATGAGATGGGATGGCACGTCTCACGGGATTAGGCGTTCTACGATAAAGGTTCACCCTAATTTTTCTGAGGCTCCTCACTTAAGGAGCTCCCTACCTCACCCGAAAACTGACTTCAGCAAAAATCAAATTGCATCGCGACGAATAATCCCATGGCCCGAGTCTAGAAAACGTTTTTTTTTCGAAATCAAGATTGGCATTCCGACGATTTGGGCTCAAGGAACCCCGTCTTTTATGAAACAAAAAGCGGAAATGTGCTACCTCTATCGTAGAACGGGTCGGATCTCGTGGGGTCTCACGGGGTGCCGTGAGGTGCCGTGGGATACTATGTCATGGTGGGCCAAATGGGGGTCAGTGTGTACCAGCGGAACATGGGACGCCAAGAGGTCGCATGGCATCCCATGGAATCTCATGGTCTCCCATCAGATCCCACTGGATTTTTTTAGTATCGGATCCGATGGATCCTCCGACTGTATGCCATGGGATTTCACGTGGTTAGAATCCCATGAGATGGGACGCTCCGTGGGACCCCATCCATGACATCCCACGGCAGATTCTAATGTCGAAAGTTCATATCCACCCACGCCGTCCCATGTGAAATCTATGACCACCCATGGGATCGTATGGCACGTCCCATGGGAGACCCTAGCCATCCATGTGGTTGCGTGGAAAATCCCTGACCATCATTGCAATCCTGTTGATCCGTGGGTGGTTGCGGACTTTACATTGACGTCCCGTTGGATTCTATAGCAAGTTCACAACGATCAACGAGAATCCACCAGGAAGCCCTGTCCATTGATGAAATTCCAGGGGGAACCCTGACCCTCGATATGATCCCATGGGACAGCCCTGGCCATCTATGGGATCCATGGGGGGAAATCCAAGCCATTCATGGGACCCGGTGGAATGTCCTTGGAAGCCGGCGTCCCCGGTGGCTTGGTAGGTGATCCGCGTGCCTATCAAGATCAATTTCGTGGGTTCAAGTCTCACCGAGTGCATGCTCGTGGCTTTTTCTTGCAAAAAAGAAATTGATTAGCGGAAAGCGCGAGAGCGTGAGTTAGTTACATTCGATGAAAATCGACGAGCAGTGGGAATGCTGAACCCTATGCGCGACGAAAACAAAAGGCACATACCGGGGGAGGAGAAGGGATGACATCTGTGACCACGGCTTGTCCAGAAGCTCGTTGAGGGTAAAAACCTCCCACGAGTAAGGCTGGAAAGTAAAAGCGATGTTGAAAAACAAAATGAAAAAAATGAACTTACCGTGGGATCCCATGGGACCCAGCGAGAAATCCCATGGAATCCCATGTCAAGGTAGTTGAATCCAAAGGAACGGGCCCCCGTCAGAAGATTAACAGGATCTCCTGGGAATTTCGTGAGATTTCATGGGATCACATGATAGTGCTTCCAATGAAATGCTGAAATCCCCCGAGGATTCCCATGGCATCCCATGGGTCGCAATAAGACGTTTCATGGGATACCATGGTATCTCGTGAGACTCGATATGATCCCATGGGGTCTTGTGGAGCACCGTGGCATATCGTAAGACTGTCCGGGTCTTTATGCAAGCTATACCTGCATCCCGCGAACTACGGCGAAGCCCAGAGTCCAGGGGTGTATACCCCTAAAGCTTGTCGGCCTCAATTTAGAGGGGAGGATGGCCGCCGGTGGAATCTCGTAGAGTCGCGTAGGGCCCCACGGAGTGTCGGGAATTTGCTCTCATGAAATTCCATAGATTAGGGTGCTGCGCTACGAGTTCTATGGGAAGTAACGCTAGGATTCCTGTGGTTGGAAATACCGAACGAATTGCGTGGGACCCCATGGGGTACTATGGGACCCCGTGGCATCTCTCGCGGGGAGTCCTGTGCGTTCTGGTAGTCATCATGCAGCATAAAACCACGTTCGGCAGTTGCTGTTCGTATCCAGTAAGTAGCACGCCGAAGCACATTACGCACGCCGTCATCGAGATGCTGACAATATGTTATGGCCAATTTTCCATGCGCAAGACGTGAATCAATGACCACGTGTAATTATCAAGGGGCCTCGCTGTGGATTGGTCAGTGCTACATGTCTGCCCCCCCCCCGGGACAAAGAGAGACGTCTGGCAGAGGTCAGACGACCGTGCTGATAGGACAATGAAGTGAAAACGATGTCGAACTTACTTCATCACTAAGACGAGAATGATGGAGACGGCAGCAGCAGTAGTAGCAGGAAAAGTAAATGCCGCACGAGACGTATCCGCACGAAGAACGGTGTAATTTTGGTGGTCATCGACAGAAGAATGCGCCGGAGACTGGGTCGTCCTGAGCAAAGGCCAGACGATGCTCGTAGGATACCAATATGGGAAGGCGCAGGTGAATGTTGATTCGACGAAATGTACGCACCAGTGATGATTGCTACTACGGTAATAGAAACGGGCGCGTTTTATACGAACGGGCGATGATCGCTACTTCGGTGATAACCTATGAAGTTGGGAGGAACACGGGGTTTGATACGAACTAAAGTCAGGGAAACGCCAGTAATACAGTAAACTCTCTGACGTGACGTTCACCTTCGCTTTATTTGAAGAACCCCTGGTCATCAACGGCATGCCGCTTGGTCAAAGGTAGATGTATGTATAGATCCGGCGACAGGAGAATGATGAAAGTGGGAGGCCGCTAGCTCTGAAAAATATAAAATACGGCGGGTTTTCGATATGAAACGGCAAAGTGAGGCGAATGAACGGCATGCTGCTTGGTCAAAGGTGGATGTGTAGATCCGGCGACAGGAGAATGATGAAAGTGGGTGGACGTTAGCTCTGAAAAATATATATTGCGGCGGGTTTTCGATATGTAACGGCAGAGTAAGGCGGAATTTAAACTTCATATGATCTCGACCAACAACGCGACAGGACAAACAAGCTTTGTTCGTGAAAGTTACCTTCTCGTGTGAAGCGTGCATGATTGTGTGTACAGCAGTGTGCTGCGGTAGAAGGAGGAGGGAAAAATGGTTTGAAAATTGGGTGTTGTTGCAGAGTTATAGAGGGAGGTACTGCTTTGTTGTCTTCAATAGTCCGCAGCGCTGCGTATGTAGTGTACAAGAGACGACAGAGAGGATTGCGTGAACCCCTCGGTAGCTCCAAAACCTCCAGTCGGGGGAAGCGGTAGGGAGAAGCGGCTGAAGATGACGAGGACCGGATGTTCAAAGCACAGGAGGGCAGGCACACTTGCGTGTTCGAAGATTACGTCGCACAGGAAAAGATCTTGGAACGTTTGACGAAGGCCGCCTATAAAAGGTGAGGTATATATTTGTTAACAAGTTGGTGGTATAAGAGGCAATACTATAATGAAGTTAAAAGGGGGCATCACGCTGTCTATATATTATTAATAGATAACAGACAAAACGGAAAAATGGGAACAAAACAAAAAATGGGAACGGACGTTTTTTTTTAGAAAGCAAACCAATTGTGTACAACTCCAAGAAAAAAAGTTGACAGTCCTGTGGGGCTGTACAGCAGCCTTCGAATGAGCTGTCGCTCAGGCTGGAAGTCCTCGGCATCGCCGCGGTAGCCAGCATCTAGAGAAATCACAATAGAGCCAGCGTATATCGCTTTTTGCGCCCACCCGAAGGCACGAGATGGAGCATGACCGTTCTGACGAGCTCCTCTCACAGGGCTGGCCAAGGGGTTTCGCAGGATCATTTTGGTTCTCTGATACACCACATGGTTCTGGAGATACGGCTTGGTTCTCATTTTAGGCTTCGTTCCCATTTTTCCGATTTGTCTGTTAGATGCGGATCCCGTACATTTGATCAACCACACAAGCAATGGCCCGTTTCCCATTCGTTGTTTCCCTAAGAAGTGCCTGGTTTTCCACTTTACTCGCGCGCGGCTGCCTCAGCAAACGAGAATGAACGGATTTTACCTGTTTGTGCGTAACAGGCACATCGATACGTTTCTCATGGGAGGCCCTACCACGATGTGCCTTGTCCAACCTTTACCACGACGGACGACAGATTTCCGAAGGCAGTGACCTTCGAGAACAATGCAGGTACGTCACAAAGCAGTAATTATGATGCGCATCGTGAGAGACGGATGAACGCCATTTGTTAAGTGTGCATTCAAAGGGGCTAGCGTATCAAGGCACTCGCGTCTCAACTACTACTGGTATACGGCATGCTTCCGTAAGCTCAAAAGCGTACACTGCACGGACACATAGTCGCGCCTACTATTAGTACTGTAGGGTTGGCATGTTTTCGGGGGGGGGCGGTCGCCTCGTAGAGTGTGAGCACGTGTTTCCAGGGGCTCTCGCCGTCTCAGCCAATGTAGAACGAGCCGTGTAACTACGGTAGTTGAGCGGTACACTCCGCCTACCCGCGCAGTTTTCCCAGAAGAAGCATTCGAAAAGGGAACAACGATAGATCACATTTATCCGGTGACTTCGCCAAAACCTAAGTGTTTTTCGTTTCAACCGTTCGTGCATGCGTAGGGTAGTACCCATATATGTCTAACTAGCTACCTTGCTGCCTAGCAGAAGCTGGCAACCTATGCCGAGTCAGTGATCAGCAGCACCACCTCAAGTCGACGGCGGTGCATTCCAGTGTCCCAAACAAAAGCGCCGCGCGCGTCGCCCCTTTCACTCTACGTGTCACGCTGATTGGCCGAGGCTTCAAGATCGAAGAACAGCCTTCGACAGTACCGTCCCATGCACCCCGGGAAACCGACTATATACCCGTTCAGTCGTCAGCTGCTTAAAACAGTGAGTTGCATCAGTATTATGTATGCCTAGTCCGCTCCACTCTTTGAGATTGTTCTGTTTCGTCTCCTCGCATTAGCATGCTTCAGTCGCGGCTTCTCCCCGGTTAACCAACCCCCCGTGTCACTCCGTCTCGAAAGCGATGCGTGGGCAATGGCCAAATGCCGAAGGCAAGTAACAAGTGGGTCTATGGTCATACGACTACGGTCATGCATGATAATGAGTACACCCCCAACCCCCCACTATGTCGCTAAGGCCATGCATGACATGAGTACACCCCCCCCCCCCGCCCCCTGTGTCTGTTCGACAACAGCTTCCGTGACGAAGCCGATTTCATGAACCACAACAGCGATAAGGGAGCGGACGTCCTCGACGAGGGCAAAATGACGTGAGTTAACCTCCTGCTTTACGATCTTAGTTGTCTGGTGGTCCACGAAGAATGTGCCTCGGGCGGACGTGTTGTCTTTTCCTTGTCTTGTTTGCTCACCCCTCTTCCGCTTAATCCATGGGAGGTTCTACTGCATATGGGAGGTTCTACCGCACCTGCGGCTGCATTCTAGATAAACTGTGGTCACGGGTAGCTTCCCTTCGGTATTTGCCTTTGGTGTACTCTTGAACCATATGTAATTCGGGTGGATTTGTTTCAAGCTCTTGTTGTCACTTGCGAACTCTCTCGTACTGCGCTATACCCCGTTCGGTGGACAAATCGACGGAATATAGCTTCTACGGAGAGGCATATATCGACGACAACGACAACTTCTTAGACTGGGGCGGGGGTGTTCGAAATGCTTACGGAAACCTCCTGTGAGTGCAAGTCGTTGGTGCCCGCCCCAGTCATACACTGTACAGGAAGACAAACGTTTGCTCTCTTGTAGCGGCACCACCCCCTAGATATTTTTGATTTGCTATAGGTCATGCTTGAGCTACAAGAGTATTGGAACAGCCCATCCCGCATTTTTCTTGGCGGTCTTATTTTCTATGAGATATGGATGGTATTGCTTGCCCCCTTATATCACCGCACGCAAAAGACCGTGGGGCAGCTTGGCTGGCTGCCGAAATTATCGAAAGCAAAAACTGTTACTTCGCCCAGAGACCGAACGCCTGACGGCAATCAACCAATGTCCACATGTCTTTTGTCTCCCTCTGTTTTGTTCGTTGGTGGCTTCAGAGAGCACTTCGGGCAGGGAATGATAGCTTTCCGGGCCGAATGCCCGGTTCGCAGCAGCTTATATTGCTGGGCAGCTTTGGCCTTCTGTAGGTTGTCGCCACAGCTGAGACCATGACGACGCCTCCTCCTCTCTCCCTCGGCTGCCCATTAACGTTTGTGCGTGTGAACATCCAGCTTTAAGGGTGCCGTTCAGTTCAGCAGAAACGAGGCTAAACACAGCGGGGGCGTTGCCGTGACCGGCTGTGACGTCACGTGAGGGCTGGTCGGGAAATAACACAGGACACAAATTTACTAGAGTATAATAGATGTGTTGGCCATTCCTAGTCAAATTCCTTGGGCAAGCAACTAACTGGCAGGTGTACTGTCGAAGGCCTCGTTTAATGCAAACTCGGCCGTGCTACTTTTCGCGTGCCTTAGATCTAGAAAGATTGGCGGCAGTTGGTTTTTGAGTTACTACATCGCAGATAAATACGGTGAGCCATCTCAACCGGGTTGTCCCTTCATGGCGGCAATGGCGCTTGCTATGCGTTTGTTCGACGATACGTTGCGATCGCTGAAGATAATTCCGAAACTGTGTGCGATACAAATAACACCCGTTCGATGAAACCGTCGCAGATTCAAGAAGGTGGTCCAGTTCGATGCCAACGGGGCTGACTACAACTGCGGCACCTTTACCCCCACAGTCGGCGGTCACATCGGCAGGTGACAACAATCCATATTGTCAGGGAAACCTCCTACGTACGTCGCGTTGTTGCGTGGTATCATATCATGCTCGGGAAGGGAGGGGGGGGGGGGTAGAGGCTCGTTCTCCCACTCGATATGATTTCACGAGGCGGTGCAACACGCGAGACACGGACGGTGACACGTTGTTACTACCACCGTGCCTTTCGATACGAACGCGCCAAACGATTCTGGCGTGTTTGGCATCGTGTGACATGGCAAAATTGGTATGCCCGGGGTGTACGTGTGAGGCATTCATAAATATATGCGGCATGAACAGCCATTGTCGGTGCCATGCTACGGTGCAGGGCAGTTGAAGTGTGCTCCAATGGTTGTGATGTCGCAAGCGAGGCGTTCTACGATAGAGCTTAACCCTAATTTTTATGAGGCTCCTCACCTAAGAAGCTCCATACCTCACCCGAAAACTGACTCCAGCAAACGTCAAATTGCATCCCAATGAGTAATTTCATGGCCCAAGAATACAAAACGTCATTTGTCGAAACAAGATTGGCATTCCGACGGTCTTGGGTTAAATAAAACCCCACCATTCAGAAAACTTTTAGAGGAAATGTGCTACCTCTATCGTACAACGCGTCGAGCGCCACTACTGCAAGTCTCCGAGCGACGCCTTCTACCTCCAGTCTGCTCGACCTGCCGCTATAGTCATCAGCTATACCCGTTCGTTTATCCGTTCGTTCATTCGTTCGTTTATCCGTTCGTTGCCGCATTTTTTTTGTGTCTCTTGAAGCCCCGATCAAGAAATTGGTCCTGGCGTGCTGACCTTCGAAACGTCTGATGCAGTCAGGGCCTCCGACAACTTCATCGTCGACAACACGCACAAGGACGAGGTAGAATATGTTCAGCATTAAAGAAATTGTGACCGTCTGTGGGCTAGAGTACTGTACAACTCATCGGAGTTTGGTCGTTATGTCCTTCAAACTGAAGCCACCCGGATTTAAATACTGCCAGGCACCGCTGTAAGATACAGAATTGACTACTTTTCGGTAATTGGTGGTCGATGAGGCCTGATGAACCCGACGATTCGGCAAGAGCGTGAAACGGTGGCCGAACCTTTCCTAGTTACATGCTTGGTAGATACTGAATATATGTCGCTCATCCGCAGGTTGTTTACGGGATGTGGTATACACGGCGGTTCATCTTGGGCATTTTTGCTGCACCACCTTAAATACTGTCGGCCGTGACGCCCAAGTCGCAGTCCGACCGTATTTCCCGCGCGTGGGGGGGCATCCCATGGTAGGGGTGCACCATACGTTCCTGAGCCCCTCGCACCAGGAGCTCAATACAGCTCAATACCTCACCCGATACAATGCTTGAGATAAGTGGTTTCGCGCCACCCGACCGGCCCTTGTATGCGCTGGTCCTAAATCGAATATACGAGTAAAACTTTCATCCAGCTGCTGGTTCCTCACTTAGGCAGGGAACTCAATCAGTCAGAAACCTTTGGCCCAAAAAGTGCAACCCTTTCCGTGGGGTGACTCTGGGTGCACACACCTAGGATGCTGAGGTATACAAAACATAACTATTCCCACACTCGACTTGACGGATGGTGAACAGACGAGCGACAGCTGCAGTGTCGGGAGCTGCGTGAATTTAATGTTTTCTCTTGCGGGCGATAATCCTGCCTAGCGATTGTCGTATTATCACAGGCGTCACTCAACCACAATACTCAGCCGTATGGCAGTAGTACTACTCCCCCACTCACACCCACCAACCCACCGCGATAATGACCCCACATGGGGGTCTTACTATTGCAACCACGCTCGTCGATGTTTGCGTCGTATCCGTGGATTCGTGCCCTTCCCCCGCTTGCGCCTGCACGCAGCCGGTGACGGGCTGCACTTCGGGCTATGTTGAGGAAGGTACCACAACGGTTAGTTTCGAATTCGATGACGTCTGCGTCGAGGACAAGGTGCGACGCCGAGCCTCTACCGCGGTAACAACCATTGGTACCAAGTGCAATAAGGCGTCGGGCTATCCGTCTGAGGGCATAGTATTCACAACGGTCGTTCCTTAGACACGGGGAAGGTTCTCACGAGTACTACCACACTGCAGGAGTAGCTATAGGCAGGCAGGGACTAACACAGACCAAAATGGGGCACCTGCCGTGTGAAAGCTGCACGCTGCTGCTAGGCGTTTTTCGGGAGGTCCGTTTTGCACCGACACCAACTATGCATTTGGGAGGGAGGGCGGCGGGCATCTAATATGCTTAGAAAGCAGTATCCATGTCGTCACGTGTTCGTCCATGTGTAGTATTAATAGAGCAAGGATGTGATGGTTGCAGTTATAGACGACTACGGTGTGAAGCGTTGTACGACACCTCGGGTGTTTGGTCAAATCTAATAGGTTTCCACGCCATGAAAGGTTTTACGAGATCGTGCAGATCCCCAGTCACGATTGCTCTGAGAGAAGTGGGTAGTAGGTCTGGCTATTGATACCCACGACTACTTCGGAGTATCAGCTCACTTCTTCAACGTGGATAGCAATAACCATAACATAGAACATATCCGAAAGGTGTACTCACAAGCCGGACGCCGTGTGCAAATAAATGACTCGAAGTTGTATAAATCTACAGGTATAGGGACGCCCCAAGTATAAAGACTTAAAAACAGGGAACCTTGAAGGAAAATCCTATGAAAGGATGGGGGTGAAGTGATTGGGTGCAGCTAAGACGTGCGAGCAAATGAAAGGGGGCACAGCCGGAGGGCTCGACGCGTGCCCCAGCTATCCCTTTTCCTCTCACTCCGCTCTTAGCCCCCAAGCCACACCACAACAACGAACAACAAAAGCATCAAAATATCCTGAAGAAGACTAACGAGGGCAGTAGACTGACCTGAGCCTCTGACCTATGAAGAGAAGATCACATTTCTCCACCACACGCGGTGTCTCTTCGGCAACGCTTAAGTTTCCGCTCCGACTCAATTGTATGACCTGTTATTCCCCCCCAACCTATAGTGGGGGTGCTTCGTTCTTGGGTTTTCGGCTGGTTGCGGAGGGAATTGGTGTTTGCGTAGTTTCGTGCCGATATTTGTATTGTCTGGCTCGCCCGGCCTTTCAGTAGACTAGCTCAGGGTGAGCCTGCCTCTTGAGGCGCTTGTTGTCTCTCGTACAATTCGCGGGTTCCTTGCGGTTCATGACATCTCCTGCAGTAGTGAGATCATTTCGCCCCTCAGGGCTATGCAGTTACTTTTTGATTGGGAGACTGCTTACGGCGTGGCTCCGAATGCGCCAGGATAATTTGTGTTTTTGCTACAGACCATAGAGTAGCAGCGGTTTCAGTCGATCGGATAGACCTTCCCAGCTTTGATCCCTCCGATCTTCGTGCAATTTCGAGATTTTTGAGCGCGAACCAACGGCTACCGCTCGATATGGTGTTTCCGCTCTGCGCGCCGACCGTCCGTTCGCGCGTTACTGGAGGTTAGCGGTACATTCTCCGTCGCGCGCGCCTGCCTCCCGATCTTTCTCAATGACACAGTCTGATGGAATAGCCCAATATTGTTTCTGCTGGACACATCCCAAGTCGATCCGGTTTTCTCTCGTAAGATGACGTCACGATTTGGCAAATTTCGGGTGTTTGGCCAGTAGAAACCCCCCACGTAACTTGCAAAATTTACTGCATGACAACGGGTCCTTACAAACAAAGTAATTCCCCCTCGGAGTGCCTTTACCAATCGGTATATTGGAATGTCGTCCACTACAGGAGAGAAGTTTCCTCTTTTCCCATTTCCGAAACTGTTTATTTTCCGGTTTAATACTGCGCATTCAATGGCGACAGAAGTACCACATGCCACGGCGTATACCCCATGGCCCTTGTTCTCCATGGAATACAAAGATCTCGACTTTGAGCTCACTCACTCAGACGGAAATACGTCGGACAGTTATGTCTCTCTGGCATGCTGCATCGCCCGTCGCCGAAATTTACTATTTTTAGAGCACTGTGAGGCCCTTCATCGCTGGAAGTATCGGCCCAATTTAAACGAAGACGGCCGTGACCCCTCGGTGGCTCTTTGTTTTCGTCGCTGCAACGATTTGACCCAGTCGCCATCCTTGACGCCCATCCTCGTCGCAATACGTTCAACGCCGACCATTGCACTCCCCCGTTGCAGACCTGTGTGTTCCACCTAAACCAGCGATGTCGCAGGCGCCTGCTTCACCACCGCCCCCCGTAGACCATATTGATGTTTGTTGGGCCATAACCCCGATTGGGCCATACCCCCGCCCACTAATTTATCCATTCGACCCCTGCAACCTGCACGGGACCCCGCAGCCTTCTGCACACCTGTGCGACCCCAACCTGAGTCCTCAATTCCACTACTTTCTTCCTGTGCACAGGACCCCACCCCCACCTCACCCTCGGCTTACGTTCGTTTACTCGGCCACAGGTGGCTATGGAGGCCAAAACCCAACACGGGGGTAGATCCTCGCTGCGACACACTCTCCTCAGAGAGCAATGTCACGGTAGGGGTGGTGACAATTTTTCTGAGCTCCTCACATGAGGAACTCAATATGTCACCCGAAACATGGCTTCCAAAACGTTTGTTCGCGCAACTCGGCCAACGTTTCAATGCGAAAGCCCTGGAACAAACGCTCAGATAAAATTATGATAGTAGCCGGTCGTTTTTCGCCTGGGGAGCTGAACGAGTCGGAAAATATTGATTCAGAAGGAAAAAAGTGCAACCCCTACCGTGGGATGAGTCATCACCCCTCCACACCCTCTCTCTTCGACACGGGCCCATCCTCCCTCCAAAACCCTCTCCTATCGCACGCCATGGGGGCACTTCCACGTTACCATGTCGTCCCACCACCCCACCCCCCATACTTGACGGGCCTCGCGATTTGGCCTCGCGCTATACCGTGCGTTCCCTTCGAGCTTTGCCATTCTATAGCCCATCTCGAATGCCTTGCCTCGAAGCGCGTAACGTTGCACTCTTTTGCCCACTCTGCTCCTTCCGCCTTCTTCGCCCATACCCCCCCCCCGCCGCCACCGCCACCGCCGCCGCCGCTCCTGTCGGCAGCCACCTTTGTATCATTATCAAAGACGAAGACAAACTAGACTACAAGGAGTCCGAAGATGAGCGAGAGACGGGGGAGCCAGTGCACACTGCCTTTCGGGGCACCAAACACCCGCCCGCCCCCGCCGCGGCAACTCTCCACCCCCTCCTTGACAACTACTTTCCCCACGACAACGGCTTCCCCCACGATGCGATGTCCATCGCCCCTAAGACGATCCAGTCCGCCGCCCACAAGATGCCCCCCCCCCTGTCTTCAACTAAGACTCCCACAAAGGCGGTCCCGACTTCCACAAAGACGGCTCCGACCCCCACCGCGATTTCCGCTTCCACGACCACCCCACATGCCCTCTGTCAGCTCAGAACCAAGCGGTTCCTCGAAGTGTTCGAACACTTCGGACTCCAAGGCCCAGACGACGCGCCATGACTGCGTCAAGGGTCTGGACTGGGAATACTCAGCAGATGAACTACGGCTGAAACCGTGGATACGGCACTTCAGGTTACTGTCTCGGATTTGTACTCCCATGACAGCTCGATTCGCGCACGGCTGCTCGTAGATCTCACCGCAGCTACAGCTGTCCTCCCCGAACCCGTTGCAGCAGAAAATGTTTTGTAATCCCGCCCTCTGACTTCCTCAACAACGTGACTCCCGCCCGATCCCAATCCCTTCAGCCGCTCATGCGTTTGACCCGAAGGATTTTATTTCCTCCCCACTTCGCTCGTGCAACTAAGAAAAGCCAAAAGGTTCCCCGACTCCCACCGGAACGGAATGGGGTGTTCTCCGCAGTGTCGACAGTACAGCGTTTCGTTCGAGACACCTCCCCCGCCGGCGTCACGGATAGGGGGGCTACGATGGGGGGGGGTATGATGTCATTATTTCGAGTGCCGCGTTTAGGCACTCGGGCGAGTGGCTCTATTCCTCACTCAAAGTTGGGCTTGCAAATGCCATGCTGGCGCAGCGTAATGTACAGTGTAATGTCGGCGCACATCGAGAAACCTAAACTAATGAATTTTAAAAAGACTGAAAGTGAATGGGGCAGTCATTCGGCCGAATGGCTCTGAGCGGCTGAAATAAAATTGCCTAGATGTGATCACCCTATCGTAGCCTCCGTTCAAGGTAGGAACCGCCGCTTCCGACCTCCACAGATACCCTGAGACACTGACTGCATTCCACTCATCCAACGCCCCACCTGGCCTTCGCCAGGACCTGAACAACAAACGCGGCTGTTCCTGCCGAGAACAAAACCCCTGACAACGACAAGCGCCGCCACGGCGGGTGCTCCAACGGACAGCTCCGTCATCAAAACCCGCGCTGTCACGACGACGGTGGTAAGGACGCCGACTGTCAGCCCCCTCCCTCCCGCCCCGGCCAGGAGACGTATGGGAAGGGGACGCGCGAAGCTTGTCAAACAGTCGGAAACAGTACATAAATGACAGGAGTGAAACAAACCCCAAGGTGCTCAAGTACGACTAGTAATACAGTATTGAAAGCAGAACTGGAAATGCACCCACTCATGACAAATAGAGATACGAGAAAGTTGGGATGGCAGTATATAGTAAGGAACATGCCGAAAAATATGTTGCCGGTCACAGTTGATAGAACTCTATGGGAGAAAAGTAACAAAAGAGCGAGCTGGAATATAATGGGATAGCGTAGTGGAGAAAGTATGGAAGGATATAGGCGGAAACCAAGAAGAGATGATATCCGGCGGGAAGTTTGGGAGAGTGTACAGCGCAGAAATAGGAGAAAAGATAGAAAGAAGGGAAAGGCTGGGAAAGGCTGGCGCCAAGAAACAAGGTGGAATCGGGAAAACACTTGGAGGTATACGGGGGGTTGAGCGAAGGAATAGGATAGGAATGAAAACGTGTTTGCACGCGGCCCAATGGACTTCGAAAATGCTGAAACTGCGACTTTGTGTAGGTGACCTGGACCTGCCAGAAAGAATAAATAGGTATACCAGTAGCCGGGAGGAGGACGTAGATGCCCAGATGTGCCCGTGTGGCAAAGCAATACAGTAGAACTCACATAGTAGGAGAATGTGAAATGTACAAGGAGGACGGGATGTGTTAGAAGAGGAGATGAGGGAAATATACGAATGTGACATGGAGGAGCTTGGTACACTAGATAGCAGCGAGAAAACGATCGCTATCCTAGGAGATAGATGATGGCCACAAGCGGCCAAACAGGAAAGGGATAAGACTAGCGAAAAATTTCTATGTGATATATTTAAACGACATAATGAGCGCCCACATGTTGGAGGTGTCTCTATTAGGAGTAGACGAAGTAGGAACGATGCTCCGTCTCGAAAGGGATGCGTGGTCAATGGTCAAATGACTACAAGGCAGGCAACAAATGAGTACGCCCCCCTCCCCCCTCCCGCCCCGGCCGCAGTCTCAAATCCACCTTCCACCTCCCGTAGGCGGGCATCTTCTCCTTCCCAGGGTCCGCCAAGGCCCTCCCTGCGCAACCACCAACGCACCAACCATACCCCTTAATCCTCTGGCTCGTCTCAAAGGTTCCCCGCTCTGAAGTTGGTGAGGATTTCCAAGCTTCTTAAGCGACGGCAGATCGCATGGAGAAGCGGCTGGTGTTGGTTCACCTGCGACCCAGCTCCGGGGTAAACACGTGCCTGTCGGGTATCTACGTCGACCTTATCGTAGCAGGGGCACCTCACTACCAAGTGTCCCTCAATACCCATGAAGCGCCTTCTAATTCTCACGAACTCTGATGCGAGTATGACACGGAGCGAGTCCGTTGGCCGCCCCCGATAGCATACGGTGGCGCCTGCTCCTTGTAGGCTTCTGTATCGAGCCATGGCGAAGGTCTTAATTTATCTCCCCCCAGCGGGTCGTACGGTCCCGGCGAGCGTGCCGTCTGCGGCAGCTGGTACAAGGAACTGTGAGCGCGGCATGCCGGCGCTGGTTGACCAGCTTGCCCAACTTCTCCTGAGTTTTCCTGGAATTGGAAGTTTCAGCACCCTACGCGGCTAGCATGTCGGTATCTGGGGGTCTTGGAGGCTGGTACGCCTATACCCCGTTCCAACCAAGCTTCGGGAACGATACCTGCCATCGTTTCCTTCGCTACCCCCCATTTGTCTCGAATCTTCCGCAATGCTCGATTCGGGGATGCCCCTGCCCACCCGGTCTCCTGACGGGTCAATGTGTGGTCAGCCAGAACCTCCGGCAGAATCTCAACCCTGCTCCCAATTCCACCTCGCTTCCGTCGATTGCAGCCCTATAACCCTCCCACTCCGGTAGAAAGTCATGCTTAGGCATGCTGGTAAACTTGCAATTAATGCCGAGTATCCGGCCACCCCTCCTCAAAACGCGGCTGTAAGTTCGCTGCACTCGGCAGCTCGATGAGTTTCTCGTACACCCACTGCGCCCCGTTGTCTGTCCTCCGGCGAGCTTCGACGGATAGCCCCCTTTTCCAGAGCCCTTTCGAGGTAACTTGTCCTCTGCCTGAAGGATTCGATGGCGATGAGGGCCGCCGCTTGCCTCTCCGGCATGTCAGCGAGGCAGCGCGCCAGGTAGTCCGCGCCTCTATCCTTTAACTTTGTACTTTCATTGCTCGCTCCACTATACATTCGTCTGTACCGATCGGGACCTATACCTTCGTCTGCTATGCGGGCATCCCTTAGGAGCGAAATCTCCTTGACCGTCGGGGCGTGCCCTTTCGATGGTAGTGCCACACTCTTGGTGGGGTTGACCACCATGCCGATTTCGTCCTCTCTATAGCTCCCGCCGGGGGAAGGAAAAGGTTAAAACCATGTTGGCCGTGGCCCCCATAAAACCATGTTGGCCGTGACCCCGATGAGACCGAGAGAGATATCGTACATTTACGCGAAGGCTTCCACTCCTTCTCCCTCGAACTCCTGTCCGAAACGCTTCAGTCTCGGTTGCACCGCTAGACAGAATATTGCCGGCCCCATTGGGTCCCCCTGCTGTTCACCGCTGGAGCAAGCGATCGTACTGGTCTCTCCGGAGTCCGTCCGAGAAAACACGTCAGTCAGCTTGTGGTTTTGTACCATAGCACTCGAACACTAATGGCGTGAGCGCTGGCGCGCGGTTGGTCACCTCCGTAAGCAGCACCGTTTTTTTCACAGTGTCAAAGGTGTAGGAGCAATCGGTGATAACGCGCCGGTTGCCCGTCTTGTGTAGTAGCGTTCGTGCCCTCAGACCGACATGCTCCATTCCTCCAGGTACGGTGACCCCAACCAGCCTCAGCCTCACCTCTGGGTTGATTTCCTCCAACATCGGCCGCAGCTGTCCCATGGCCCCTGCGTGATAAATCAACCTCCTCCATGATTTCATGCCCACGCAAGCCGAATACTTGTTCCTAACGTTGTGAGAGTCGACTGCAAGAAGAGCTTCCAGACTCTGGCAGGAATGCGTCCGGCGCGTCGACGTTTCTCCGCCACAAGGCTGCCATGCCCCGGCTGAGCTCCTCCCGCCCGATGATGTCAGAGTGGATGATGGACTGCAGGTGCGCGAACCGTTGACCGTCGTTTGTGGGACCCGATAGGGCGCTGCGGGAGCTGATGACGACGAGGAGCTGCTCGGAGGCGCGCTCATCATCCGGGCGCCACGGGGGGGGGGCATTTCCTTATTCCACGTCGGTGGCGCTCTCTAGAACTGGAGTCGTCATTGCCGCGGACACGACCGCGTGGTCTTTGTAGGGAAACTCGGCCACCAGCCACCAGCACACACATGTTCCGTGTCTCCTCGTTTTTAGTAATAATAGCTGAGGGTGGCTATGCCAGAAGGTCGCGTGCTGCCACTTTAGTGACACGCCGACGACGCCCGTTCGAGTTTCGCCTCTTCCGAACCTTCTTGGGCAGCATCCCGTCGCCTCGAGTCCCCTCGCTTGGTGGTGCACGCCATCAGCCATGGCAGATGGGGGGGGGGCAGGAGGACTATACATATGCCCCTGCTCTTCACCAACAACACGACCCTCTGTCGCCTCTTGATCCGGCTTTCCGCGGTGAGTTGAGTAGGGTCAACAAAATATTAACATTAAGTTGTTGTCGATGGTGCTGAAATACCCCGACACGTGCTGATGACGACGGCAGTCCGCAGACTAAACCAAAGCGGGGTAAAAGTTTAGTAAACTTCCAAGCTGGACACAGCACCATATATGTATATCTCCTTTTTGCTTCCCTGGTGTCCGCAGTGGTGGAGTGCGTATGCTTGTTTTTTGTGTTTGCCTCTGTTTTACTACCGAGATATTTCGTCCACTCCAGAGTTATTGGAGCCTGTCCTGCGACCACGGACTGCATTGTATTGTGAGTTAATGTGAGAACAACAACAACAACAACAACAACAACAATATGTATGATACCCCTACAGTATACGGAGCAAATGCCTTCAAGCTGGGCACCATCCATAGCAATTAACACACCTCGCACTGGCTGTACGCTGTACAGAATGCGATATATTGTATCGTACCTCTCTCGTCTAATCAAAATATGTAGGTACCTACCTACCTGTGCCTGGTGACGAGGTACTGTAAGTACATCATACACTACGAGTACTACTACTGCTGTTCAGTTGTTGTACCGGGCAGGCGTGTGCCGGTACAACTTAAAGTTGCAATCCAAAAGATTCAGATGTCTTCTCGTGCCTCGTCTGCAATAAGGTCCTCTTTACATGTTTAATCGTGCAATCATTCATCATGAACAGCCCGAATCCAGCCGAATCCAAAAAAACATCCGAAACGGCGACACACGATGAACCAGGATGATCTACGATACGTTCAGCGACAAGAAGGAAAGAAAACAAAAATAGTCCGCAGCTCTACGATCTACGATACGTGCTGTGGTGGGTAGCAGAGCATTTCAGTTCTCCAGACCAGGACCAGAAAGTTGCCCTTCACAAGAAGTGCACACAAAAGCGCAGCAAGCAAGGTTATACTCGACGCGCCACCAAGCGATAGCCCTCTCCCGTCTCTCTGCGCGTACGAGAGTGCTTATCATACAGACATACGAGAAGAGTACTGCTGTACCACCAAAATCCGCGCTTGATTCACATGATGTGCACAAGAAGGATGATGCCTACCAAGTCCCGGGCGCTATGTGCTCTCATGGCGCTGGCTACATTGTCGGCAGTCAGGTAGGTACACACAGCAGATTCAACACCGAAGTGTTAGTCTAGATATTCGGCATGTTCGTATGCTATTTGGGCTGTCAGGTTCGAGCTTCCCCCTTTTTGCTTGAGCGTGAGCGAGCGTCTTGTTCGCCTGTGGACCTTTGGTGACGCGCGCACCCACTATTAATTATTTATCTCCCCTCCCTGCTGTGTTTGTTTCATCATCTCGCCTTGTTCTGGTCAGGTCAGAATGCGACGACATCGACCAGTACTTCGCAGACGTGAACTCTGTGAGCGAGATCGACCTGGGCGACGTAACCAGCGTGGAATGCCCCGCGAACGACGAAGGCGGGATGCTGGAGGAGGTCCTCATCGAGAGCGGCAAGACCCTCACCATCAAGTCCACGCAGGACTACGTGCGGTATGGATGAAATACGTGGAGACATCATAACCATACTGGATATGAAGGGGAATAATAGTCATCTGGATGACTCTCGTCGCGGTGCGCCAGAGAGTTCGGAATACCTGGTATATCGTGCGATCTCGTATAGTTTTGTTCTTCAACCCCGTTCATTCGTTTGTTGATACCACCTCGTATAAATGTACGAGTACTAGTACCTGGTACGAAGTTATCTTAGAACCGCAGTTCCGAGTTGGGGACAAACTACTTGAAAATTGAGGGGTGTGTCCCAAAAACGGGACTGCGGTTCTTAAAAGTACGTACCAGGTAATAATGTACGCAAGGTACCCCAGGTGCTCGTATGTACATGATTACACTCGAGTTCTTGCGTAGTGGAAACATATCGCGCTCATTTGGAGATTGGGTAGCGGGGGGGGTGGGTGGGTCATCCTGTTGGCCTCAATACACACGTGTCCCATCTTTCGTGGGTGGGTGCAGCAGTACGCAACTCGCAACAAGTAGCACACTCTACAGGTACGAACATGCGAGCTTATTATGCATATCGCCCCAATTTCGTCAGAGTTTGGTTGTGTGTTGACGACCATGACAGCAATGGTGACATGCGGAGCCAGTTTTGTTGTTATGGACGCAGCTATTAATAGGCAGGACAATAGCGCTATGATACCGCCGAAAATGTTGACCGGGCCAATCACAGGCCTTCAAAGAGGTTAAACTATTATAGTAAGGCGTTTCCGTTGGAATAATTGTTTTGTTTCTCCTCCTTTTTTTTCTGAACGGACGGGCCGCTTTCAGGTGGTCCAAGACATTTTTGTCCGAAATTTCAAGCAAATGTTCGAAGATCTGACTGCCTCAAAAATATTATCAATATTAATACAACACATAAGAGTATCGTAGATAAAACATACCTGTACCTGGTGAAGGGAAGTGGACATAAAACGTAAATAGACCTTGTGCCTGCTTGTGCATAAGTTTCCTGTGTTCCCGGGGATTTGTTATTTCAGAAATGTTTTGAGTGATCAACGTTGAAGCTCATGCTGCACATTGTCGGACGGCAAGCATAATAATAATATTGAGTCATACCTGGTATTAAGCCCAAAAAATCCGTTGCATCCTGAAACTACTGATGTGAGTAAATTACGCCGGGATGCCGGAATTCGCACGTTTAGGGCCGGTCTTAAGGCTAAAAATCGTACGGGAGCCGAAACTCGAAAACAGAACTGGTACGCACTTCTTTTTTTCGTATGGCCCAGTCGTGTATCGAGTTTCGTCTCTTCCTGTCTTATGTACCAGGTGCGGTGTTTTGTGTAGGTATGCCGGGGTGTCGTTTGAGTTGGGAGGACGTTGGAGGGAGGAATTAACCGCAATAGTATTTGAATTCGGCGGACACACGGCAGCACACGGCACCCACGCATCCTGTTTGGTACCCGACGGGTAACGCGGGGCTTGCTTTCGCAGACCCGAGCTCCTGGACTGGGCTGGCTTCCTTCGACGAAGGGTCCTCGAGCTTGGCAGTCTGCTGCAGCATCAAGGAGCAGTGCGTTGTTATTGCAGAAAGCCCAAGCACACCACGAGAACCGCCGAAAGCATGCGGTGCAGTCGGCTATCCGCCATAACCGGAGCTTGGGGTCTCTACTACGTATAGTTACCGCTATATGCCGGGATACCGTGTCAGAGATACCGAGAGACATTGTATGGCAGTAGTAGCGATGATATGTAGCCGTATTAGGCCCGCCATACGTATGCCTTCTGTGTTTTTTTTTGTTTTTTTCTTTTTTTTTTCTCATCCCATTATTCATTATCTTCGCACATCTTCTTCTCTCTCTCCTTCCAACTCGTAACTCAGATCCGGGGTCACATAGCAGGCTCTTCTCCCCCCTTCCCGCTACGGTGCGTGCCTTCATTTTTATCGCGAGAAGATTCCAGCCTTTTCTTCCCTCGTCGACTCGCATCGAATTGTGCCTACCCACGCTGCAAGGCGCTCTCAACAATTGAATCCTTTTTTATTTTTGCAAATAAAGTCAAAGTCCGGTCCATTGAAACCCTCAGTTTCGGCCAGCTCTCGGACCGTACAGAACTTGTGTCTCGTTTCGTCTGGCCAGGCCTTTTCTGATCGAAGTACAGATACCATTTTAGATATTTCTGTTTTTTGTCCATCGATACATCGGATCTGGCACGAAATTCTTCCTGGATCTCTCCACAAACCCTGTTCTGGTTTCTGGTTTCGGCTCCCATAAGAGTCAGCCTAAGGGCCGGTCTTATCGAGGTAAAAAAAAAAACGGGAAAAAAAGTGAAATAAACGAAGAGACTTTCGTTTTTCGTAAAAAACAGCAGGTTGAGCTCCATCGAGAAAAAAAAACGAAGACGAAAATCGAAACGAAAATAGGAAGCCCAGTCGAATTACTGTAGTACGCGGTGCAATTTTTCACCATGACTCAACTGCCACAGCACGTGATTCCCGGCGATAGCCCTCGACAAGGACGGTGGCCAGACACAACTCGCGCACGCGAGGCACCCTCCACAGCAGGTGGTTCTCATGGTCCAACCCGCTCCCTCCGGAGTGCTCTAGAAGTTGTGCATCGGCCATCGCTGTTCGATGGCAAACGTGTGAATGTTGAGTGTCATTCATATAGAAAAATTTGCCACCGCAGACACTTCCTGATTGATCCCCCGGTTTCTTGCGAGGGCACCCCTTGGTGATGCCCTACCCATATGCTCGCGCACCGTCAGCAGACAAGCCGCGTGGCAGCCAAATGCACCACCTCGGTCATCGTACACACCAGTGGTAAATAGTACCACAAGCTCTCGTACCGACAAGCGTGTTGGTTGGTTGCTTTGTCTTGTTCGCTGCTCATTACTGCTCTTTCCTGGCAGCTTTGATCCCGCGGTAACTTTTGGCAGTTGACGATTGGTGATCATATGATATACGGACGGGTCTCGATTAATTTCAACGTTTTTTGTTTTTTTATTACCAACAAAAAGTGCCCGGTCCCGGCAGGTACTACTGCTCTAATATGTTACGGGTAAAAAGGAACGGGCTGCTGTACGTACGTACGTACGGCATCTATCCGCAAGTAGTCAATGGTTGACGGTGAATCTTCCTAAGGTAGCCGGCCGAGTCAACCTAACCAAGCTCGGCATCCAAGTACTGACCACTTTTCATGGTACAAGTACAGGGTTCGGGAGAAATTGCTCGAACTCTGCAGTGTCCCTACTTGTTTGCCTTTGCTCGGGGAGGGGGTGTCTCCACTTGATAGATATTAGAATCAACATGATATTCACGAAACATCAAACAGACGTACCAGGTATTACGCAGCTTGCAACGTTGAGTATCAACTATTAATAGTCAATCAGGCGAACTCCCAGCTGGCGCGTTCTGTATTTTGACTACTACTCGTAAATTAACGGGGACTGCTCTCTCGACCTTGGCACATTGCGCAAGAAATATTAGTAAGTAAATCGAGACCGGTTGTTCTCGTCGACGACGTCACATGTGAAACACTGATTATTACGGGGGGCCATAGTTAATAGGACCTATGGTCTACATAAAAACCTATATATTTAACCCTTTTTACTAACAATATTTGGTCCTATTAACTATAGTCCCCCGTAATAGTGCGCTCCGCCCCCCCCGCGTGCCACGACGTAACAACATGATATCCACCCGTGCACCCCCACGCCGCGCACACAGGTTCGTCAATCTCCGGTTCACAGTTGAAGAAGGAGCTGAGCTGTTCTTCGATATGCCTGAGACCAGGTTCGGCCCCAACAGCGGGGTAAGTCCACACTTTCTCACACATCGGACACATACATGACGATCTGGTACTTGTAGATCACCGAGACCCCCAATCTAGATTCTTTCGTTTATTACTATTGATAGTAGTGCAGGATCTGTACAGTACAGATATCAACCCAGGAACAATGTCCCACATCTTGCAGAACACACCAAATATGTCAGGAGACACCACTTTCACCTCTTGACTGACAGCTACTATACCTTGACATGCCTTGACCGACACCAAACTACTATATTTTAGTGTGGCACACTCGGCCCTGCACCCTTGACAGCGCACTTTTTGCTTTGCTTGACACGTCTCCTGGCATATTATTTTTGAGATTGTACGGCTCCCACCCGGCAACATGAGCTAGATCATACAGATCGTACACATATCTGCACTGATATATGTCGATCGCGGAGTAGGAATGGTCTGTATCATCTGTATGATCTGTACAGTTAGTATTAATAGATGGTCTATCCGAGGTGTGAGCACTTTCGTCTGGGATGAGTCAAAACGTGACTCGCTCCTCACGCCAGCTTTTCGCCAGCAGCGTGCTGTGCCTTTGAAAATATGTGAAAAATAAATAAATAAATGAACACAGCTGCTGTGAGATAGATCGAAAAACTACTCAAAAATTATCTTATTAATAGCAAGCTTGGTGTGATAATTCGATCACGCCTTCTACAGGGTTTGTAGGTTATCAGAATTTTCTCAACTTATTTCAGGTTTGAAAGCAACGAAGTCGCCACCTACCTGGTATGCCATAAAAGGCGTCCTACGCCTGCCCCCTCGTCAACGCCGTCTTGTGGCATCAATCCAAAGGCGAAAATCCCGTGGCGGCCCTCTATCGTGCAGTACCATTGTAGTAATACTAGCCCAGCATAAAAACACGTCATACGGCAGTATTAATAGTAGTTGTAGCTACCTGGTACCAATGGTATTGTGCCAGTCCCTACACGTCCGTAAAATGGCTGCTCTTCTACGACCGGTTGTTGTACAACCATAGGAAAGTACCCACAGCAGTGAACCAACCGTGCATGAGAACGATATTGGGCCGTATCAGAACCGATAAACGGGCCTGAAACAAAATAATTTAACATTTTTTATTCTGTTCCGGCGCATTAATGACGGATCATGGTCCTTCGTGCGGGTGTGAGAAGTTAGCTACTTTCTTTATGTTTGGTATGGAATATTGGTCCTTTATGCGATTTTAAAGAAGCGTGCTGTTGAAAATGGCAGAAGGGTGCCTTTTTTCTACTGTTCCATCAATGCAGAATCGAGATTTCCCCCCCACGGTTTCATCGAACCGAACCGTATGAGAGAAGAACCGCGTTTCACGGATCCGAACCGCACCTTATTCTTTTTTTAGGGTTCGGTTCAGTTTCGGTTCGTATTCGTGACTCTTGCGTGGTACGTTGTTACTTTTCGGTTCGGTTTGGCTCAGAACCGCGCATGAAAGGTTGTTACGGTTCAATCCAGTTCGTTGATCCGTCAGTGAAAACCCTACGGTTATTCGGTAACTCAAAACCGAGCCAGACCGAAACGAAACCAATCGAGCCGAACCGAACCGACGCTTTGGTACGGTCCGGCAACAGCTGCCGCTGTCTTGCCACTACCAGGTATGCACTACGTACGCATACATATACCTATACATTCCACCGAGTATCGACTTAATAAGCAGACCTGTCCAGGGATACAAAGTGTCCCGCATGCTCTGATCAACACACGGATGAATACTTACCTACCCCGTACTGCGTGCACATGCATGCATGCTTATGCCTTCCCCTTCCCCTGCCGTCCCGGTGCAGGACAGAGAGGGTGGAAGCGGTTACATGCTCGAGGTCCATGCCGACGGCACCGCCATGTTCTTGGGAGATTTCCACGGAAGCGACGTGGACAACATCCGTTCCATGTTCTACAACTCCGGCACAATGGAGTGAGTCCGAGTCCCTCGTCCCTCCTCCTTGTCCGCGTGGTACCGTTGCCGCGCACACTGCCAGCTTGGTCGGTGTGGGACTACTGATGGTGCTACTGCATATATATGTCGGTGTTTCCAAGCGACGTAACTGGCGTGAATAGATATTACGGGGGGGGATAGTTAATAGGACCAAATATTGTTCGTAAACGTGGCTAACTATATAGGTTTTTATGTACACCAAAGGTCCTGTTAACTATGGTCCCCCGTAATAGCAACATGAACCGTCGACGTGAAAATGAGGTTAGTCAACAAAAACCACGTGAATGTTTTTTGGCCGCTCAGTTATGGTGATTTTTTACAATGTATGTATAACTTCGTGGGTTTCTCTTCTTGGTGGGTTAGTTGAGCACGCGCGGACGTGCCCCGAGTGGCAGTGCCTCGTGTTTTTGACTAACGTGAATTCGGTCGAGTTTTAGTTGTATTTTTATTCCACGTCCCGATCACCATCGCCGCCGCCCAACATGCACGCGTCAAGCCGTCCGTCCGTCCGTTCGTTCGTGCGCTTGGCTGTATACTTTTCAAAAAGCCGTTGCGTGCGTTGCGGCTGGAAGGTATACTGCTTTGTGTGATATCAACCACAGTAAGACCGAGCCAAAGTAAATATCGAGATACTTTACCCTTTTAGGACCGCAGTCCCATTTTGGGGACAAACTACTTGAAATTTGAGTGGTTTGTCCCCAAATTGAGACTGCGGTTCTTGAAGGGTTAAGTTAGTTGCCGCTCCGGCCAGAGACGGGGCCCGCACACCTACGCGTAGACGCGCTCGAGAGAAGAATCAAGATTAAGATTGTGCGACCATCTAATTGAGGTGTTGTGATCGATCGTCGTGGTTTGCATCGTCGCAGCTTCAAGGGCGACACACTCTTCGAAAACAACGGCAACGTGTTCCGGAGCAACCTCGGCACCCTAAAGTGAGACAATGGGAGTTGGCCGATGCATCAGAAAATATCGTACGTCGATACGTGTTACGCTCGTATGTTTCATTTTATCAGCTGCGCTTTCCCCCCACAGGGCTCCATGAGCTCTCTGATAGGCCGGCAGTCAGTTGCCCAGCCCTCGCAATTTTGCTATTTCGAACGCTCGAACGCGCGCTCTCTCTTCGCGCGCAGACAATTTTTTTACCCTCCCTTTCCTCCTCCGACGATGTACGTGTGCATTACAAATGCACCATGCCGGCCGGCGGTCCACTCCGCCTTGGCCTTGGGGTCGCTTTCATTGAACGAGTACGCCGTGAGCCGCGGAAAGTTTTTATTTTATTGTAATAAAGTGTTTCATCAGATGCGTTTTCCCGGGGGGGGGGGGGGGGGGGGGGGGGGGCGGGGGGGGGGGCTTCGTGAGCGCTTTCACGGACCAGTAGTCAGTCGCCCAGCCCAGCGCTCGACATTTCGAGCGTTCGATCGCACGCGTTCCCAATGGTCGCGCACAGATTTTTTGCACGATATCCCTATGGTTGTTTTGTGCTTTTTGCATGTACGACTGCGTCAACTATTGTTGATATGCTTATTTGTATATTACGATTGCGTATCGTACGTACGTCTTACACTACAGCCGTAGTAGTTTTTTCTGATCCATCATTTGTATTACAGTAGGTATCCCCCGTTATCGTGTATGTTAGCCCCAAAACAGCCCCCCGTGATCTCTCGACATATCGCACATACGGCAGGTTCTACGCCGTTTCTGATCATTGCAGCGGCTGTATTTCTACCATGTGTTGAATCGAGTTCTAGGGGCCCTCGCTCCTGTTCTGTGGTACACAGCAGTCCGCGAAAAGTAAGCTAAAATAGCGAGCGCTTCTACGCATGATGGACGAACAAATCTCCCAACAGCCGGCCAGCCCTAGTCTGCGAGCTTACAGGCCCCGCAAAACACCGCAGTGCTTACAACTCATCGGATATACGTGCAATACATGTCGAAGTCTTTAACTTATGCTCGTAGGGATATGATAGGATCCTGTGGTTTGCTTGTTTTGCTTGCATGGACCCGGAGACAAGGACGAGACCTGGAGTAGAGAAAGCGGGGCACCGCACCACCCTCTCACTCACTTCTCGGCTAACACAGTCGCAAACCATACCTAACAACGTTCTCGAACACCACTCTACCCCAACTACATGCATACCTGGTACCAGGGTACGTAATAGTACCGCTTCGGCTTTCGCGTCTTTCGTCCGACCGAGGCGGAGCGTGATTTTTACGCCAGGGTACCACCCTCGACGAAAATATAAAGACCGCTATGTTCTCTATACTCGTATATACCTTGATTGACCCTTCTAGGACTACAGCCCCGTTTCGGCGACAAACTACTCAGGGTGATTCTTATCGGAGAGCTTTTTTCCCAATTTTTCGACATTGTTTTCGCGCAATTTTTCAATCTCCCATATTTTCCTGTTTTTTTTCCCAAATATTGGAATGTTAACGAACTCGACATTTTTGCTTCTGGAGAATTTCACGAATAGTGACAGAACGCCTCCGTATATTGATGCAAATCTCCAATTATTTCCAAACTGTTGAAATTTTGGAAAAAACGCTCTCCGATAAGAATGAGCCGTAGAATTTGAGTGGTTTGTCCCCAAAACGGGACTGCAGTCCTGAAAAGGTTAGATGTCCTTGAATTTCGGTTCGGAGCAGGTATTTCTCTCACCGACACGAGGTAGGTGTTACCGTACGTATATAGCGCGTTTCCTTCGTTTTGGTTATTACGCCAACCCTACCCTCTAGGACTCTTGAGCGGGACCCACGCGTGAAAATTGATCATTGGCTTTACCTGGAGCAACGCGTTCCGTGAATTATGACAGGTTCCGCGGCGACAGCGTCTTCAAGGACAACGCCTGGCTTGCCATCGACAACGAGGGCGAGGATGCCTTCGTCAGGTACGCGTGTTGTGGCAGGGTCGCTCAAACGCCGCTGAAGGTCGCCACGTGCTCGTCGTGTAGTGGTATATGTACGTACGTCTGCCTTGCGTGGCGCCTGCCTTGCGTGGCGTGCGGCTTTTTACGTAACCCGTGCGGAGACATCATCCTTGAGCATCCTCCATGGGCATGAGCCAATTGTGTACCACTCTGACCGGAAACATAAGAATCGTTTTTAAATTCGTATCATACTCAAAATGTTGCTTGTATTATCGGTTGCTAAGAGTGGGTTCAGTGCAGCGCTTGCCGCTGGACACGTTTTCTTGCCAGTACGTACGTACTAACGTCCCCCAAGAAGAAGAGAGGCACTACCTTCTATCCATCTGCGTGCTTCCAGTGTATAATATGAGGGCAATTTATTATTCGTCGGCCTAGATAGGATGACTGGCTTTTTGTTTTCGCCTCTAGCAACGGTGGTGGTAGTGTTAAGTGTGTCCACTCGTGTTCACGTGTTAAGCGATCGGTTTTTTCCCCCCCCCCGTGTTTCCCCCCGAGCGCGGACAGGCCCACACGCGTGAATGACTTGCTTTGGAAAAAAGAGCGCGCGCTTCCTCAGCCTCGCCTGTTTTGCGACTGAACAGCACGTTTAAGCTGTGCCTGACGAGAAGCCCTACCCGATATCTATATGTGTACTCCCTGTCCAATCTCTCGCACCACGGACGGCAGATTTTCGAAGACGGCGACCTTCGACAACAACGCAGGTAGGCGGTAACAGTGCGTACCTCGGACGGACAGATAGGTCATCAATTCCCACTGAATGATCTGTACCTGGTAGATCTTTCTGGGAAGGTAGTCCCCTGACCTGTATGATCTGTATGATCTGTATGATCTGTATGATCTGTATGATCTGTATGATCTAGCTCGTTGCCGCGTGGGAGCCGTACATATATATACCTGGTATCAAGCATGGTCTCGTGGGTATTGTTTCAATGGATTTGTTCTGTACAAATCCTTCACAACCTGTTACAACGGCAAGTGATGAACTACTGTAGATGATTTACTGCAGATGGATAGATACATAGATACATAGATAGATAGATAGGTAGATAGATCATGACCTGCCCGAGGTGTGCAGACAGTGCATCGTTAAGAAACCAATGAACGCCATCTTCGCGTGAGCGCGCATTTAAAAGGGCGCACCGGCGCACTCGTACTTCCAGCAAGTACTACTACGTACTACATGCTGTGGGGGAAAAAAACACCATGTGCAGATACGTCGCTGAGGCATAAACGCGTCTACCAGTATTCGCATGTCTCGCGAGGGGGGGGGGGGGGTTGTTGCGTCCAAGAGCGTTGTTCCGGGTCCTCGCCACCCCCAGCAATGCAACGCGAGCTGTGTCGCTGTGTTGCTGGGGGGGGGGGGAGGGGGGGGGCGTGTTCCTGACGGAGTGGTGAGCTCCTCCTGCCCGCGCGTCGTATGCAGAACAGCTGTCCAAAAATGGAGCACCTGCAGAATAACTGTATACCAGGTATGTGTACGGCAACGGCGCCACGAGTCAAGTGTTGCCCTCGTTTCAGCCCCACGTGAGTGCAGAGGGCAGCACGCTACACATGTGCGGGTATTTGTTTAGGTACGCACTAGGTATGACCCTATATAGAACCCACAACAAGTTACGCTCTCCTCTTTTTTTGTTTCTTTGTTTTCCGGTCCCATTTTGTTTCCTCATCTCAGCCCTTCTTTCTTCTTGCTCCCTCCCTGCCTAGTCCTGACCTTAGACGAGGGCACGTTGTCTGTCCGCTCCCGTGCTAAGGGTGGCGGTGGCTCGATTCCACAAGAGCTACTCACGTTTTTTTTTTATCTTGTCCCTATTTTTACCGGCATGCACGTGCCTAAACCCTTGGAACGCGCCTTCGGTGGCTGCGCAGGCGGCTTCGATGGCGCCTCGGGCTGTGGAGTGTCCAACAGAGATGGCACTGCTATGTAAGCGAACCCCGGCGCGGTCTTCGACTGCGCGTCCTATATGTAGATAGATAGATAGATAGATAGATAGATATATAGATAGATAGATAGATAGATGAATAGATATATTGAGAGATATATTGAGAGATGGATGGATAGACAGACATGCGAAAGCCGTACCGCCTATTGCGCTGCGCATGCACGCACGTTGATTGGCTGAGGCTTGACGATCAACGAACAGACTTCGACACCAACCACCATTCCGAGGACGACGAGAAACCGACGAAGCTCATAAGTCGTTACACTCGTCGAGATCGGTTTGTGTATGTATCATCGCGCTTACGTGCGTAAGTCGCGGCTACTCTCCGCTTGAACCCCCCCCCCCCCCCCCCCCCCGCCCCCCCCCCGAGATTCCGCCTCACACGCGGTTCTTAGTAGGATGCAGCTCCCTCTTCATGCGAGTCGCCGAATCATTCACGGCGCTTCGTGCTTGGCGCGCTTGGTTTTAGCGATGTCTGCCTAATCGGTGAAAACCCCACGTGCTCTGTCCCGGCCTTGTAGGGATGCGAGGGTCCATGGTCCATACGACTACGGCCATGCATGACATGAATACCTCCGTTAGAAGAGGGGATGAGGGAAATAGACGAATGTGACATGGAGGAGTTTGACATACTAGATAGCAGCGAGAAAAGATCGCTATCCTAGGAGACAGATGGCGGCCACAGGAGGCCAAACAGGAAGGGGATAAGATTAGCAAAAAGTTTCTATGTAATATATGGAAACAACGTAATGAGCGCCCAATTGTAGGAAGTGTCTCCAATAGGAGTAGGAACGGTGCTTCGTCTCGAAAGGGATGCGTGGTCAATGGTCAAATGACTAAGGCAAGCAAACAAATGAGTACCCCCCCCCCCCCCCCACGTCGTGTCTGTTCGCCAACAGCTTCCGTGATGACGCCGTCTTCTCTAACCATCGCTGCTCTGAGGGGGCGGCCATCTTCAACGGTGGCAAAATGACGTGAGTCGAAACCTCCAGCCTTGCGGTCTTTTTAGGCTGTTTCATTTTTCTTCGTCTAGGCACGTATTATATTTCCGACTATAGGCGAACCGCCCTTGCGCCACGCGCGTCCCCCATCCCCGCTGTCGGCCCGAAGGCGTGTGTACGTTTTTGTGAGGTGCTCGTAGAGCGACGCTTGAAAACCTATGACGGGCGGGTTTGTTGCAAGCTCTCTCTCTCTCGTCAGTGTGCTACAACGGGGGAACTTATAGTAAATAGGACGTACGGTGCACACAAAAACCTATATATTTACATATTTTTACTAACAATATTTGGTCCTGTTTACTACTGTCCCCCGTAATAAGCTCTCGTTCTCACTTGCGCTATCTCGTGATGCCGCTATATATATATGTATACGTATATATATATATATATATTATATATATATATATATATATATATGCCCCTCCGCTCGGTCGACAACGCGCTGGACCACGCAGCTTCTACGGAAAAGCCTACTTCAACGACAACGTCAACTTCATGGACTGGGGCGGAGCCGCTCGGAACATCAACGGAAACCTCCTGTGAGTGCACATCGCTGGCATGCGCGTGGGTCTTACTTTTTCCGGCAAAGACGATCACGACATTCCCCAGCCCAATCAAACCATCGACTCCCACCTCACGGTCCAGATTTATTGAAGGCAGACCGGTTCGCGATGTTGAATGTATGATCTAGCGCTGTAGCTGTAGCTCATAACTGTTGTCGGGTGCGGGACCCCCGTAAATAAATGTCTCGATCTGTTGTGAATAGGACGTGTCTCCTGGGTTGGGATATGCGCTACTATTGCACTTCGTGGACAGCAGTATCCCCCGCACTATTAATACCTCTCACAACGACCGGTTGGAAAAAAAAAAAAACTACTAGATCTACAGATAGATCACGATCTGTCCGAACGTGCTACTACTCTGGTGGGAAATATAGGGAGCGTTTAGACGTTGTTATGAAGATTAAGCGTTTCTTATATTGGCAGACACCCAGAGTGGTACGTATATGTTGACCAGGTCGGGTCTTGACATACTCACGCGCCCCGGGGTATGTAGCGGCAGCTCGCGCCGCTGTTTCCCACGGCAGCAATGAGTTGAATTGGTACCGCATTACATTGCACATATTATATACTACTACCAGGTATGTCCCTAATTATGTATGAGGGTCTTTTGTGTGTTAATATTGAATCAAAACACTCCTTGAAATTATAAGGACTCTTCGTATGTCAATGTTGAGTCTAAGCACTGCTTCTATTTATGTGGACCTTTTGTATGTTAACATTGAATATAAACACTGCTTTTTTTCATGAGGGCCTTTCGTATTTTAATATTGAATCAGAACCCTCCTTATATTTATGAGGGTCTTTTGTATGTTAATATTGAATCAAAGCACTCCTTATATTTATAAGGGCCTCTTGTATGGAACTACCTGGTATTGATTAAAATCCCTCCTTCTATTTATAAGGATCTTTTATACGTTAATATTGAATCAAACTACTCCTTATATTTAGGGACAGAGTAGTACGTGGAAGTGTGGTAAGCTTAGCCCATTTAGTACTGCAGTCCCGTTCTGGAGACAAACCAGTCAAATTATGAGTAGTTTGTCCCCAGAACGAGACTGCAGTCCTAAAAATAATGGATAACCCGTACTAAAGGGTTAAACCTTCTTTTTAGGACCACAGTCCCGTTTTGGGGGCAAACTACTTAGAATTTGACTGGTTTGTCCCCAAACCGGGACATCAATTTCCCCTTAAAGGGCCAAGCCGCCCGCGCCTTATAACCCATCACCCCCGGAGGATTAAAAAAAGAAATCGAAAATGAAACTGACTGTATACACGCTGCTGTGGCTGATAGTTTTTTGTGGCATTTTGGGGACAGTGAAATCCTTCTTTTTTTTGGGCCCACGTTTTTTCATGACGCCACCCTTGCTGGGGCAAAAATGAGTAGGAACAACCGTTCGCACGTGTTGTCTTGTTGTGCTCATCGTTGGTGACGGTATGAATGTGCTTGCCCTCTCTCTCGCTGCTTTCTGTTGTGCGCAGGCAGGCGACGTTGTTCGAAAAAGTTGGTTTGCTGGCTGCCAGAGGCATCGAAACGCAGTTTTGTGTTTGGTTCGCCTGATTCCTACAAGGTCCACCATTTGTCCGGTTCCTTTTTTGTTTTCCCGGGGCGTCGACTTGAGCTACATCCTTTGTGCCAAGACACTACGGTTACGCCTCAGTCGGCGAGCAATCATTGCCCGAGTATGGCACTGCTGTTTCCTGTTTTTATTTCGTGGCGGCTCCAGACTGTGCTCAAGGCAGGGCGTTTTAGCTTCCAGGTCGAAGCCGGATTTCGTGGCTAAAGCAATGCCGCTCTGCCCCGAATTTGAAGGAGCAGGTGGATTGAGTATTCATATGAAAACGGTCATTCTCTTCGCGATAGAGCGGTATTTCTGAGCGTAGGGTGCCCTCGTCTACGTGAGGGTGTCGCCACCGCTGACCAGACGATGGACACTCCCTCGCCTCCCTCCCTCCCTCCCTCCCTCCCTCCCTCCCCCGGCTCCCCCCTGATTGCTTGTGCCTGTGTCAACCGACGTCCAGCTTCAAGGGTGCCGTCCAGTTCAACAGAAACGAGGCTGAGTACGGCGGGGGCATTGCTGTGACCGGCGGTGACGTCACGTGAGGAAAAGGCTTACAGTAGCAATACTCGCAGAGTAGAGTGTATAGAGTAGATGCGTCGGTCTCTTATTATGAAGGAGGCGTCGAAACGTCAGCCGTCGACGTACAGTCAACTACTGCTGTAGCTGTAGCTGAGGTTTTCTTGAAAACAAAATCCGGGTCACCCGTAAGAAACCACGACCAGTCCTACTGTATTAATAGTATAGAAAGCAACTCCCCGGATATACAACCCAGGGCCGAACTTCCCAAGACAGGCAACCACCGGTAACTGGCTGGTACACGCGGGTAGGAAGACTGACTTGACGGTATCTAACATTGCTGGTGAAATTCGAACATAAATACCGATATCGCACTTTTTCGGCTGTGCTATCAAGTACAAGACAACTGAATTGACTTTTTTTAAGATCGAGGAATGTTTTGACGGCGGTTGGTGTTTAGGTGACTTCTGTAAGATCGAGGAACATTTTGGCGGCGGTTGGTGTTACTCGGGTGACGTGTGATATGCTGCAGATGTGCAGGCAGGGCTGTGAGCCGGCCACCTCCAGGGGTTAGATCTCACGAAGGACAGTCGAGAACGGCGCGTGTTTTGCCGGAGGGGGTGGGTTGGCGATGTAGTGCGATCGCTTAACCCTTTTAAGAACGCAGTCCCGTTTTGGGGGCAAAGTACGTAGAGTGTGAGTGTTTTGTCCCCAAAACGGGACTGCAGTCCTAAAGGGTTGTTGATCCCTTTCACACCTCGAACAAATGACCGATTTCCACCTCATGATCCAGACTTTTCAGGGAAAATAAATATCCTGGTCTGTGCCAGTGCTACCGGGCAGGAGTCGTACCATCTGCATGATCTAAAGCAGTAGCACATGCTTCCCGGGTTGGATATGTACTGCATAGATCCTGCACAACATATCAATCACAACGGCAGCTCAAGATCTACAGTAGATGGACTATCCGTAGACACATAGATCAGCTAGATAGATCATGATCTGTCCGACGTACGAACCCTCTGCTTACTCGGCAAAAAGTGCACCTCTCTGGACGGAAAGGCAAGGACGTTATACACATTAACATTAATACCAATAGGTGCTTATATTGACAAACACCAAGAACGGTACCCCCAATACTACAGCAACACGCGAACTCCGCTTGTCTTCCCACACCACCATGCCCAGGCAGTTCCTATAGTGCCCAATGCCTCGGTAGGGATTTCGCTTGATTGTAGTATAATATAAGCCCAGGCACCTTGTCACAGACGGGGTCCCTCGACCGTCGCAACTCTCAAGCTGCCTAACATGGTTGGATCCGATGCAAACTGCGCGACATCAGCACGCGTGTTAAGAATTGGGGGTGTTCAAAACTGCAGGCTTGAGGTTTTGTTTTCGTTTTTTGTTCTTTTTTAAATAGAGCTTTCAAGGAAGCTTTTTTTTTGCTCTCAGCGAGAGGAGCGCCGCTGTAAACCCTCTACTATAATAAACAGCGTGTGCCCAATGTTGATTGACCTCACAGTCGAAGCCACACGCCTTAGCCAAAATCTAGTTTG
The DNA here is from genome assembly GCA_031213475.1 of Nereocystis luetkeana. Lineage (NCBI taxonomy): Eukaryota > Phaeophyceae > Laminariales > Laminariaceae > Nereocystis > Nereocystis luetkeana. The sequence goes on along the minus strand of JARUPZ010000037.1, from coordinate 2,551,763 downwards.
TTTGCACGCTGTCGCGCACTGTACTCGTTTTTCTACAGCAGCATTTCCGTTAGATACCTATCCGACCCCCGGGATTATCGCCCACCAGGTAGACCTGGTATCGGGTTGTCACCTTACTTATTATCTGAACAGAATAGAACCAATGATCCGATACGACCTCACCACCATCGCTTCTACCTAGAAATACCAGGTATGATACCAGGTATGAGGTAACTAGATGGTGGGCGGGGGTGGGGTGGGTGGATGGGTGGGTGGGTTGTTGGAGCGGTGGCGATCACGCAGAAAGAAAGGTTTGATTATTTTTTTTCCGAGTTCGGGGAGACACAAAAATCGGTTCTTGGAGCCCCCTCAAGCAAAAAAAACTCAGGAAACGTCTACAGTAGTAATAGGACCGCCAGGTACGTCTTGTCCCGAAATAAAAAAACGCGTTTTTCAGAATTCGGGGAGACAAAAAGATCGGTTCTTCCCCCCCCCGCCCCCCCCAAGCGAAGGACCTCAGAAAACGCCTATTAATAGTAGTAGGACTCTGTTGTCGTGAAATGTAAAGAGGGCGTTTGCACTAAATAGTGATACAACAGACGGTATCTATGTGCTGGGACCGAGTGGTGTCATTTTGGTGCTATCCCTGCCGCAAGTCTCAAACAAGGGAAAATCGAGCTCCTTCGTAATCCTGGGCGTACCTGGCATGCTCTGTTTGTTCACACCGTTCGCAGGTTCAGGAGGGCGGTCAAGTTCGACTCCAACGGGGCTGACTTCAGCGGCGGCGCCTTCGCCCTCACCTTCGGTGGTCCGTACGGCACGTGAGAGCGGTAGAGACAACGGTAGATTTTTATACCACGATAAAACTGATCACATGCATTGTAGCGGGGTATGTATGCCCCCGCGGTAGCTTATCTACGATTTGTCATGGTATATACTGGTACAGGCTTTTGCGGTGTCTTCCTACGTTCGTCATACCAAGGTATTTGCTTGCACGGTACCATAACTAGCTCAGGAAGGGCGATGGCGCGGTTGGGGGGGGGGGAGGGGTGGAAGTTGGTCTCTTCCGATCGAAAGGGCTGTATGATTCCACTGCGGCATGCGAGCCACGAACGCTGACAACTGCTAGAACTCTTACCGCTCCTTCAGACAGTATTTCGCGAAACAGCGGTGGCGTGATAAATACGCATCGTATCGTATACCAGGTACACAACACGGCACGGTACAGCAGTGCATGTGACTTGGGGGGGGGGGGGGGGGGGGGTACTGGTACGGCTCTTAGGATGACGTTTGCGTGCGTTCCCTGCTGCTGCAGTTGGCGCCGTGAGGGCATACGGTGGTTTTGACGTTTTTTGTTCCAAGGGCAGTGATATCACGATCGCTTTTACAGTGTTTAGGTTTCCGAGCGCCCGCTATGTTACAACTCCAGTCCTTTGGGAGTTCTTCTGCGATAACCTTTGCACACCTCGGTCAGATGGATCATCGATTCCCACTTGATAGATGATCTAGATCTTTCAGGGCAGATATATTCCTGATCTGTTTGACCTGTATGATCGAGCTCGTGTTGCCGGGTAGGAGCCGTCTAAACTGCATGTTTTCCTGGGCTGGATCTGAAACTGCACAGACCCGGCGCAACCTCTGACAACGGCAGGTGAGGAACTACAGATGATCTACTGTACATAGATATATAGATAGATAGATCATGATATATTTTATCCGTGTATCTCCGGTCTTGCGCTAAATCCTTTCGTTGTGGGTGTTTCTTGGGCGTTTCTTGGGCATTTCTCCAGTCCCGACGAGGAGATCGGCCCTGGTGTGATGACGTTTAGGAAGCCAGAGGTGGTCAGGATTGCGGACAACTTCATCGTCGACAGCCAGTACAACAACGAGGTACAGCAGCAATGTATAGGATCATTTCACACTGGCAGGAAAGCCTGCCCGCCTGCCGCGTTTCAGTAAATTCAATCCCAGGATCTGCTCGTTGTGCCGTTCGAACTGTTATTTGTAGACGTGAGGCCTTCCAACTGAGAAGTATATCGAACTCGTACCTGTGTTTCGGCGATTGGTGATTGGCGCGACTTTTTATTTAACTCGACGGCACGGGATGAACGTAAAAGCTGGATGTACCCCTACTATCTCTCGTTACGTTCACGAAGCGCAACGAGGACCTCGGGGATCTGTACCTACTGTGCCAACCGAGCACAACTTTCACAAATGGGGGGATACGGTATACCACTCATTGGCAGATTGTTTTCGTAAAGTGTTCCAATCGATGGGGCCCATGCTTCGCATCTGTACTTCTACTGCTACTGCCCGCTGTTCCCCCCAAACCGAAACCTGGGCGCACTGTTTGCACGTGGGTGCCCACCTATTTTTGGACTACAGTACCACTCTGGGCGGAAATCTAAGAACCGTTCAGACATTCACGTGAAGACCTATCGGTCCTTATGTTTGCGCCCAGAGTGAGTGTGGAATGTATGTAGGTACCGCTTGGTCAACCCTGTGATGCTACCGTTGCATGTGTACGTGTGTGCCCTACGATAATTTTGTCACCAAGCTGGTCGGTCTCCGCATTGTGTCCATCGATGCCCCTCCCCCCCCCCCCGAGGGACTATGGTCATACGACTACGGCCATGCATGAGATCGAGTACATCTCTCCTATCGAGTACACCCCCCCATTATCATACGACCACGGCCATGCATGAGCATGAGTACCCCCCCCCCCCGGCTAAATCAACTCATTGACGCTGTTGTTTATATGCAAGTCCGCCTCACAATCTGTTCTTACTAGGATGTAGGTCAACCTTCATACGGCTCGCCCAACAACCCTCGGCGCTTTGCGCTTGGTGCAAGCAATGTCTGCCTGGTCGGTGAAAACCCGACGTGCTCCGTCCCAGCATTGTTGGGATGCGTGGGAAGGTCTATGGTCATACGACTACGCCCATGCATGATATCGAGTACACCCCCCCCCCCCCGCCGCCCCCACCCCTCGCGCCTGCACGCAGCCGGTGACTGGGTGCACTCTGGGCTACGTCCAGGAAGGCACCACCCTGGTCGGTTTCGAGTTCGAGGACGTCTGCGTCGAGGACACGGTGGGACGCTGATCGATGCGGACCCCCCTCTACTATAACAATAAACAATGGCACCAAGCAAAGGGTCGGTCTACTACTGTACGTCTAAGGACATTTTCTTGTTGACGCACTTCCCTCTCGTACGAGCGCGGCGTTGGAAAAAGATGCCGGGACGGCCCCGCGATGAGTACTACGGTACGTGTACTGCAGGAGCAGGAGCTGTAGCGACCAGAATTTGGCCTGTCGCCACTGCTCTGTCGCTCGGTTGGTTGGTCTGCGAAGGCAGTCCGCGGTGGATGCTTGTACTCGTAGCATCATCACCGCCGTGTTCTTCCTCTCTTCTGTGTCCTGTTGTGGTTTCCTTGGTGCAACAAAGTATCATTTGTCCTGTGTCCTATGTGCATATATGCTGAGTTATGCACACAGGCATATACATTTCTTGTCGTAGATGTGTATGTGTATGGTTGAGTAGGAACACTCGTTTGTTTTTCTCCGGCGGCGCTGTGCGCTGCTGCAAGTACAGCAGAGTGTCGACTACAGCAACAGTGGTATCTAGTGTAGCCTTCGTTATTTGTATGTATTATTGTTGTAGTAGTAGTACCTTCTGTAAGAGCGCAGCCTGTTGCTACGATGCGCAGTGGACATGCGAGTAGTGCCGTTTGCCCTCGCACCCCAAGTCAAACGGATAAATGTGGCGTACACCAACATGGCAGCGCAGGTATGTATGTACACTGCACAAACATATGTACCGTAGGACACCATGGTCGCTGTCACCGTAAACGGAGCAGGGACAGTATTGCGAGTAGCTACATAGAGTAAGTATAGTATGTCTCGTGCATGCATTTGCTAATGGTGGTGCTGTTTCTGTGTGTTGGCATATTTCAGGTGGAATTAACATTTTATTTGTTTTGGTTGAAGGATACCCGGTGATTTCCGCACCATGTTTACCGAATGAGGGGGGGAGGACATGGCCAGCATGCCCTGTTGGCTGGCCGACGGGACGAGGCTTACCTTAGTCCTGGTTTGCGATGACAAAATAAGGCGGTTTGTTTGCTCAGCGACTGACTGCTGCAGCGATCAAGTTGTCGCAGAAGAAGCGCCGAGACAAGAGGGATATCGCCTACGTACACGGTGAAATGAACACGATTGTGAGGCACCTATTATAGGTACCTGGTACCAGGTATTATACAAGAAGGGCTGGAGTGGAGTGGAGGCGCAATCTGCGGATTGTAGTGTGATTGTACTGTGCGAATGATCGCTATTCAGTCCCTCAATTTGCGATAGGGAGAGAGCCACAGCCGGCTACTGCCGATAGATCACATGTACGCTGTTCGATCTCCGCGTAAGTGCTGAATAAAGTAGGAATGGCGTCGCCAAGAAGAGCTGGCCGTGTATGTGTCTACGCAAACAACACAGCAGCAGTAGTGTCAAACACCTCTGCTGGGGTGAATGTGAGGACCGTTGGGGTCCAGACCAAACGTTTCGTAAATTTCCGGTTAGGTTGGTTGGTGTCTGTGAGCCAACGAGGGCAAAACAGATAGGGGCGGAAAGTTGGTATTTGGGTAATTGGCACGTAACATACGGCGGGTACTTGTCATTTAGACTTCAACGCCATCTGGCCATGCGTCTCTCGGAAGCCGTTTGGGGTCGCCTGAGACCGATTTGCGATAAGGCTGAGGGCAGCAAAAGCCAAGAGAGGCTGTCGAAATGGAGACAGGGCGAGAGCAGCCAATCAGCCGTGAACAGGGTTGGTGGGTGGACTACATATAAGCGAAGCTGAACAAGTTGGTTTTGCACGAACCTGATTCGTGAATCGTTCCAAGCGAAGATCTCAGAGCCAGGACACACAGCACATATTCCGTATTACAAGTAGTTGCCCCTGGGAGTGAAGTCCACTTTCGTGCTGTTGCCCAGTGTGCTGGCTCCTTGTTTTTCGAAAATGTGTTCAGCGGGACGACGGTTTTATGGAGTTTACTGCGGCCCTCTACACCGGCAAGAGCAGTAATGGTGACCGTTTAATGGCCCACTATTACACCGAGCGGGTACTCCTCCACATTGAGGTATCGTCTTAGACCTCAACGCGAGTCATCAATACGGGAAGGGGCGTTGCTGCCGTGAACTTTCGCGGTCGCACATGGGGATATTGTTGCACCAATGTCCTCCCTGGACTCACCATGTTGCAGCGAGACCAAGCCGTCAGGCCTCAAAAATACCATGATCAACTCGTACCTCTGCGGTGTCTCCCCTTGCTGTTTTGAGTTCGAAGTGCATCCTGCCGATTTGAAAGTTGTGCCCGTTGGATCCTCGGTATCCTCAGATCTCCAGAGTTTCGGCTGTTGGAACGGACAAAGTAGTTGACTCACGAAGCATGAAATGTGTTCGCGGACGATGTAGATACCCGATGTGTGGCACGTGACAGGTGGATGTGCGGCTGGAACAGATCGTTGAACGTTGTTTCCGTATTCTTTGGGTAGCACTGTGGAAGGTACCAGGACCACCTGGTGACGCATGCTTTTGCATCCATTTCTGGCTTTCCACCTCATACTTAAGAAGCCCCCCCTCCGCCCGAAATACTTCTTCTTGCCCTTACTTTTTCAGCGGGGAGTTTCCGAAAACATGGCCCCTGCTTGTACAAATAGACCCGCCCTCTCAGGACTGGTTCGGACAGTCCGTGCGCTTCATCGTACTAAACCCTGGCGGGCGGCGCTGAATACCTCCTCTGCCCGGCGCATAACTATCGTTGGTGTAAAACGAGCATTCGGGTCACAGTCCGGGTTTACAAGCATCCACGGTGGTATCCCTTGGCGTCCAGTCCCTGCAGCAGCGGTAGGGCGGGAAAGACGGTTCAAAGCGCCTGGTCTTGCGCCTGGTTTACGCGTGGCTGTCGAGCCAGGAACATCGCACAAGCGACAGTCGGAGCGCGCTTCTTTTTGGGCTAATATAGGTCGGTAGCGAAACCCTACATTTTTCCGCATTTAATTTTTATGTTTTTGGCTATTTTTCGCGGTAGCATGGAGTCATCAAACGAGTGTTGCGAGGCTTGGTGGCTCCTGCGCACGTACGCGGCGCAACGGGTCTCCGCGAGAGACAGAGACGACGGGGGCTTGATTCCGATCGAATCGAGAGAGCGGCCGGCAAGGGGCGCCGTCTCGGCTACCCTGCTATAATCGCGTACTGGGAGTCGGTTTTATCAGAGCTTTCTTCGTACGGGCTCGTTCAGCCACGATGTCCCTATTTTCCCACCGGATGATTCGAAAGGTACCGTAGAAGGTTACCATCCTAATAGTATAGTCGACTAAAATCTAGCTAAGATGCTCATTCCGCTCTTACATCGCATGACCCCTGGTATGCTCTGACGTCTCGCCCTCGTTATGCTCCAAGTTCATTATCATACTATACTACTCACCCGCAGAGACCCTACACCGCCATATTCACCATGAAAAGCCCTGCTTATTGTTGTGCCCATTATGATATCCCTACGTTCTAAAAGGTAGGGTGGCAGAAATGTCGGCAAGTTTCTCGTCAGATCGTCCAACTTCATGAGAAAACAGTGCACTGGGGAATAGCATGACAATTCCTTCTTTCACTTGGTCGATCAGAGCCAGAACACACGGCGTCAAACACGCACGGTCCGTGCAGGACAATCTGTCCAATTTTATTCTTACGCCGTTTGAAATACACCGAATTGAAAACCAAAGCGACCACGGTCGTGATCGCAGGACTGAGGAAATATGACAATGCGTAACGGAAGCATGCCGAGACCCCTACTCTAAAACCAAGCAAGTTATGGGTGGTAATTAAAACGCACCACAAAACCTGGCCAAAATCACCTAAAAATCGAAGCCAGCAATTACTGAATATCTGGGGAGGGGAAGTTTCGACGGTTTCCGCTCTTGTTTTAATCGTTTGGGTGGCTTTTACGAAGGAGTGATATTTTCTTCCTGTGGCGTCCCGAACCCACTGTTTTGCCCGTCTCTTCTACATGTATTTAGTATTTTATCTTACACACACGGCAGTTACACCTGGCGAACGCCAAGAGCTCTCGAAATACACGCTAAAATATGGCTTCCGAAAGGAGCACCCTCAATGCAAAATGAATACCTGGTACCTGGTACTTGGTATGATTCCAGGTACCAGGTATATTTTTTGCCGGTTTATTGGATGTAAAGAGTCCGTGAGCATCCAGAAAAAAAAAACACTCCAGCGTCACATTCGCAGGGATATAAAAACGATAACTAACTACTACTGTAATACCTGCATGGACCTAACAGAACAGTATTCGCACTGAAGACATCATTGTGAAGTACGCGAAGCTCACATACATGGCGTTTTTTTTTGTTTTGCGATGTCGGGTATTCGAACCCGCGTTGGTTTCGACGCCTGTTGAGTGTACGCCTCAATTTCAACTAACTCGAGAAACAGCCCGCGACCAGCATTAACCGCTGCTACTCCCGTCCATTCGGGTCTTCGACACGCTGCGGGAGTAGTTGTCAAGCGAGTCGGGTATACATCGTAGTTTTGCCACCACAAAGCTCGTACCAATATCTCTCTACTCGTAGGATGAAGAATCAGTACGGACACTGGTTGTGCTGTTTGTCGACGGGTAGAAAGGACATTCGAGTGTGAAGAACACACAGCACACATCAGTCCGGCTCACGTTACCTTGTAAAGGCATTTTTCATCAGAAAAAATGTCAGTCCGGGCTGGTTCAGGAACCCAGACGGGATTTCACTCCTGAACCTACAAATACAGAAGTTACGACCGACAACGACTGAGGTCAGTCGAACTCGGGCCCTCGTCTTGGTCAGGAGGGCACTAAGCAAACAAATCTCGGAAAAAACATTGATTTGCAAAACGCACTCGCATGACAAATGCCAAATCACCCCTGTAGGACTGCAGTCCCGTTTTGGGGACAATTGGGGACGAACAACTTGGAATTATAATTAGATACTCGTACATGTTCTGGACAGTGCAGTACTAAAGGGTTGAAGAAAGGTGCTTCCTTTGCACGACGTCTGACGTGTGCATAAATGCATGTATGCACCCTCGAAAGCCTCCCCCCCCCGACATCGATAGATTTCCCCGTTCCATTCAAGTAACTCAATTTAGTGCCTTCGTTAGTTTCACAATTCATGCCGCACCCTTAACGCCAAACCTACCCACCCCTCCACCCACCCGTGCGTCGGTGCTACAAAATATTGAGAGCACCCAATACATGTCCTTCTACCGTACGCAACATTTCCTGTACAAAATAGTTTCCCACCACGCCATTGATGGTCCCAGCAGCTTCCCCGGAACGTGAGAGGCCGGCCGAGCAAAAGTAACACCACAAGCATCAAAATATAAAAGGAGGAAGTATTCGGCTCACTCTACTAGAAGCGCGACTAAACACTTTTGTTTTTAGCATTTTCGACAAGTCGGCGAGGCACATTGCGCAAGCGCGGCGCATACCCGACCTAGCCGAGAAAACTCTAGATTCCCTATCCTACACCAATACGAGTACACACGTGGTCAGTAGCGTCACGCTAAAGTCCCCGCGAAAGAAATCATCCGACCAAAGTCGGTGATTTTCCTGCTTGTTTACGCAAGCAAAGCGCAAAAGGCCATAAATTACAGCGCACGCGAAACACCCCACCCCCTTCCATGATTAGCTCCAGCAACCCTTTCTCGGGCCAGAAACGAGCGACCAACCGACATAAAACACAAACCACATGTTTAGCGGGGTGGTAATCAGGCTCCAGCGTGGAGCACCCACCCGTTCACCCGCCCCACCCGCCCGCCTGCATATACCGTGGTACAGCAGTCGTATATACCAGTAGCACCGACAGTATTTCAAAGCCTCTCGATAAAAATAAGCGGAGTGCTTCGTTCACTTGCGTCATCGATTCGCCTGCGCGGTAAGCACGTGCCCTCGCAGCGCCCGCTCGAAGTCGAGTTTCTCAACGCAGCCCTCGCAGGCGTCGCCGAACGCCAGCAGCAGCTCCCTGAGCGCCTTCACGCGAATCTTGGAAAAATCGTCGTCCGGCCGCAACATCGAGGCTGCCATCACGTACATTCGGGGGCGACGACACCAGGAGCAAGTCGTGCGACGGACGAAAGAACGCGGGAGGGAGAGTTGGGAGGTGGGCAAGGAGACAGAACAACAACAGTGTAACAGTTAGACTAAGCTGCACACATCGAAAGAGATCAGACCAGGTCCCTGCTTCTTAACCTACTGCAGAACGTTCGGGGAAGACACTGGTAGATTTACTGCTGAATGCCATACGATCAGCAAGATCTAAATCATGTTTCCCACGTGGGGATCTGTATGGACAGATACTGGCAGGTTCCTGAACTCGCATAGAAGATCTACAAGATCTAAGCCATCTTTGCCAGGCAGACGGGACCTGTGTATGGGCAGATACTGGTAGATTCCTGAAATCACATGGTACGCGTATACGATCTGCGAGATCTGAACCATTACTTTTCCGGGCGGAACCTGTGTGACGCGGCTGTTACCCACGTGTGTATAGCCGGGCGGGACTGTATTCAGGTACGGCTGTGGGATAAAAAATCACAACGGCAGCCATAGGATCTGCTGCGTGTAGGTCATGATCTTGCCACGACAGATCACAACGGCAAACATAGGATATACTGTATAGATCATCTATAGATCATGATCTACAGTAGATCGGGATCTATCCGAGATCGTATGAATTAGAGGCACATATTTACATAGAGGTCGGCTACTATACTGCCTGCGCCAGGTGTTAGTTGGATGCTAGGAACGGGACAACAAGAACACGCCGTCGAAGCAGTGGCTCACAAGCGCAACATGCCCGCCACTCGCACGCACACCACAAACACAGAGTTGGTCGACCACATGCCCCCCTGTCAACACAGGCCAATAGGCTACGAGTACTCTACTACCGTACTACTATGCGCTTTAAAAAAAATACACCTCCTAATCGCTACCGTAAATATTTTTGTGTACCTCAGGCGTTGCGATAAGTCGGTGGCAGGACGGAAACAGTGGAGTTGAGAGTTTGTTGTTGCTTCGAAGGCGTGTATTTCGACCATGACGACGAGCGAGCAACCCGCGACACTCTGCCCTCCGAAAAAAAAAAAAAAAAAAACACTTCTCCGCTTCCAGCGACGGGAGCGGGGGCGGTGCCTCCTCTCACCTTGATGGCGAGCCTCAGCATTTTTCTGGGTGGCTTCCCTGCACTTGGCGCCATCTCGCAGACCTTTCACGAACGCGTCGAGCGGCTCAGCCTTCAGCTCTCCCTGCCATCAAAGAAAGGCCGTCACGCCGTCATCGTCAACCCATCGTACCCGGTGAACACGGCAAACGGGGCAGATTTCCACCGCTACACGAAGGGACTAAAATAAATGCTCGGCTGTAAACTGTACCAGGTATACGGCACGCGACAGCACTTCGAAAAAAATATCATGTGCATATACAGCAGTGCAGTCAATCCCTGTCGGGTCGCTTGTCAGGTTTGTGGTCCCAACTACATACAAGGCTGCACTACCGTGTTGGGGGAGAAATAAAAAAAAACGCAGAAATTTTCATGCCCCTTGTGCTGGTGCCATTTTGTCCACAAACACAAGAACGGTTTCGATTGGATATCAACATACAGACGGTTCTTATAAATCCGAACATAGAATGGTGTATGGTTTTTTCCCCATCGCGGGGTTTCCCTACAAGGGGGCTGTAAAAGGCACTGACGCCTATTGGTCTCACCTCGTAGGGGAACGATACGCTGGCGTCTCCGCCACAGAAGAAGACGAGGCGGGGGTACGACGAGATGTGGAAGCTGTTCGCCAGCGCGTCGTTCTTCCCGCGCACTTCGCCGAACGCAACCTGGCCACAACAAACAGAGCGCAAAACACGGAGTATCGTCAGGCATGAATTGCCACGAAAGTTCACCAGGGCTGCTAATAAGCAGCGCACCTCTCACAAAAACGCAGCTGGGCGAGGATATACACAGCCGAGGTGGGCTGATACAGCGGAAACGTGGTACGTAGGCTTAACTTTTTACATTCAACAATCCACCGAAGTACACAAACAAATGCATGTATCAATCCGCCGGAAGATAATACAAACAAATAAATGAGTACATGAGATATCCGGGGCACACAACCGCACCGCGCCGTACACGGGCGTAAAACAGCAAAAGAGATGGTGACAAAATCGACCCGTATTGGCTGTTGCCCCATCACGACACGGAAGCGCACTAAATCATACAACCGTCGCCACCAAACCACCCCACTCCTTCTCCACAGGGGTGCTTGGTCAATGGCAAAATGGCACAGGGCAAACAATAAATGAGCACGCGCCCCCCTATAGAGTACAACCCCCCCCCCCACCGCCACGAGCGCCCAATTGTTGGAGGTGTCTCTATTTGGAGTAGGAACGGTGCTCCGTCTCGAAAGGGATGCGTGGTCAATGGTCAAACGACTTAAGGCAAGCAAGAAATGAGAACGACCCCCCCCACCCCCACCGCCACCCCCTACTCCCTACCACAACTCCCGGTCACGCGGAGCGCGCGTCTCACCCTGGCACGGTATCGAAAGGAGAGGGCCTTAAGCGCCGCCGATGTGTCGTACTTGTCGGTAAACAAGACGCCGCAAACGCCCCACTCCGAATCCTCCCGGCATTCGGACGCCAAAAAGGCGTCGGCTTGATCTCTCCTGCGCAGGTTGGCCACGTGTTCCGCGGGCAGGTTCTCCAGGACAAACTCATGAAGGGACTTCGCGTCTGCACCACGGATGACAACCGAAACCAAACCAGAACAAACAAAACAAAACAACAAGGGGCATGGCGGGGCGTGAGGTATGGCGGAGCGTCGATGGGAGGCATCTCTATGCCTCTGCCGTTACTTCTGCAATTGCAAAGCAGTAACGCCATACGTAGCGCAGGCGTGTGCAAGCAGGAGGCAACTCGACAACAACATCTGAACGAAACCCGTTTCTACGGCCGCAGATAGGCATTGGGTTATCTGACAAAAAAACAAAAGGGAGACACGAAACCAATTAAAAAAAACGCACGAGTTCTGATCCTCGATGGAATCCGGTTGGTGGTTTTCGTAGGTGCACTACGAAGTAGTGGGCGCAAAACCGCGAGCAAACCGCGAGCGTACAGCAGGCGCCAATAAGAGGGCGAGAAAAAAATATACACGTGAAACAAAACGGCGAAAACTGACTTGAAAACAACACGGGGGGGGGGGGGGGACGAGAGGCAAGAAACAAAAACACTAAAAACAGAAACACTCACCGGTGTTCCCGTCGAAGGCGGTCGCCTTGCCGTCCATCACGAGGGCCACTCCTGGGAACTCCCGCACCCCTTGGCTGACACAGAACCGCTCTGTCTTACCGGAGCAGTCCACGGCTCCGACCTGTGCGGCGGCAAACAAACAAAACAAAACACGAACAAAACACGAACAAAAAAATCACAACTACTGTAAAAAAACAAAAAACAACCCCGTGGTCCTTGGCGCCTCTGCTGTAAAAATTCGAAACTCGACGTTCACAACCCCGCCAGGGTGGGTGCGTGGGTGGGTCGGTGGGTGGGGACAGGACCGTGAAAGCACTAATGCTTCGCCGAATGTCACACACGCGCACCGGCCTACCGGCCGAACACTATTATTACGGGGGACCATATTAAATAGGACCTATAGGACCTACGATACACAAAAAAACTACCAGTATATAATTGGTTATTTTTACTATTTACTACTATTAATCATAACAACACTATTTGGTCCTAGTCACTATGGTGCCCCGTGATAGTCGCAGCAGCTTCCTCCGGCCGCAGGCGGCTCTTCGCCACGACACAACGTTCCACAACACGCCTCAACGCGTTTTTCACCCCACAAGCAAGCAATCGCAGCAACCAGTACTATGCGAAACCGAAGCGGTGGAAGCGAGAGAGCTGGCAAGGGGCAAAAGTAAGCGGACGTGCGCCGTGGTTCGGGCCACGTCGTCCGCCGAAGGAAGAGCGCCGACACTGCCACAACTAAAACCCAGCCAGCCCACGTACATAGCACGCGTTCGATCCCCCCCCTCGTACACACGACAGACCGAACTACCCCGCACGTACCTTCGCGACGCCGCGCAAGGCTTCCGCCAGCTTCTCCATGGTCGGCGACAGCTGGCTGCACTCGCGGCTCCGTGGCGAATAGAAGTGGACCTGTTGCGTTTGCACGACGGTTTTAGATAAGGGAGCGGGCGAAGCGGCGCGTGGCAAATACAAGAGGGTAGGTAGGTACCGTAGACGTCAGACACGCCCCAGCCGCTGAGGAAGGGTTTGGAAGCAGACAGAATACAAATCGTGGGTAACCGTCACGACTATTATGCGATGTACTTGTGGATACACCGCGGAGCAAGCGTCGCGGGTCATTCCGCGAAGAAAAAGGGCTTGTTGGTCGGCGCGGCTCTATTCGACACTTGAAGATGGCGGCTACTGCTGAATAATCGTGTACGTACGACTGTACATATTATATACATGTGCATATTTGTCACGCACCCAGCTCAACCAAGAAAAGGGCGCTACTCGTACTGCCGTTGCGCGGTCACGAAAAACGCACTGCTGCTGCTGTGGTTTCAAGGAAGACGCGCGCGATTGTGGTGGGGTTAAGTAAGATGCACTACTGCCCGCTGTGGGATCAAACAAGAACGATCCACGAGCTGCGGGTTATATAGATAGGTATGTTCCGAGCATCCATAACGGGAGAAAGAAGAAAAGTAACACCAAGGCCTCAAGTTCCAAGTGTACATCAGTTGGCAGTCGGCAAGATGAAACTAAAGAAACGCGTAACATGTATGTACGAGAGACACGGGAAAAAGGAAGACTACGATTCTTGCCAGTACACAGGAAGAAAACCAAATACATACCAGGGTACTACAGTAGGTAGGTATAATATATATATATATACCTGTTACAGACCAGGGATGCGCAATTCACGCATAGTTCAGAGCGGGCATACCGGTAACACCGCAAATCGACCAAATATGGAAACCACTCGCAAAAACCGGCATCGCAAAAAACAACAGCTACCGAATGAACTCTACATGTCGTAAAACATACGAGAAGGGTTTCTAGTAGATATGCAGGCCGTTTTTACCAGGGGCCAGTCAAAAATACCGAAACAGCAAAAAATGTAAAACCGCATGTGATTTGAGAACCGACGAGAACACGATTCCATATACTAGACAAACTGATACGGGAAAATTTTGAAGGGCTCTAACAATCGTTTCTTGCCCCGAAAACCCGCGATTTACTCGGCGGGACGGTCAAAAACACCGGTAAACCCCTCAGGATGCTCCTTTAGTGTTCTGAGAGTTTTCTTGAGCAGTTTTCCGTTTCTCCAGAGCGTAGTTTGACTGATCGTCCATATTGCCAGTTATGAGGACATGAATGATTTTTCCCCTGAAATCTTGAAAGTTTTTTTTACCCTCTGGAAATAACTGATTGGCTGCGCCAAAATCAAACTGATGCTCCGGAGAAACGGAAAACCATCCAAGAAAGCCAGCTCTCTGGAAAACTTCGGGGAGCATTCTGAGGAGTCTACCGGTGTCTTTGCCCGTCCCGCCGTGTAAAACCCGTATATTCGGCCTAAAAACTCACTTCCTGGAGCCCATAAATAATCTCCCATAATAGTTGGTCTTACGCCCTTACGCAATACTGGTAACTACTGCGATGGGCAAACAACTGCCAGTGCCGCAGTACTTACCAGCCAAACATGCGCGGAACCCTTTTTGGGGAACTTGGCCTCCGACAATTTGTTGACACCTGAACCCTTGGGGTAAAGGTCTTCCGGGGGGGGCTGCGCTCTCCTGCCGCCACCGCCCCCGAAGCCGCCCCCTCCACCCCCCCCACCGCCGCCGCCGAAGAAGTCGTCGAACATGTTCCCACCCCCACCACCGCCTGTGACAAAGGACAGATGGAAGGCAGGGCAAAGCAAGGCAAGGCAAGGCAAGCGGTGTCAACCAACTTAATTGCCCTCGAATGCAAGTACTACCACGAGCAAGACGAAGGCGTGGGGTGGATGGAGATTGGTCCGGACGATCCAACAAAACCACCGAGTACGTACAACAGCAGGCAGTGGCGACGCGGCTGTACCGCCTTCAACGCAGCGGTGTTGAACAGATGCTTCTTTCGCCGTCGTCTTCCACCAGCATACGGGCAGTCGGTCGTGGGCCCGGTTTACAGGCTTCAAAGACACGCCCCAGAATAAAAGGTGGGGGGAAGCATCGGACAACCGCTACGATCCGTAGTAACACCCACCAGGCATTTTTTTTTTCGTGAAAACATGAACATACTACTACAGTGATGGGAAAAAAAAAAAAAACGGGCGCTCTCTTGTAGTCCCTTTAGTATTGCATAGTGCAGAAACCGACATACCTGGTATGACTATTAATATAGAATAGTTCCAAGCGATTTGTTTCGACAATGGGACTGCAGGCTCTAAGCGGTTTTTCAACTGAGGCTCGTGACTCACGACGCACCTCGCGTCCGACCCTGCCCCCGACTCTGCCCCCGACCCTGTCCCATATCATCCCGCTTGCGCTTCTGCCCCCCGTACGACGATGAGTACTCGGGCACACCGCTGAGCCATCTGAACAACTGCTTCAACCGCTGAACGAAGCCGAGGAAACGCGGGTGGCGGACCAAACCCTGCCCCTGCCGATACAGCCACTGAACAGGCCGGCTCCGCACCAACGCACCTCCCGGAGTGCCCTTCCCGAAAAAGTCCTCGAATGTCCTCTGGGCGTCGCCGGCCTCGAAGTGGAACCTCGTTCCACCCCCGCCCCCGCCCTGACGAAAGCCTCCGGGGAAACCCCCACCGAACCCACCGCCCCCGCCCCCGGGAAAGCCCCCACCGTCACCGTTGCCCGCGCCGTGCTTGAGTCCTTCCTCGCCATACTGATCGTAGATGCCGCGCTTTTCCGAGTCGGATAGGACTTCGTAAGCTTCGGCCACGTCTTGGAACTTTTTGGAGGCCCACTCAACCTTGTCCTGGTTCTTGTCCGGGTGGTACTTGAGCGCTAGCTTCCTGCGTCGGGGGGCAGGCAGACCGTGGTGGGAAGTTATGTCGGTGCAACAAAACCGGAAGTCGAGTTTGCTCGTTCAGCACCGACAGCCAGCAAGCGAGGCGGGTTGATTGGTTGACGTTTGGCAGAGCAGAGGGGGCATATGTAATATAAACGGACGCATCAGTCGCCACGTAGACGTATATGCGTACCGCATCACGCGAGTAAGAAGATAGCACACACCAGGGAGGGACGAATTTCCAAACCGAGTTTCTCCAAACGCAGAGGACGCAGAGACGGGGGCGTACACACGGACACGCACGACGAAAAATGCGGCTCTCAGGAAATATTTCGTCGTGATATTTCCATACGTTGACGCAAAGCATCACTCGGTTTTATCGCACTATGCACCTTCCCCAATGTCGAGAGAAGTCATGGCGTTGAACTTCGTCCGAGGATGTGCCTGTCATCATGCCGTACGCTGTGTAACATGTACCAGGTATATAGATGCGTACGCGTTCGGGAGGTAGGGCGCTGATCTCCGACGCATCGTTGCGAAACGAAGGGAAAGGGTTTGGTAAGGCCAAGTATTATGGGAAATTTTTGAGACGTTATTTCTGGCTTTTTCAGCGATCTCCGAAGCCCAAAAATCAGAACCATCTATTATGGGACAGGAAATCATCGATATTTTTGATCTCAGTTCCTGGAGGGGGCAAAAATCAGCAAAACCTCTCAGAACTGAGCTCAGTTCTGAGAGGTTTTGCTGATTTCTGAGAACTGAGATTTTTCGTATTTTGGGTGCTACATCTCACTACTACTGCCAGCCCACCTATCTACCTGCGCTCCTGCCACCCGTCACCCACCACGCGAAAGCATCAAGCCGACGGGGGGCGGTAACTACGGCGCTTGTGTAAAGAGAGATGGCTTCTCCTTCACATGGAAGCAATATTAGCGGTGGCAGCAGCAGCTGCAACAGCGGCACCAGCAGTAGCAGAAGCAGCAGCAGCACCGCCAGCAGCAGCAGCAGCAACAGCAGCACCAGCAGCAGCAGCAGCAGCAACAGCAGCAGCAGCAGCAGCAGCAGCAGCGATGGCGACTCGATGTCGCCGGCGCTAATCCTCCCGTGTTTGGATGCTGAAACCACGCTCGCGGCCGCCGCTGCCTTCGCAACGTTTGAAAACGACGAGGAGGACGCTGAGACGCCTGCCGTAAAACGCTCGCGACGTGCCAAGCCACGCCCAGACTACAGAAAATCAACTTGGATGAAGATGCTACAGGCCGAAGCCAAGCTGTTGGACCCCACCTCAGACGAAGCCACGATCAACCAATACTATACAAAACCACTTTTAAAAATCAGAACCCATAATACACGTTATATATGTTCACCCACACTTTTCTGTAGCCCGAAAACTCACAAAATAAAAAGACAGAAATAACGTCTCAAAAATTTCCCATAATACTTGGCCTAATAACCAATAAGCGATGTACCCAAAATAGGCGCGACAAGTACTGCCGTATGTATACTGAGTACAATACTGAGTATATGGGGAGGCGATTTGCAATACGACCAGCTACATACCGGTGCTGCTCGATACATGCTGCATATTACGTATACACATCCGTGTTTTATCGCAGCAACGCGGTCACCTATTTCTCGTCTCCCCAGCTCCAGACAGCTACGTACGACGTACCAGGTACATGATTTTTCGGTACAAACAACATGACGCCGGGCGAAACATTACTTACAAAAAAATACGACGATTACACTGCTGCTGCTGGAGTAACCGCAATATCGCTGGGTCTCTGGCTCGCGCGGGACTGTAGAAAGAAATGCTGAGTCAAAGATCAAAACCGCCTTCATCGTACAGGACAGGTCGTACCAGGTACTGGAAGCGAATGCTGCTGTTGGATGTCGAGTGGTAATATAGAGTCGGGGGGACTCGTGTCCGGCACGCTGTCCTGTTGGTTGGCCCAGAGCGTCACCATACACGGGAAGCCTACAACATACATATGATGTGTCACGCAAGCTGCGGGCTTGACAGCGCGCTTTCGTTGCTCCTCGGTGCTGCTTGCTCTCAGCAGCAGCGCGCTCGGCTACGATGAGACAAAAACACAAGAATTATTAATGGTTGATTGATTGAAATGTGTGAAAGACACGTTGGCCAATCAGCGACGTCCGTGTGTAATTCACAACACGTCATCAGAAAAAGTCTTGAAAATGGAGAAATTGAGGCAAGACGGAGATGGAAAGTGGGCCTGGTGAGCTGGTAACTCTTCACCTCATGCCAAGTTACAATTTAGTATGAGTACGTCGGGGAGCGGCAACGACGCTCGAAGTTGAGGCTCGAAACCAGGCACCGCAGGCTTTTCGTGGAGCGACGGTTGAATATCTCTGTCGAAAGCGTCGCTCGTCGATCGTCCGCTGAAAACAAGAGGACGCACGGAAAAATGTGATCGGAAACAAAATCACCAGTATACACAGCAGAGCAGCCTGTAAGAGAGTACAGCAGTACAGCTGACAACAAAGCCGGCAAGCTCTGCCTGTAGAGCCCACAGCAGACGCACCTGTACGCCTTTTTGATGGCTGCCTCTTTAGCGTTCTTCTTGAGCCCTAGGGTGCTGTAGTAGTTCTTCCCCTTGCCCTCCGTGAGGAGCGCCTGAGCTAAAAAGGCAGCCGCCAACAGGAATTGTCGAACCCGTAGCTTCATCTGACAACTTGACACAGAAGCGGGATCGGATATCCCAGAACGCTCTTCCACGAAGCAGATCGAGGCTTGTCCGATGTGGTACCTTCCCCAGCGAGATAGCTAGACGCTTGGTCTTTCGTGGTATCCCTGGGAAGTCAGAGGTCTACAACGCTTCGGAAGAGGGTTGGGGATGGAAAATAGAAATTGTGGTGATCACGTTTTTACGCGTTTTGTGTTCAAGTGGCTTTATATGTGTTCGAAGGCCTTAGTTCAAAGGGGCTTTGTCCTGTCCAACTCACTGGAATTTTTTCGAAAAATTCCGAAAAATTTCGAATTGTCGACATGAACCTGCTGTTGATCACACACACTCCCCATCAGAGCGCCATGGAGACCGCCATGTTGGAGAGGACGCCTCTGGTCACGGTGGCGGCGTGTAATCTTGATCAATGGGCTTTAGACTTCGACGGAAACCTCGACAGAGTGCTCCGCTCGATCAAGCAGGCGAAGGCTCTAGGGGCGAGATATCGTCTGGGCCCTGAGCTGGAGTTGTGCGGATACGGGTGCGAAGACCACTTCTTAGAGCATGACACTTTCCTCCACTGCGATCAAAGCCTCGCTGCTCTTCTTTCTGTGAGTACGTGGGGTAGCATAGGACGTGGTGTAATGGCGTACGTTGCTAGAAGAGTGTGTGGTGTTGCATTTTTCCCTGTTCGATGATGGGTTCTACAGCAGTAGCACTACTGCTGTTGCTGTAGACTTGGCACACAAACGCATAAGAAGTACAACGTAGCAAGATTGGTCACGTACTTCAGAAGAGCAGACGCACAGCAGTGGTTGCATAACCGCAGCACCCCGCGTCTACCCCAAAGACGTCGAGCTGCGAACTCGCTCGAATGTACGCACCTGCAACCGGCAACCCTCGTAGAGCTGCCGCGCCAGTTACCAGCAGTATCCCCACCCCCGCTCATCCCTTATCGGACGCAACTGCCGTCGGCTTGCTCCACGTTTCGTATGCGTTCAAGGCACCCAGCAGGACTTGCCCCGACATTATTGCTGTTGACGTTTGCAGTATAATAGTTACTGCGGGGGGCTCTTACGTCGTACATACCTGGTACACATGCTTCTACCGACCGCTCCAGCAGCCGGCGCTAGCACCAGCAGGGGCTGACACTATGATACGCGCTGCATGCTGCACACTACTTTTGATGGTACCTGGTACCTGGTAGGACGTATGAGGTACCAGGTATATCATAACTCACGACCGACGACGCGTTGGATCCAAGTCACTCCCAATACGTCCGGCCGGCATGTATCTGTGTTGTTTGCGAAGGCGCGGAGGATACCTTACACCGCTTACACGCTACGTACGCACTACTCTTTGTAGGTGAACTCGCAGTCTACTCGTACTGCAGTTCGGCCAGGTACGTATGCTCTTGATGCCGGTGCGAAGCTAATAACGGGGTCGGATATATATTTATATTTCAGTATTGCAGCACTGGCGGCCTAAAATACTGCGAGTACTGGGAGTATGATCATTACTGAAGGCCGAAATACTGCGAGTACTCGCAGTATCCGCAGTACCTGAACCCGAAATAATGCGAGTAAACGAAGTGCCTGAAGTAATTTATTTCGCTGCTTTACTTCACTCCCAGGTGCTGGGCAGCATCTATCTGTGGCACCCTGCTCCCTGCTCCCACCCACAAGGAGCCGTGGTTGCACCGCTTGCGAAACACCCCTGAGCCAATCAGAGTGCGTAAATAGCCTACCTTGGGAAGCTCCACTATATGGGGGCAACCACTACTGCCCACAAGATGCAGAAATGAAAATAGCCCTCCGCCGGAAGCCCCGCGGCTATCGTGATCCTATCCAGAGGCAGACTGGCACAGCGGTCGTCCGCAGCGTAAATCGCCTTCCACCCTCCGCCTCCACTCCCCATGTTTTGTGAGCTGGGTTCACCACTTGGTAGATATATTAATTTTCCCGAGGAGTATTCCTAGTATTTCCTGTACACCAGGTATGTACGTAGCTACAGGTATGTTCGTACTGCGACTAAAAATAGCCCAAAAATAACGTGGAGGGGGTGGGGGGTGGGTGGTGTGGGCGGGGTGGGGGGGGTGGGGGGGCGGAGAGGGGATATAGCTTCGCGGTCTATGGTGCCCAGCACCATGCACCATGATTTCGTCGCTGGGTTCAATTCTCGGGTTGCGACGCTGGTTTCTTTTTTTTGCATCCGACGATTTTTTACCGTTCGACGATTTCTGACCGTTTACGGTTCGCGCTTCGCACTCACGGCCTCCGGTGGGTGGGAGCAGGGTGCCAAATGGGATTACATCCGGGTGGAATCAGGTCCGGATGGGATCAGGAGAGCCAAGCACGGTCCTGTTTTGTTTTCCCGCTTTAATGGAGATTATACCGATACACATACCTGGTACGTTTCTACCATATGGAGGACTCTACTGCTCTGTTTGTTCCCTATTAATACAAGTATTAATAGTTACAGCAGGGATGGTCGCTACCGCGAAGAGAGGTTATGAGGTTATTCGTCTACCAGGTATTCGATTAATTTCGACTCTTTTTGTATGAAACGATTTGAATTTGCTTCTGATTGGTCTGAAAATAAATCACCAAGAATACATTTGTAATCCGGCGCGAGGGAAAGTCGGTCCGATCGATACGTACTCGCATGCAAAAGAAGCCCCAAAACACTTTTCTGGGGCAAATCGAACCGAATCCATTGGAATATTGGAATCGAATACAAATGTGAGGATTGCATATAACCTGCATGGCATGTTCCCACTGGGCCAACATCCCCGATGCAATTCATCGCTGTTTAGACATTTTCGAAGACTACCACTGAGGTGATAAATCGTGAAGCTCAACGAATGAAGACCGGGGCAACAGCCGCGCCCACGACTACAGACCATAGCACATTGTACCCGGGTGGTGGCTTCTCTGCAAAATAATGGCGGTTATAGCTGCCTAGCCTGCGCCGCCAAACAAAAAGGCTGGCGCCGGTGCGTACGCGAACTCGCATGCCTTCGCTCTCGTCTACTCTCGTCGATGTTTTTCAGCTGGACGTTGTGTGACATGCTGCGTTACTCCGATTTTATTTTTAAAAAAATAAAGCCATTCGTGGGTTACAGGTTGAACCGAAACTCGTATTTTCCCACCAAACCGAATCCAATTGAATTCGATTCAAAACGAAAGAGGTTCGACTAAAACACGCCCATGGTTAAAACTGGCCCGAACACTGGTAATACAATATCACTCCCGACTGGCAGGTCGAATCGTGTCCTCAATTCGAAACTCGTGGAATATGCTGGAATATTCTCGGCGATTAGTTCGCCATAAAACGGTATACCGTAGATGTTACGCGCCATGTAAAGGGCAAGCCCCTCACAGAAAGCACCTTCTATCGGCAGCGCTCATTGAAAAGGGCACCGCTGTACCGTGATCTGGCCGCAACCCCGTACGGTACACCGGCTCCTAACTACTCAGGTCGGTAGCACCGTGTTACGTACGGCCTAGGGTGCACAGCTTTACGGCGCACATAAACGCGCCAACCCCGTTAATGTCGATACATTACGAGTAGTGGTCCTCTACAAGTATAATGCCGGTATGGGCCAGGCAACAATACCGGCACTATAGCGGCGACCGGCAATACTCAGCACATTGCCACACTGGCTAATCCCATCTGTGGCCAGCGATTCCACCGGCACTATAGCTGGCAGCTGGCACTACTCTACTGGTACTGTAAAGAGACCACTACAGCGCCAGGTCCTACTCCGTAGGTCGCACCGCCTCATTATCCCAGTAATTCTTCGAGGCCATTCAGTCCGCTCGGCAGGGTCACTCTGAGGCTGCTGGTTTTGCTGCCCCCCGAGAGTGTGATAACGCCACACAAGCCTCGGTGTGTCTTCACACCCGAACCTGAACAAAGAGATTACCTGCTATGGGACCACCGTCCCATACCAATCTTAGAAGCGAACAAGACAGCAACATACCCCGTTACGTTCCACGGAGCAACAACATGCATACATACAACCGGCAGAGCACTACCTCCTGCTGTCGAAGATCAGAGCATGCGATGTAGTCGGGCCATCTAGATGCGTCGGTGTGTATAGCTTGTTGCGGGCACCCTGAGGAGAAGAACGATCTGGGGACTTGGCGCGGCTGATCGTCTAAGGGCCACGACGGGTTGTGCTTGACCCCTCCTTTGTCCGTAAATGAAGGGAGAGCGTACACACGTAGTCGCATATAATAGTAAGGGTATAAGTATTGCTGCTATGTGGTGATGATGGTGGTAGTGATATCGCATTTGGATCTTCACGACTATACCGATTGCAGTATTCCCGCGGGGCACCGGCTCTCCCGCGCGCCACCGGACCCCCCGCGACCGTGCCGCGCTCGACACACAGCGGCCCTCGGTGACCCCGGCGAAAGAACGGGTGCCGATGCCCGACTCGGCGTTGTGAAGAGGCGTTCTCTTGATGACGGTTTGCTTCGTCGCCGGCATGGCGGAGGATCATAACAAAGTGGAAATCCTAGTACAATTTGATATGAACCAAACGCATTTACTGCTGTACTTATACTGCTGTACTGAAGTACATGGTTGGTGGGTAGGTGGGTGGGTGGATGGGTTGATTGGTGGGTGGGTGGGCGAGTAGGCAAGCTACTATGGGCGGTGGCCGTGGTTTGGAGTTCTGTTTTTTGGACCATGGTGATTCCTCTTCTCGATCATGGTGCTGCTACCTACGAGCTTGGTACATATCTACTGCTGTACATATGCTGCTGCACTGCTGTAGTATATGATGGGTGTATCGATGGGTTGGGTCGGCTGATACATGGGAGGGTGTTTTCGTGGGTGTGGGTGGTGGCCCTGTTATTTTTGTGGTATTATTTTGCTTTGTCCGCTATACCGGCCCCACTCTGACATAGTTCAGCGTACCACTATTGGCATATATATATATATATATATTCACATAACACGTACTGATTGCATACTGCTGCACACGCATACATGTATACCTGGTACGTTGTTAGCGTGCCCGCGTGTTCCAACTCCGTGTTCCGTTCCTGGAGTTAGTCGATATGACTGCGAGGTGGGGCGAGTAGGGGCCCAACGTGCGCCATGCTCCGGAAATTAGAAAAAATGGTGTGTTACGACGTTTGATCTCTGACGGCGCTCTGTTGGTTATATGTATGTTGTTGCCCAGTAGGACATATAATGTTGTTTCGTCTAGCTATTGTATAGGTCTGCGTTCTGTACGACATAAAACGGTGAACCCTAGGTCACAGTACGGTGAAAATCTACCTGAATACCTGGTAGTTAAGAGCCGGCGTACCTTATTGCGTGACCAAATCAGCCGATATACGGCGCATCCCGTGGCGCGCTTACCCTGTACCGGCAAGTAGCGCTGAACACCCCCGATATACCGTGTTGTGGAAATTACCCAGCCGTGATTCTCGCCCGTTTTTGCCCGTTTTGACTCCGGGTTGGGGTCGGGGTTAGGGTCTAGGTTGGGTATACGCCCGTGCCTCCGTCCCCCCAGCAAGTGAATCCTAGTCCGTAAGAGTGGACAACCTGGACCCTCGCAGATCCTTCCGAACCAGTTGTGAAAAGGGACTCTGTGTACTGCACTGCCTCTTTTTGTTTTTTCATATATGTGTACCTAGTTTTCGGACACACTCCGCTGTCAGTACTTGAGTAGATCCATGTATGTTTTTGATATCTAGTCCTCGCCGTGCGATAGGATGATCCCACGCGGAACACGTCGTCCGCACTGTAGCAGTAGTGAGGGATAGAAGCATATATATTATTATGTTTTTATCTGGAGCTGTTGAAGGTTAGAGATCCTGCAGTAAGCATGTCCATCTGTCAATCTTCAGAACGACCTGCGAAGATCAGTCATATGTACGATGACACTGAAGTAAAGTCTGACGCGTTTCACTTCCTCGCGTTCCCCGTCACACCGTCTCGTCTCTTCCTGCTCTCAGTGTGACGCGACGGATGACATCCTCTGCGACATAGGCATGCCCGTTCAGCACCTCGGGGTCCGGTACAACTGCCGCGTGTTCTGTCTGAACCGCAAGATCCTCGCCATCCGCCCCAAGCTGCACCTGGCCGACGACGGCAACTACCGAGAAACTCGCTGGTTCACCACGTGGAAGCGCAGGAACGAAACGGAAGACCACACCCTGTGCAGGGGGCTCGCGGAGGTGACGGGGCAAGACAAGGTGCCTTTCGGCCAGGCGGCTATCTCGGCGCTCGACGCCCTGATCGCGGGCGAGACCTGCGAGGAGATTTGGACGCCAGACAGCCCGCACATAGGCCAGACATTGGCGGGGGTAGAGATTATTGGGAACGGGTCGGGCTCCCACCACCAGCTTCGTAAGCTCGACACCCGCCTGAGCTACATGATATCGGCGACGGCAAAGTGCGGCGGCGTGTACGTCTACTCCAACCAGCGAGGCTGTGACGGGGGCCGGCTCTACTACGACGGCTGCGCTCTCATCGTCGTCAACGGCAACGTCGTGGCACAGGCGGCCCAATTCTCGCTCGAGGATGTCGAAGTAATCACGGCAACCGTGAACCTAGAGGACGTGAGGTCTTACCGCGCGTCTGTTAGCTCTCGCATGGAGCAGGCCTCGGGCGCGCGGCGACTGCCCACCGTGGAGGCGCCCCAGTTCTACCTCGGGACTCCCGGCGCCAACTACATCACCCACCCCCCAACCCTGCCGCAAGCGTTACGAATGCACAGCCCGGAGGAAGAGTGCGCCCTTGGGCCCGCCTGCTGGCTCTGGGACTACTTGCGAAGGTCTGGCAGCGCGGGATTTTTTCTCCCCCTGTCGGGCGGGGCGGACTCGTCCAGCGTCGCAGCCATCGTGGGGGTCATGTGCGGGCTGGCCGTCGACGCAGCAGCCGCAGAAAAGGCGGAGCTTGTTGCTTCAGTAGCAACCGGGCAGGAAGGCGCGAAAGCGGGGGCGGGGACTGTGACCAAGGAGGTACGGCGACTAATGGGGCTTAATGAGGAGCAGGAGGTGCCTACGGACCCTCGAGAGCTCGCCAGCTGCGTTTTGCACACGTGCTTCATGGGGACGGAGAACAGTTCGAGCGCCACGCGGGGGCGCGCGGCGGCCCTTGCGGATCAGATCGGTGCGTACCACAGCACCATCACCATCGACACCGCGGTTTCTGCGGTGGTCGGAGTTTTTCGCGCTCTTACCGGGAAGACCCCGCAGTTCCTCTCGAGGGGGGGGACGTCTGCCGAGGACCTGGCGCTGCAGAACATACAGGCGCGCCTCCGCATGGTCATGGCCTACCTTCTCGCGCAGCTGCTTCCTTGGGTTCGGGGGCGCCATGGGTTCCTACTGGTGCTTGGCAGCGCTAACGTGGACGAAGCACTGAGGGGGTACATGACCAAGTATGACTGCAGCAGCGCCGACCTTAACCCTATCGGCGGCATCTCGAAGGTGGACCTCAAGAGGCTCCTGGCGTGGGCCGCCCGGGAACGGGGCTACCCTGCTCTGGCCGAGATCGCGGCCGCGCCGCCGACCGCCGAGCTGCGGCCTCTCGCGGAGGGGGCGGACGAGGCGGATGAGCACAGCCAGGTAGACGAGGAGGACATGGGGATGACGTACGAGGAGCTCTCACACTTCGGGCGGTTGAGGAAGGTGGCTCGATGCGGCCCGGTGTCGATGTTCCAGAACCTGCTGTCGGCCTGGAGGCACCTATCTCCTGCGGAGATCGCCGCGAAAGTGAAACGGTTCTTCTTTTTCTACTCCGTGAACCGGCACAAGATGACCACGCTGACGCCGTCGTACCACGCCGAGGAGTACTCGCCGGACGACAACCGTTTCGACCTGAGACCGTTTTTGTACCCCACGCGCTGGCCGCGCCAGTATGCGGTTATTGATTCGATGCTGAAGGGTTTGCCGCCCGGTCGGATTGATGGGGGCCAGGCGAAAGACGCTAAGAAGTCTTCATGATGGGGGCGCCGTTTGGATGCAAACGCCGCCCGCGGCTAAACATGTATATGTATACTCGTGGTGTGCGTTGCGGTTGTTGTCATGTGCTGCGTGGGGGTGGATGATCGTGTCGTTGTATGATACCGGTATCTGGTACCTGGTGGGTTGAAGACCACCACGTCGCGCGCAACGAAGCTTAGATTTCTATGTTTTATATGAACGGAAATATGAATGGGGTCAACCGGTGGAAATACTGATGCTGCTGTCATATGTCTGAGTTGTGCGCTGTTCCTGTTTTATCCGCTTCTGTCGTAGGCATTAGCTGCGCTGTTGTGTGATGTGCGTACTTTAGGTACACATATACTAGTATTTGGTCTGCAGCATGAACAGCATGAACACACTTTATATGCTGGTGCGCCTTCTCGCATATGCGAACATTTGATGCAGCCGTTCACATACATGCGTTTTTCAGCCCGATGCTGTATCAAGTTTTACGAAAAAGTGTGGGTTCAACCAACTGCTGTCAATATCAGTGGGTGTTGTCGCGTACGTCAAGAGGACTGCAGCATGCAGCAAGTGGGGACGCTCGCCCTGCTGGAAAACCCTTTCCAATATATGAATAATCGCGTACCTGGTACCAGGTATTGTACAGGCACTCGAATTACACGCACAGCAGTAGTGTTTTTTTTCTTCCAGTGCACAGGGCTGCGCGAAGTACAGCACGGAACATCCACCTCGTACGTAGGCTGCCAGTATCACATTGCTCCACAATCTGCGATCATTACATAATCTGCGATCATTGTTGTGTTCTTCGGGGTACGCATACGGTGTTTTCAGCAACTACACCAGTTTGAACTTGGAAACGGATTGCAGCTACGATTGTTTTGGCTTGACGGGCCTTGTATTCACGATGCATGCTTCGCTCGTCTACCTCGTGCATTCATGCTTACGCTCGTACGCGTATTGTAGTAGATACCGCCAGGATTTGGAATGGCGAAACCCGATTAGTTACGAACTACTGCCTCGCAGCGACAAAACTGGGATAGTAATCGCAATAAACGAATACGTGTTGTGTGCGCTCCACTTCCCCAACAAATTGAAAGCTGGGCAGAAAGAGGTGAACGCTGCTCGAGGGCCGGACCGATAGAAGACATCAGCGTTTTAAAGTTGTTTGTCCATGCTGGAGACATGAGGATCGTCTTATTATCTCCTTCCGTGGCCCTTCCAATACGACGAGTACTGCAGTCCACAACAGACACGAAAGGCATGATGAAAGCAAATTTCAAGCCATGGGCACATACATACCAGCTGTACGTATTTTCTCGCCGCGCCTCGGGCAGACGGCGTTCATAGGACGCTGGTGCAGACAGGTAGACACACATCATATTTTGCAGAGTTTTTCTTCTCGTAAATACGTAGCAGGTAGGGCATTGTGCAGTTGTACCAGGTACTCATCCTGCTCTGCAGTGTTGTATCCTGTAATCCTTCCTGTGCGCGAATCCTGTCCTAAAAAACTCTAAAACCGACCGGCGGCGGTCATACCGACGGAAAATAAACCAAAGGAAAATTAACGTAATTTCGAAACCGTCATTTGCTTTCCTCTCGAGGAGCGAGGTCAAAAGACGTTGGGTCGCGTAAGGCGGTGTCAGCCAGGTGGTGGTAGAGCGTCCTGCGGGTTGGCCCGGAGCCAGACTATCAGTCCGCCGGGCTGAGCAGCGTATGCCGGGCCAGGTGCACCTCTGACACTCACAGGCTGCGTCGGGTGGAAGCGGGAGCCTACTACTGTCCTGTATTTATTGCTGTGTCGAAATCGTACTGCTGGTGCTACCTGCTTCTGCTGCTACTGCTGCTGCTGCTACTACCATATCGTCGTCGGACGGTGTGGTTCTTCGACGATCTGTGCACACGGGTAAGGAAGCGAAGCGGTCATGCACCGGACCGTGCTGACCCGGAGAGAGAGAGAGCCCTGAAGTGATACGTGCGGTGGCTCATCTACCTCGTACGAGGCGCAGTACCGGCGCTGAAGGGCCCGATCACTGGAATAGCCGATGATATACCCCACGCAGCACCATGGAACATTCGAAAAGGGCAACGAAGCCCCGGGCTACGACCACAGCAAGGAGGCAGTGTTTAAAGCTTGCGGGAAGACGTTCAAATACGCGAAGACGTCGCTCTACGTCTTCGACGAACTCAACCCGATCCGCGTGGCCTGCGTCAAGACCATCGCACACCCCTGGTTCGACCGCTTCATCCTCTTCCTTATCATCCTCAACTCCTTCGTGCTGGCGTTGACGGATTGGTCCGTAATAGACGACGACCCTACCTCGCCAGACGTGGGCGAGCCCATCGACGAGGGCTCCTGGCGCAACTCGCTCTTGTTCGAGTCGGAGGCGATATTCACCGCCTTTTTCACGCTTGAGTTCGTACTTAAGGTGATCGCACAGGGCTTCTACCTCGGCCGTGGGTCCTACCTGCGAGATTCGTGGAACATACTGGATTTCATGGTCGTGATCACCGCGCTCATGACGAGCATACCAGGGATGCCTAAGATGACCGCGATTCGAGTGTTTCGAGTGCTGCGGCCGTTGAAGAGCATATCTGCCCTGCCCGGGCTGCAGAAGTTGGTGGTGAGCATGCTGAGGTCCGTGCCGCAGCTGGTGAGCGTGGTTATCCTCCTGCAGTTCATCTTCACGGTGTTCGGGATATTCGGCATACAGATCTTCGCAGGGAAGCAGCACTCCCGCTGTCGGCTTACGCCGTACCCAGTGAACAACAGTTTCGAGGTGAGGCTCACAGCAGTATACACGTACGAGTAAGACAGAGCACGCGTTTTGAGGGCGGCAGCAACTCTATCTCTTCACCATCAGCCGACCTCGTCGACGTTTGCCTGTAGGCGAGAGTATAGGTGTCTTAACTAGTTTGCAAAGGTGTGCTACAGTACAGCTTGTGCACGAAGTAGATGGCACTATGATGGAGCTGGGCCAGGGTCGTTGAATAATGTGAGTTTGGGGGGGTCACTGAATAATACTGAATGTATGTGGATGTTTTGTCCAGCATGCGCTATATGCGCAATGTTTAATACCAGGTACGACTATTAATAAGTGGTTATCATGGAGACCAGGCCACCTTTCGTCGTCAGAAGGGTTGCTCAAGTCAACCACTCACAAATCAGCCATCACAGCGCTGCTGACATGCTGACAAGAGACACGATAAGCCGGACAACTTCTTACTCGTGAATACAACGCTGTTTTGTGCAGTATAATCTTGCCCCATGGCTGAGACTAAATGCAACGCCAAAAACGTACCCCCCCCCCCAGATCGGGATGAATTACACGGCGTACCGCTGTCTCGAGGAGAGCAATTTCGACGTGGTAGACGACGAGCCTTCGTGGACGCAGAGTAGCAGCCCCTGGTCCACCCCGCGGGAGTGCTGGTGGCCGGTGGACTCGGAAGACGAGCGCCTTTGCACCGCGGCCTCGGGTTCCGGCAAGCACAAGTGCGAGCAGGACTCTCGGTATATGAACGTTAGTGAGTTCAGATGGTGCGGTAGCAACTACGACGCGCTGGGGAACGCGCGATTCGCGGGAGGGGTGATCGAGGGGGTGGAGTGGGACGCGGACAGGCTAGTGGCTAACGCGACGTTCGTGAGGAGCCTGAACTGGGGCTACACGACGTTTGACAACATATTTGTTGCATTTTTGTCGATTTTTCAGAGCATCACCATGGAGGGGTGGTCGGACATTCTCTACCAGGTGCGCCCACTTGTTTGGTTTTATTGCGGATGGATGGCGGCAGTATTTAAGTTTGGATGGGTGAAAAACGTGTACGGAGCTGTCCTGTTCAGGATCACATTTTACAACCAACGATATCGAGGATTAAACCTATTACGGGGGACCATAGTAAATACCTGGTAGGACCAAATACTGTTACTAAAAATAGCGAAATATACCTGGTATAAGTTTTTGTGTGTACCGTAGGTCCCCTTTTAAATATGGTCCCCCGTAATAGTGCAGCAACTCGCTGCAATCTGCAAAAAATGTCCATGATTGCCTAATACTGTAGAGATCGTCTCTTATGCTGTACTTCATCACCGTCTACAGTACCATTACAGAACTCCATCCGCCCGTAGAAACGCATAGCCTCACGGTTCGCCATCGTGTTTTTCCCCCGCTGCGTACTTCGACCCCTGCCTTACTTTGTAGTGAAAGTTTTACTGCTGCCGTGTGGAAGTCGAGTCGAGTTTGTCAAGAGTAAGTATATCACCTATATTATAAGTCCCACGTTCTTCCTTCGCAATTGGAACACTGCTGTCATGATAGGTCAAGGATTGCAGCCTGCCCATCCTCGGAGACATTTTTTTCATCGTCCTTATCCTGTGGGGGTCATTCTTCACGCTTAATCTACTCCTGGCTGTTCTTGAGGGAAATTTTACGAAGGGCAAGGAGGACGATAAGGTGCGCGCGTTCTACACGATCGACCTCGCAACTAAAACAGCGCTCCGGGGTATATAATATTTTCTGCCCTTTGTTGTTGTTCCCCAGTGCACCCGAATTGCATAAAATATCGTGAAACGTGCTGGGAGGGTATAATATGTACCAGGTACGTCAACAGCGGTGACGTTTCAAGCTGCAGAGCTTGTAGTAGTAGCCGCAGGATCAGTAAGTCGCGTTCTGCGTGTTCATCAGAGCTTGTGTGGGGCGGGAAGGGGTGGGCCGTGAGGTAAGGTACGCGATAAACCGGTCGGGTCTCCGTCTCCGTCTCCAGTAGCGCCAAGTGGATCCCAGGAGAGGAGTTACAGTTGTACCTCACTTGGAAAAAAAAACTATAATTAAGACCCGGGTAATAGTCTCACTGCACCACCCAGGTGGTAGCCTGATCGCACCACCCGAGCGATAGCCTGACTGACCACCCGGGTGATAGCCTGACTGCAACACACGGGTGACAGCCTTACTGCACCTTGCGAGAGGGCGTTATTCATCCCGCGCGAAGCAAAGTTGTGGGGGGCGACGGCGGTGTCGGTTGTGATGATTCTGAGGAGTGGAGGGCAAACCCGCGGCCGGAGACATCGATATCACGCAAAAAACACAACACAGAGTGCAAGCGACTGTGAGTCGGTGGAAAACGAAGCAAACGGCGCCGGAAACGAAAAGCTGATTCCTCGAAACCCGTGAATTCGCAAGAGCAGGGGGGGTGGGGGTACTCGATATTGTGCATGGCCGTGGTCGTATGACCATGGACCCTTGCATCCCTTCAATACTGGAACGGAGCACGTCGGGTTTTCACCGACCAGGCAAACGTTGATTGCACCAAGCGCGAAGGGCCGTGAGGTGCCTCGTGGGGGGGGGGGGTAATGGCAGAAGATGAAGACGCATCGACTATGGATAATGCGTGTTTACTTCGGGTAGAGTATCTTCGTCTAAGCAGGCAATATCGTGGTCCACGCCTCTGTACACGACAGCGTCTACTGCTGTACAAGAAATGTACGTTGTGTTGTGATCGTTTCACCAAGGAAGTTTTGTCGCAGGCGCCGTTAGAAAAAGAGGAGTTATTCGGCGGTCAACTGCTGTACGTAATTAATAGTGTAAATGCGAGTGGGGCACGGACGCACAGCACGACTCGAACTGACCGTGTGTTGATATATTACCTCGTACAAACGTACGACAACAGCACAACGAATAGCCTTGAATTTTTACTGTTGCAGGTTGGCCACTTTTATTTCTTCAAAAAAGGATCCAACTCTAACTTAAGCTTCGCCACTCCCCGTTCACTTTGGAGCGCGTGAAAAATCGCGCGCGCCAGCACCACGACAGTGTTTAGCCATCCCCCCTGCTCCCTGTTTGGTGTATCGGTGGTTCGACGTACCCTCAAAAACAATGCAGCCGCCGTTGTCGTACGCGGCGGTCGGTGCTGCGACGAGATGATTGATAGAACACACTATTTTGCACCTGGGATATATCATGATCTATCTGATCTGTCTGCTGTAGATCATCTAGTTCCTCGCCTGCCGTTGTGCAAGATATATATGTATATAGCACAATCCAACCCCAGGAAACATGTGCCATTGTAGATCACGCAGGTTATGCAGCTCTCACCCAACATCGTGATGAGCTAGATAGATCATACAGATCATACAGATCATACAAATCAGGCATTCCATCAGCCCTGAAAGCTCTAGATCATCTATCAAGTGGGAATTGATCATCTCTATAATATGTCGTGCTAGTGTCGTGTGTGCTTCTTCACTCCGAAACAAATATCAGGCAGACGGGAAAAGGGATATTCTGTGTCTTGCTATTCTCGGGCCCTCTCATCCCGCTCACAACCTGCAACGCGGGACAATAAAAAAGCTACGAACGTACGCTGCAAAGGATGTGGATACTGTTGGCGGTGGCATCAGTGACAAAAGAAAAACACATTCTTTCGATAAAAGTATGTCCGGGAGTACACACAACAACCAGTGTCCATTCCATACAGCCAACATTCCCCCATCAATCCGGCGTTTGGGTCACGGTTCCGGTTAGGGCTAGGGTTCGTTTTTCGTGAAGTAGTTTTCAACCGTTTTTGTCGGAGCTGGGGCAAGGCCTGTTCCAACCATTGTACAGCTCTATCCTCGGAACGAATGCCGCGAAAACCTAGCCGGCCCTACTGCATGCCGTGTGTGCCGTGTGCGTGCGTCCCTCAGGAGGCCGAGGAGCGACATCGACAGGCGCTGTGGGCAGACGAGGGAACAAACGGTGCCAGCTTTATGGAGGAAGACGAGCAGGACGAGGGCAAGGGAGCGGTTGGGAACGAGGACCTGCTGGGACTTCCTGCTTGGCGCTTGGTGTTGCGGCGGCTGGTCGACCACAACAAGTTCCAGGTGCGTGAGCAGCCTCGCACCCGGAATACAGTACACGCACATATGATGGACACATGTGACACATCCGTACGCAGGCGGATGCCGTGCGGGAGATAAGAAAACATGCTACTGCAATGATTTTTATGTTTTCATTCATATCGAGCCATCATAGAAGAGCCAATCAGAAGAAAAAAGTACGACGATTTATATCACCTGGCCAATACGCAGCCCGTACGCACAGAAGCACAAAGAAAAAACGTAAGCTTGGCGCCTTTGCGGGAAACTAATACCGAATCCTGACCTGAAAAACAGCGTATTCCAGAAGCCAGTTCCCAGGTATTGTCTTTTAGACCCCTGCCGTTATCAATGGAATGCGCGAATCCTCGCGCCTCAAGATTTTGTCCCGTGACCCGTCGGTCCCAAGGGGGGCAGCCACACGCTCTTCCCCGTGACCACCGCCTCCGCCGCGGCTTCCTCCGGCTGGCAATGAAAACGCGGACATGCCTTGGGTACCGTCGGGCCGTAACGACTCCGACTTCGGTTTGTGATTTCTCGGGGTTGTGAGTGATAGCGCAGGCGATGACACACATGCGCATATCGGTCTCTGCATCTGGGGGCGCAAGAACGGCGACTGTTGGTGTGATGCTTACGACTGTTAGTAGTATACCACCCCGTCTCCAATATGTATAACGAACGTTTCGATTCGATTAAATATGAAGATACAAACTGTCCTCGTATTTACGGTAGGCACAGGGAACTATACTGTATGCTGTATACTGTATGGGACAGTTGAATTCAATGTGAATATACTACCAGGGGGGCACGAAAAAACGAGATCAAGGAGACGCTAGGTTAGAACTGAAAACAAACTAGTACAGAGGACCATAGTAAGTAGGACCTACGGTACACACAAAAACCTATGTAGTCCCCTATTTTTTACTAACAATATTTGGTCCTATTTACTATGGTCCCCCGTAATACGAGTAGCGGGTTGGGGTTTTTGTCAGTTTTTTTTTCAACTTTTTTTTTTCAGTTTTTCACTTGATTGTAGTACCCCCCCTGTCTGGGACTCTTAAAACTGAAGTGGGGGTGTCGATGCATTTCTTGTTTTCGTGTACCCCTGTACAAACAGTTATTTTATTTTGGGACAGAGCGATACGTGGCTAGAATATGACAATTGATAACTAAACACTTTTCTTCTGAAGTGCGTTGACGAAGTGTAGTGCTGATCGAGGGGTAGAGATGGGCGAGAATTGGGAGATACATGCTTCTCAGGGGACAGGGGATGATAAGAGTTGGTTTTGTATTTCACGGTCATCTAGCTTTCTTGCTCCGCGTTTGCGGCGCATTTAACGGGTTTACGAGGGAAGCTCCTTAGAGGAGCCGGCTCTCCATCCTACCGGGTACAGAGTTTGAAACCCTGGGGAAGCAAGGGCGCCTGAGACTGCGATGTAAAATCAAAAAGTTTGGTGTGCACTGTCGGAAAAGCAACTTGCGCCCCTCTCCCACCCCATAGAGGTTTAAAGTTTAAACCTAGGGCGTCTGAGATTTGCGAAGGTAGAATCGAAAGCCGTGGATGTGCAAAAATGTCGGAACAGCGACTTGCGCCCCGATACTCACTCATCCCACCCGCTGACTTTAACGAGGGGGAAAACGCTCGAAGTCGTCAGCCTACCATATATACTAGAATACAGTATGGGCTCGCCAACAAGAAACGCCTGCGTAATATGCGCAAACCTTATAACCTTGTTGTGACACCATCCTTGGAAATCCTTGAGCGTAGGGAGGCCAGGCTCAAGTTCCTACCGGCACTCTTCTTATGCGAGGCAGGGTGTGCTCTACAGTACACCAAAGTAGCTTTAGCACGAAAAGTTGTTTTCTCACGTTTCGTGCGGAATTCCATGGCCCTTCGCGGAGTGGGTCAACCCTCGCTGGCCGGGTCGGGTCGGGTCGGATCGGGTAAGGGTGGACAGACCCGACCCGTGATATTCTGAAAACCTCCTGACCCGACCCGCGGACGGGACCCGACCCGCGGACGGGTCGGGTCATAACCCCATGAACAGCCCTGAAAACTTGGAGGCAAACCTTATTTACTAAGTTAGGACTGCAGTTCTGTTTTGGGGACAAACTGCCTCAACAAAGGTTGAGCTAATTTCTTACGTATGTAGTCACGGTCGCGTGACGTAGTGGATCGGGCGGGTGATATCCTTCCGTGCCAGCCTTGTCTTTGGATATTTTAGGTCCATTGATAATTCCTGCGTAGCCTTCACTCCGTCTATATCGGGGGCGGTCGAATAAGTCACGCGGTCAGAAAAGCCCCAAGCCCTGCCAAAGTAGAACCAGCGCGCGGGCTGTGAGGGGTAAAATGAGGTGTACGGTACGGTTTTACTTCTTCTCCTGCCGTACGCACGACTTCGTTTCTTCATCTCCGGTAGAGGAGTGACTGCTTTGTTGACAGGGAAAGAGCTGGAGAAAGTAGTGCAATTATGATGGAAGTGGAACGAGAAAAACAAAATGTAAAAGAAGGAAGAAAGCGCACAATCATCTCGAGACATTCGTTTGACCAGCTGAGCATTCCATCCTGAGCGGTTGCGTGTGTGGTCGCGAGATGACGCCCTCGTTCGTTTTTGTCACCAATATGCGCGGCTTGGCTATATATTTTCCCGATGTGTTTTCGCCGCCATCATCAAGCGCGCACGACGTCCGTTTTGAAGAAGGGAAAGGTAAACCTCGCGATAGATTACTGCTTGGCGCGGCAACCCTCTCGAAAAACTTGGTTAGATGTGCACCGTGACCAGTTGTCCATAATTCAGAGCTGATTGAAGTGGTTGCTGCAACCGTTGAGGTACACCTGAGGTCCAGTGTTAAACACAGCCAGTCGACCCCAGATTGTGATTTTGTTAAACATGCATCATAATCACGGCTCCCTACGATAGCCCAGCGCTGACTTAATGCCACGTGATGATGGGGCTGCTGTTCAGCAGATGTTCTCGGTTCAAGCTGACTTACGGACAAGCGAGTGATTATGATGCGTATGTAGCAGGTGTTTCGAGACCAGCACGAAGACGAGTGTGCGTATATACCCAGCCAGAACAATTTCCGAACGATATTGCGGCCACCCGGTTTTGGTACTCGTAGAGTGAGGGTACGGAAACAACAAGTTCTGTAGGGAAGGGTTGCCGGCAACCCACCATTGTTGACCTCTTGGTAGCTGTACCCACGTGTTTGGGGACTCAATAACTGGATCACTTAGTGTAGGATATCTTTCGCTGTGCCTCAGGACGGTTAAGGGCGGCAGTCCTTTGACGGCAACGAACAAACATCCCGCCTCCTTTAGGGGGGTATCGCGGTGGTGCTCGATGTGAACGGTGGGACCATGCTTTCGATGGGGGTGCGTTTTTAGCGGACCAGGGTGTGGGCACGTACCTAGCGAGGGTCCGCGTTCCGCTCTCTCGCTTGTGTACGCCTTTTCCACTACCGTAGATTAACTTCAAAACAACGGGTGTAGGCAAAGAAAGCCGACCACCACCACCACCACCACCAGCTTCCGACGGCTGCCTGCCTCATGAGGAGGTGTAAGTATATACTCGTAGGGTTCTCCAAAAGCCATTGCCGGGCGCAGACCACCATCATAATTTCGATACAAGCCTTCGTCGTGCACAACAAAATGTACACCTGGCCAATCAATGCGTGATGACGCGACCTAAGCCTCTATTGCCCTCTCCCCCCCCCTCTCCCCCCCCTCCTTCATATTCCACAACAGAATCGTGCGCGGTCCCACACTAATAATGCATGCAAATATACACTTCGAAGTACAACGCATGTACCCTGGTATTGGGTATGGGGTGGAATTACTTAGTTAGTTAAAGGGTTGACTTACAGTAGCATGAATTCACTCAATACACTTGTTTCACGAGGCGGTATCACTCTTAAAAAACAATCACTGCAGATGCTGCCCATGTGCACAATGTGTCGGCAGCAGGCGGAAGAGCAATACATTGAAATGGTTACGCTACGCTCGCCCGTCCGCGCCGCCCCCACCGCCGCGCGCACGGTTTTCAGAATTCGATCACGTTGCTGATCGTGCTTAACACGGTGGTGCTGGCGATGGACCACCACCCCATGGACGACGAGTTCTCGCTCTATCTCGAGGTGTTCAACTTTGCCTTCTCTCTGTGCTTCATGCTGGAGATGGCGCTCAAGGCGAGTATTAGTTTGTCTGTGATATTTCACCCTTACTTGTCTCGTTATTGCGTTCGTCGGGGGTGGAAAAAGTTCAAGGTCTTCAACTGCTGTAGTACTTGTACGTACGTGTGATACCTCGTACCTGTTTTTGGCGTTGTTGAGAATCTGTTAGGAATGTGTCGATTGAGGGCCGGCCGTCTTTTTCGCAGAAATTTCGCACTGCTGGTATCAGGTACTGGTATGTATATCTATGTATTCCTCTGCTTTCCTTATTACCTTATTTCTTGAACAAATGCCACATACCAGGTAGTCAGCTTCAGTTTCTGTTTTCTTTAGCTCCGTTGATGAAGGTACGTCAGAATCAGCTGTGAGTTCGACCAAAGGTGTTGTTTCTGGGGTCTGCCAATCTGCGTCATTCATCAGCCGCCCACCGCGTGGTTCTGCCCCCCTTCTCCTCGACGAATGCGCGCCGGCGACTCCCCCGAGCAACGCCGGGGTAAATAAAACAGGAAGGCGATTTAGCCGGGCACGACTCGATCCTCCTGCTCACGGGAAGCTGTACAACCCGCGATGGGAAGAGACAAACCCTAACAGCTGACTTTTGCGTGAAAACTCTGAAGTTCCCGTATTTTCCTCGCTTATCTCCAGCAGATCGCGTTGAGTTTTCCTGCATCGTCTCGTTGGCTGTTGTCGCGGTATTTTGCACGCACCAACCCCCCTTCACGACATGAGTACATCCTGCCCCCCCTCCTCCTCCGGTTGGAACTCCTTAGCTGGCGGCACTCGGGCCGCGGGAGTACGCGAAGGACAACTTCAACCTGTTTGACGGTTTCATCGTGATCAGCGGACTGTTGGAGTTGTTCCTCTCGCCGCCGGCCATTTTGACGGGAGCGACTGGAAACTCGTCGGGTGGGGCGCTTTCGGCCCTGAGATCGTTTCGCCTGTTCAGGGTTTTCAAGCTTGCCAGGTGGGCCATATTCAAGTGTTGAAAGGAACAAGAGAACCTGTTCCGCCACATAACAGCTACTGTGCAGGAGCATTCGGGCCGGGTATTATGAAACGATCGATTGTGACCGCGAAGATTTGCGCAACGGATTCGCACCCCGATTGCACGCACGGTACTCGATCTTCCGCGGTGCTCGAGCCTTCGGTTTACCCAACTACGATTACCTGCTTCTGATGTGTTTTCTGCGTCATTATTTTTGGTACGGAGATGCCGCTATTAGTAGACATTAACCCGACAGGGCGGTGTACGTGTACGCATGCACAACGCTGGTCGATCCCTCCGTGTTTACACAGCTACGCGGTGCGCCGCCACGCAACCATATCTCCACGAGGTGCACGATAACAGCGCGTCGAGTCAAACTTTCTCAAGCGTAGAATTGAAACCACGTCCCCTTCTAAAAGATTGGTGATCCCAAACTAAAGGCGGCGATGGCAGAGCCGATACACAGGCAGGTGCTTGTATTATTGCTGGGGTGGGAGGAGCGCGGAGGGGGGCGGGGGTTCTCTGCGGTAAAGAGGCTAAGGCGTGCGTTCCTGACTGCGCCCCCCTAAATTTGCTGCACACGGCGGGTGGTGGTGCCGTCACCCCCGTCCGGAACTGCATAATATCAAACGAACCGAACAAACTACAGCAGTAGGGCCTACCTGTAGTTGGCACCACTCGGACTCATTGGAACGAAAAAAGGAAACCCGCGTCGCCGGCCGATATGGCACAACCTAACCTCAGCCCCAGTTCCAACCCCAACCCCAACCCCAACCTCAACCCAAACCCGAACCCAAACCCAGACCCTAAAACCAACACCAACTTCAACTCCGACTCCAACTCCGACTCCGACCCCCGACCCCAACTTCATCTCCGACTTCAACCCCAGCCCCGACCCCAACTTCATCTCCGACTTCAACCCCAACTCCAACTCTGACTCCAACCCCAACCCCACCCCAACCCCAACCCCAACCCCAACCCCAACCCCAGCGCCAGCGCCAACCCTGACACCAACACCAACCCTAACCCCAACCGCAATCTCAGCCCCAAACCCAACACCAACACCAGCACCAACACCAACCCCAGTCTCAATCCCCAACCCCAACCCCAACCCGACCTCCGTCTTTCCATCCGTTCGAAATCAAAACACGCAGGGAGTGGCACTCCATGCGCGACTTGCTGAACACGCTGGGCAAGACGCTCCTGGACATCGGCAACTTCGGGATGCTTCTTGTGCTCTTTATGTACATCTACGCGCTCGTCGGCCTGCAGTTCTTTGCCAACCGCTTCCACTTCGACGTGGACGGAGAGGTCGTCGGCATCGGGGAGGAGGGCTACTATGATGCCGCGATCCCGAGGTCTAACTTCGACACGCTCATGAACGCCTTCACTACGATATTCGAGGCGAGTTTTAAATATATTTCGTGTCGTGGCTGACGGTGAGGTTTAGAGCAGAGGGGAGGGGAGGGGAGGGGAGGGGAGGGGGAGGAAGAGGGGGTGAAAGGGAAAGGGGAGAGGGGATGAGAGGGAAAGGAAGGAGTGAGAGTCTCAAGACCTTGCGGTGGGAGCGCCGCCGCAGTCGTTGCGTTATATATATATATACTTATACGCGTTGTGCACGTCAGCGTCATGGTAAAGGCATAGGTGTTCAGACCTTTCTCCCTTCCTCTTCCTGCCATGCAGCCCCGCGCGTTTTTTTGGGTTGCTGGTGCGGCCTACCGTAGACAAGGTGGGACGTGGGAAGTCGACGGACAATCCCTCACGGGTGCAATCGATCCCTGCACCAAGGTTCACGTGCACCTTCAACAAACCAGCGTTGGGTGTATCATGTCCGCTGCCTGGACGTGAGGTCGTGAAACACCTCTGACCCCTAGCTATTGTCCACATACACAACTCCGCGGCTGTCACGCACACACACCGCCTGCTACCGACTAAACTCCTTCGAACGAGCCCTACGATTGGAACCGCAACGACGCGACTCCCCCTCTCCCCCTTCCGCCGATCCCGCCCGCTCCCTACCTCAGATCCTCTCCGGAGAAAACTGGAACACCGTGATGTACGACGCGAGACGAGCGACGGGCTGGGTGAGTGTGTTTTACTTCGTGAGCCTCATCATAATGGGGATGATGATCGTCATGAACCTGTTTCTGGCCATCCTCCTCTCCAACTTCACCAACAAGGAGGACGTCGATGCCGAGGCCGGAAACGGGAGCGGGGACGCCGGCGATCCAAACAACGCCAATAAGCCGCAGCTGCCGCGCGGCGAGAGCATCGCCAGCCCGCGCGTGTCGCCCTACAACCCGATCTCGCCCCCCGGCTCGCCCTCGCCCAACCTGCGGGCTGGTACCGCGAAGGCGAAGGCGTTCAACTCCGCCCGGAGCGTGAAGCACCCGGAAGGAGGTGCGATGGGGGAGGGGATGGGGGGGAAGATAGTTCCGACGGCGAACAACAACAGCAACGGGGGCGGGGGAGGCGGCGAAGATGCGGAGGACGCAGGCGGGGAAGGAGGGGGGGGGCAGGGAGTCGCGGCTCGCGTATGCCGGGCTTGCAAGCGACTGGGGGGGCACCTGCTCGAGATGTGCATATACGGCCTGCGGGTTCCCAGCGACCTGGACCCCGGGAAGGCGTTATTCCTGCTGGGCCCCGACAACACAGTCCGCATGGTGTGCGCCGCCGTGGTTGCCAACCCCGGGTTCGACCGCTTCATCCTCCTGCTGATTTCGGTGAGTTCGCTGGCGTTGGCCCTGGATAGTCCCCTGCGCGACCCGGACTCTGCGGCGGCGGGGTACCTGGAGCAGGTGGAGGGCGTCATGAACGTGCTCTTTTTTATCGAGATGACCCTCAAGA
Source organism: Nereocystis luetkeana (assembly GCA_031213475.1). NCBI lineage: Eukaryota > Phaeophyceae > Laminariales > Laminariaceae > Nereocystis > Nereocystis luetkeana. The sequence goes on along the minus strand of JARUPZ010000037.1, from coordinate 2,510,183 downwards.
TTTCCGCCCACGGGTTCGTGCTGATGCACGGGGCGTACCTGAGGAGCGCGTGGAACGTTCTGGACTTTGTGGTGGTGGTAATCTCCATGGTCCAGCTTTTCACCGACGACTCGGGAAACTTGGAGAGTCTCCGATCCCTTCGGACGCTGAGGGCGCTCCGACCACTGAGGTACCGTAACGTGGAGCACAAAAACAACACTCGACGTGGCTAGAGACTAATTTCATTGCTGCTATTTGTATGTTTTCCATCCTCAACAACGTGTACCATGGTATGTAGCATGAGCTTCGAAAACGTTGACCGCCCATACACATTCCCAGAAAGTAGTGTTGTAGATATGCTTTACCAGCATGTTAGGGCGTAAAGGGGCAGGGGGTCTCTTGTGTTAACGTGTGAAAAAATGAACGCATTCGGAGAGAAGGAAGAGCTGCGTGTGACAGGGATCGGCCTATTGCGCGCGTGTTGAGACAAGACTTTTTCGTCGGTCCCGGCTGCGTACTGCCCTAGAGGGGGTCATGAAAGCACGCGAAGTAGAATGGTACGAGGTACCTCGTGTCAAATTTAAAACACCACGCTGGACGTAAATGTAAGGCGCGTGTGGTCTTCATATTAAATGTTCAACCGATCGTTGTACTTATATCCAGAAGGTGTGTTCCACATATCGGACTGATCACCGATTCCAACTTCATGATCTAAATATTTCAAGGAAGATAGTTTCCTGATCAAAACATATCTACCCCATGTGTTGCCGGGTGGGAACCGTATAAATCTGCATGATTTAGTGAATATTTACTGGATCAGATCTGTACCATACAGATCCTGCACGGCATATGATATGTGCAGGTCAGGGTCTAGATGGTCTACAGTAGATCGTGATCCATCTGCAGATGATCTGTAGATGATCTGTGGAAATACTCGAACGCGATAGCTCATGAGGCGTATGCACACACCGTCGCAAATAATTTAGCGGTGGCTATTCAAGGAGCAGGCTGGTCTTCAACGCACACAAACTGTCGAAGAATTATGGAGAATGATGCCCACCCGTTAGCGTCGTGCCGTAAGCATCACTGCAAAAACAGGTTTCGAAAAGACTAACTTTTGGTTGTGTGGGCCTTTGAACAACGGGGTCGACATGATGTTGATTTGGCCCCCCTGCTTAAAAAGTCATGCCGGACGCAACCGCTTCCCGTACAGTGCTGCCTCAGCAGCAAAACGGTTCCGACGTTTTGCGGTCAGAGTGGTGGTTTCGGTCGAAGTGGTCGTTTGCTCAGTTGAGAGGAGCTCCGTCCCAACCAGCAAAACAGAACGGGCCATAAAGTGCTATGCCTATTTTCGCACGCGTGGTGTTTTTCATTCCTCGTACCTGGCCTTCGTTCCCCCCCCCCACCCTCTGGTCAGTGAACACCCGACCTGCTCTCTCCGTCCCGGTATTGTATATAGAGATGCGAAGGTCTACGGCCACACAACTACGGCCATGTGTGACATGAATACACCTCCACTCCCACCCCCGCTCCCCCCCCTCCCCACCATTCCCCCGTCCCTGCTTGCCTTCAACCGCATCCAGGATGATCAACCGGGCGCCGGGGCTCAAGATAGTCCTGAACGCTCTCTTCGCGGCCATCCCCGACGTGCTCAACGTGGCCGCCGTGTGCTTCATGTTCTTCATAATCTTTGCCATTCTCGGCGTGAACTACTTCAAGGGCATCCTCATGTCGTGCCAGGGGGACGGGTTTGACTCCCTCTCGGAGGCGGCAACCCTGTTCATCGAGGAGCCCTCGGGGTGGGACTCGATGTCGGTGGAAGAGCGGGCGTGGTTCGGGCCTCTCAGCAACGTCTCCGATTCTTTCTCGGTCGGCGCTAACGGCGGTTTCACTACCGCGGCCGACTGCGCGAGCATCAACTCCGGCTGGCCGGATTCCGCCGCGTGTTGCTCTTCCTGGCCTTCGTCCTCCGCGGAAAGTCCTACGAGTTTTCAGGTGCGTGCACACAAGACACGTGCTAATATGTGCTTAGTAGGGGGGAGCAAGAGGCCCTTTTTTTTGTAACCTTATTGTTCATGAAGAAACTGCCCAATGGTTAGCTGGAACCGCTTTTGCGCCGTGACTCTATTGTTCGTTATAAGAACGCTGTACGTAGGCGATGGAATTTTCCCGTCAGGTTAACCCTCTTGGGGCTATGATGGCAGCAACCGTTGTGGCCACCACGTGACTGGGGGGGGGGGGGCGGGGGGTGATACAATGGTTGGGTGTCCGGGTTACAATGGTTGAATGCAAGGAGTCGTGCGGCACGGGCGAAATCGTGATCCTTACATACCCGTGCTTCTGGACCCTCACGCCGTTCCTAAATGATTGATACCGCTAAAGTTATCGTTGTTTTGATCGCTACCTCGGGGTCTCGAAGGGATCAACCCTTTTAGTGCTGCAGTGCACCGACACACCTGCTGAACACTAATTCCAGGTAAGTTGTGCCCAAAACGGGAGTGCAGCCCAAACTGGCTTAAGCGTTGTTTTTTTTTCTCTCAATGTCAGTATCGGGTGAGGGAGGAGCCCCAGAAAAACTTGGTGCACCCCTACCATGCTTGTAGCGTGTGGCACAATATCGCTTGAAGCTCGGAGTGAAGCGTCGCATAGCTATACCATAATAATTTGTAGCGTATTAGAGGTTGTGGTTAGGGGCGTAAAGAGTGCACCGGCCTTGAGCTTGCGCGGAGCAGGTGGTGTGACTCTGGCGTCTTGAGGGAGTTCTCTGACCAGCAAGACACGACACGACTTACAGTAAGCCCGTCGTACAACAGTACATCGTACGATAATCCTTTACGTTTCGTGCATGCTGTGCAGCATTATTGCACGAAAAAAAACAAGGCCAGAACACATGATGCATCGCTATGAAAATTCACGCAGAAGCCCGTTCACCGGAGCTGAAACCGTTACGATTCTCAGCCGGAGTGTCGTTAACTTCGAACGGGGAACATACAAGCACCGCATGAAACCGTCACAATCACAGCCACGACCTGACACTCAATCGAAACGAAACAACAGGTGTGCGAATGCCTCGGGCTGGAGTGGGACCAGACGATCCCGCAGCAGTTCGACAACGTGGCCCAGGCGCTCCTTACATTCTTTGAAATTTCCACGACGGAGGCCTGGACAGCGGTGATGTACGCGGCGGTCGACGCGACAGAGGAGGACATGCAGCCGATCAGAGACGAACACCTGGTCCGGGTTTGGTTTTTCATGCTCTTCATGCTGGTCGGGTCCTACCTCGTGATGAACCTGTTCGTCGGTGTCATCATCGACAACTTCAACAAGGCAAACAATCATCCGTGTGATATTGCTGTAGACGCGTGCTGTCGTCCCGCACAACAGGGACTTTAAAGGATTTTTTTGTTTGCCTTGTAAGGCAAACCTTTCTGACTGATGGGGTTTTCCACTGAGGAGCAGCAACACTGCTATCAATAGTGTATATCCTATATCGCTTTTTTGTTTAACGTTTTTCGCGCGTATACTCTTTTTTTATTATTATAAACTCTCGTATGCCATCAGATTTATCGCTCACTGGGCTAACTTAACCTTTTTTAGGACTGCAAAGTCACGTTTGGGGACAAACTACCGCAACGTGTGCCATAGCATCGTCGCGAAATATTATTGGAAGGCTTTTCCAGTACTCCCTGCCCGCGTCCCCCATCCCCTCCTGCGCATTTGTATCACCCCGCTGCCGCCCTCCTACCCCCCTCCGACATCATCGGTAACAGATGAAGTCCAAGGCAGAAGGGGACGGGGTGTTGGTGACGGAGGAACAGCAGTCCTGGATAAAGACGCAGCACATGACGCAGCGACTCAGGCCGCTGAAGCGCGTGACCCTGCCGGGAGACCCCGTGGGGGACTGGTGCTACAAGGTGTCGCACCACAAGTGGTTCGACCCGTGCGTGATGATCTGCATCGTGCTCAACACGATCGTCATGGCCATGCAGTTTTTCGGCCAGGGCAGCGTGTACACCAGGTCAGAGAGAACGCGCGCTACCCCACGGCCGTAAGAGGTACCACCAAGGGTACCCGGGGAAAACAAAATCGGCGCCCCTACCTTTTTTTTTCTTCAGCCCCAGACAGAGGAGGGTTACTAAAATCAAGTAAAGCAAAAACTGAAAAAAGCAACATTCTGTATTTTATTTCTGACAGTAAAATCCCAGGCCGCTCGCAGTTGGCGAATGTGGCTCCGTTCCCTCTTCCTCTTGTTTTTGTGTACCCCTGGCATCTCGAGGTCTTCACTTTTGAGGAGCTCTATAAAAAATTATAAATGAACCCCCACCCAAAAGCTGACTTCAAGCGAAAAAAAAATATTCCTCGTACGCACGTAGCTCGATGAGCAACCTCATGGCTTCGAATATTTTCACGGGGAAAAAAAATATTTGTAGTAAGACCTATGCCAATGGAAACGCGAAGTTGAAAAGTTTTTTTTCAAATATATGGCTTTGAAAAAACAGCCGAAAAAATTCTCGTACCGCCGCTGTGGGGAAAAAAGAGAAAAATGTTTGATTTTTTCTTTTTTTTCCCCCAACGGCTGCAAGCGGCGCAATTTGTGTTTTTCTGGTCGCAAATTGTCAACACGGTGATCGAAACCAGCTCGTGCGACGATCGACCCTCGATCTCGACATAGACTCAGCCCACGGCCAACCCACTCGGTATCTGGCAAGCCCAACGAGTATAGATGACCGCCTCGAAGATATCAGGCGGATCCATGGTCTAGGGGGCGAGAGCTTGCCGGCGGCGTCCTACGGTATCCTCCCAAACCTGAAAAAAAGACTATTTTTTGCCATTCGAGACGGATGGAGCAGTTTTGTCTTCTGTTTTGTGCAAACCAGCGGCCAAATGTTTTTTTATCACACGCCTGGTCAGCTCCCGCCACATGACACCGGCCATGGTGTGAAGACGGTGACCCTAGGGTGGGTCGGAGCCCCTAACGAGCGCACTCCGTTCAGAATTCGTGACGCAATCGTTGGTTTTGTTGATCGATGTCTGTCGAGGACTCGGAATCTCGCCGCTTCGAACCAAAGATCGGCCTGAGTTTTTCTCAAGCCGATGTTGGCCCAACATCGGCCCCAGATTTGCTTTTTTCGGGCTTTTCCAAAAGTTAGGAACTTTTTTTTTTTAGGTGGCCCATAGGAAGCGTGTTCTGAAATGTTTTGGCGGGTATCTTTGAAATTCAAACTTTTTATTGCAACTTCGCTGTACCATTGGAATAGGTCTAAGCCGTAAAAAAAAAATCCTATTATACGGTGTTGGGTACGTGTAATAGTTCACCAGTTGAGTGTTGGTAGGTTACGAGCCCCGTCGGACAGAAAAATGTTTGGCCGAAATAAGGGTTGCATACTGTACTCCTATGGTTACAGGCGTCGTGAACTAACAAGGGGAGCATAAGCGGCAAGACGTCGTACGTACCACGAAGAAAAAAAAACATGGGCGAACCTTGAAGCATATTGCAGGAAAGACTCCCTCGCTCCTCGGGGAGAACCGTAAAGCGAGTCGCCCTGCTGGTGATGATGCCGTGCACTCGACGCTTGATGCCTACAGTCGAGTAGCCAGATGAGCGCTTTCTTCCGCGCGTGTAGCACCCCGTCGCTGACCGATGATGACAACGTGCTGCTTTGAGTCGGTCACGGGCTTTTGTACTGAATCTATCGAATAAGGTCCTCCTCAGGGTAGTAGACAGCAAGCGAACCGTCTGGCTCGCATTGCTCCTGGCGTGTCAAGAAAAAATACAAAAACGAATGGCGGGTTAGATCGACGGGTAGATGTGAGCGAGAAACTCCGAGGCACGTCGACATGCCTCTCTCGGATGTTTATTCAGTTGCGTCGAAGAACGGCAGGGAAGCAACCAGCTGTAAATTTTATCACAAGAACATCAACAACGGGTCAATCCACCTGCCTGCCAAACAGGCTGTCGATTCAGCCGGTAACATTCCCCAAATAACCCCCGACCCCCCTACCCCCTCTGCCCGCGTCGCCCATGTGAAACTCCCGCCTCTCTTTGTTCGCAGGCTAATTGAGGGGGCTAACTACACATTTTCCTTGATATTTACTTTGGAGGCAATAGTGAAGGTGGGACAAAGACCGCGTGCGAACGAGGGGGGGAGAGGGGGTCTGATGGGAGCTGTCCGACTTTTTGGCTTCTAAGCTCTCCTTTTTTTTTCTATTTTCCATTTAAGAGTGTTTTCGATGCCCGGTAGGAATATGTTTTTGATCAGTATTCAATGATCGATTTCGAATGTATTCATCTCCCAGGGGGGGGGGGGGGGGGAGGCTGGCGGGAGGAGAGAGGGGTGGGGGGGCGTGCGGGCCATGTCGTCCATGGTGCGCGCCTAATCGAATCGTGTGCCAGGTTTGATTGTTCGTTTATCCTGAGGTACATTGGCGTCCGTACATGTTGGTGAAACATATCCCACTCTCAGGGGAAGGTAAGGTTTTGTCTATCACGAGGGGCTACCATAGAAATCAGAACCCACGATCGACCCCAAAAACCTTATACCCCCCTATGTTTACACACCATGTTTGGTTCTGATTATTATGATATGTTCGCCCATAATGGCGGCGGTCGACGGTCCGTCGGCCCCCTACGCCCTCTCGGTTCTGGCTGGTGTGGACCCTCCTCAACAACACAGGGGAAGGCATCGCTAGAGCTATCGATCATGTCGACTCCAACGCTGCCGAGCTCGTCGCGAGCTTCTCTAAGTTTTTTTTTATTCTTATCCTGCGGTTCTATAACGAGGGGTTTCCTCGACCTATTTGTTTTGTCCGTGATCCATGCCACGGTAAGGGTGCACTGATATCAGTTGTGGGGGGTGCTCCCGAGCTTGAGGACCTATGTGTGTCACCCACAAGCTGAAGGGTACGCTAAAGGGCCGATGAAAAAAAAACATGTCATGCCTTGCCTTAAGGTTGGCACTCGAAACATGTGGTACAAACGCACGATAAGGCATGTCTTACGTATTGGGTACTTCCTCAGTTGAGAAGCCCCATCAGTCAGAAATATTTGCTTTACAAGGCAACAAAAAGAGGCGCTATTATTAATAGGCATGCCATATCGTAGCATCCATCGAATATGTAGGCGTGACGCGCAAGGCATGCCTGCCGTATACCCTGGTAGCTCCTGCAGCTCAGGGCATTCGCAAGCAAAGGCCAGGCGTAGAAGGTTGACCTCTTCATTGCACACGATGTGTCATGACCCTTGTTTTTGCCGCGCGGCAGAGGCTGCCTACCGTGTCCCGCCGTGCTCTGTCCATCTCCCGACGGCGGTCGTTCATAACATATTGTCCGGTTTAACGCAGTAAGTTTTTTCATGTTTAGCTTTCGGTAAACCCTGCAGTAGATGGAGCGTAAGACGCCGACGCGGCACTACAAGCCATGCCTGTTTTAGTGTTTGATAACTTGCTTTTTTACGACGTACCTGGTATAGAGTTTCAAATGTCGTTTTAGGTGAATACGCGTGCACCAGACTACCGTTTTTACGACACTTCGCTCAAAAGGTCACCTGACGTGTGTTTTGGCATTGGCGATTTGTTTATCCTATTTCGTAATAGTGTCCTCATGCATGTTTGCGAACACTCCATTCACAAGTGTCTAACCGTCTACCCCCCCCCCCCCCCCCCCCCGCGTCTTAGTAAGACGCAGCTCACCCTTCATGCGACTCGCTCAACACCTCACGGCGCTTCGCGCTTGATGCAAGCAATTAAAATGTCTTCCTGGTCGGTGGTGACACAACGTGGTCCGTACCGGCATTGTAGGGATGCAAGGGTCTCTGATCACACGACTACGTTCACGCATGACACGAGTACACCTCTCCCCCGACACACTCATCTACCCCCTTCCCTCTTCCGTACACACCTTCTTCACCCATCTCGCGAGAGATGCGTGGTCGATGCTCAATTGACTAAGGCAAGCAACAAATGAATACGCCCAAACCCCACCCCCTCCCGTCCCCCTCAACCCATGTGACTTCGTAGATCCTAGCCCTCCGAAGAGCCTACTTCATCGACCCGTGGAATCGCTTCGACATCTTCATCGTCATTGGCACGAACCTGGGTCTGTTGATGCTGTGGATGACGGGGATGAGCTACGGCTCGATCGCGACCATCATCCGCACCTTCCGGATAGGCCGCGTGCTGAGGCTCGTTAGGGGGCTGGAATCGATGGCCCAACTCTTCAACACCCTGCTGCTGACGCTTCCCAGCCTCGGTAACGTTGGGGCCCTCCTGTTCCTGCAGTTTTTCATCTACGCCGTTATGGGGGTGCAGCTCTTCGCGACGGTGAGCCAGCCGATGGGCCGGTCGATTAGGCCTGGCTCGGCCCGGCCTGGTGTAGACCTCGGCCAGTCCCGGCCCGACTCGGCCTGGTCCGGTCTGGCCTGGCCTACCTCTCGCCGGCTTCTACTCCTGTATCGTGGGTTTGATTGTATCGTGCGATACACGCTGGGAAGGGGGAAACGATGACTAGGCTAGCGTAGCGTATCATTGTCAGTCTTTTTTTCGTCGTAGGTGCCAACGCACCCATGTATGTGTTTAGGTGTCTTGTCGGACACCGTGGATGGCCACCTCTGCGCGAGCGCGTGTGGCTCGTGTGGCCATGCTCTGTCCGGAGGACGGGGTGAGGTTGCTGCCGCGGTTACCGCCGGTGTCCGCTGCCGCTGCTGCTGTTGCTGCTGTTGCTGCTGATGCTGCCACTGCTACTGCCGCCACTGACGCTGCTACTGCAGCCGCTGCCGATGCCGCTGCCGATGTGCCGTTCGTGTCGCTTTGTCGAGTCGCCATTGTCCATCCAATCTCGACAATGAATGCCCTGGGGAGAAGGAGAGGCCCCTCTCTCTCCCTCTCTAAGTCCCTCTTCCTCTCTGACTCTCTTTCCCTCTCTATATATCTCCCCCTGTCTACCTCTCCCCCTCCCTCTCTCTATCGGCACGTCTAGCACTGCCCGTCGAGGCACCCTTACCACGTGCTCCAAGGCTAAAATCAAACGAAAAAAAATACCAAATCAGAAAACTGCGGGCACGAAACGTCTTTCTCTTTACTTCCTTGCTACATATCATAAGAAACAGTCAACAAATATACCCTTCTACCTAACTAGATTGGTGAAACATACATCCCGCACGTGCCTCTTACGTCCCCAAAAACGCCTCAACTACACTGCTGTGCTATTACGGGGGACCATAATAAATAGGACCCACGTTACACAAAAAAAAACATGTATTTCCCTATTCTTACTAAGAATTATTTGGTCCTATGTACTATGGCCCCCCGTAATAGATAAAAAAACTCGTGAACAAATACCCCGCTCGTGGACGAATACTATTTTCTAACTAGTGAAGCACATCACGTATCTACCTCTTGCTCCCCCGCCCACGAAAACGCCACCTTACACACACTGATATATATGCACTCAGGTGGGGCTCAGGGGTGCCGTCGACGAGCAAGCCAACTTCCAGACGTTCTGGGGCTCGATGGTGCTGTTGCTTCGGTTCAGCACCGGGGAAAATTGGAACGGGTTTATGTACGACATGGTCGCAGACCGAGAGAACTGCGAATCGCAACCAGTTTACGACCCAGACATGTGCGGCTTCACGGACCATGCCAATTGCACGCCGCTCAACGGCTGCGGAAGCTGGTCCATTTTCCCATACATGATCAGGTTTGTGAGAGGCTTTACGGTCGACGGTGGCCTTATTTTGACGCGCGCGGGTGCGTATGGCGGGTAATTTTTCTCTATTACTGTACGGTAGTGATGTGTACGGATTTGGGCACGGCCTTAACTTTGTGCGGAGTAGGTGGTGGTAGTTGTGGTGGCGTTGGCAGTGTCGTTGTTGATGTGGATGTTGGTGATGTTGGCGGTGTTGTTGTTGTTGATGTTGGTGTTGGTCGTCTTGACGGTGTTGGTGGTGGTGTTATTGGTGGTGTTGGTGTTGGTGTTGGTGTTGATGTTGGTGTTGGCGGTTTTGGTGTTGGTGTTGGTGTTGATGTTGGTGTTGGTGATGTCTTCGTGTTCGTGCTGGTGTCTAATGGTTGTGGTGGTGAGACGCTCGCCAATGGCACTGGGCTGGAGGAAAATGTCTACAGCTCCGCTCCTTACCCTCAGTCCCCCGACGTACTCGCTGTTGTTTCCTGCCTTGGCGTCGGTACCACAGCAGCAGTAGCAACGTTTCACGCACCACTTTTCTCCCTCGAACTACTCGCTTGCCGCCAACTTTATGAACGATAGACGAGGGACGCGAAACACCGAGGACAAAAGACATAACGCGGGCACCGCAGTCGCGTATTATACTTCCCCTTCCACTAAAAATAGCCGGGTTGACCCTCACCCCCATCGTTCCCTCCTCCTCGGCGACTACGGCTGCACGACATGAGTACACCCTCCCCTCCCTTGCCTCGCTCCTACCCCCCGTGAAAACTAACCCTCGCGCAGTTTTACCCTGACGATCACGTACGTGTTCATGAACCTGTTTATCGGGGTCATCCTCGACGGTTTCGACGCGGCCTCGGCGAGCGACCATGACGTCATCACCCAGGAAGACTTCGCGCGTTTCGCGCACCATTGGGCGGAGTATGATCCTCGCGCCACCTGCTTGATATCTGTTCAGGCGAGTTTTTGGTTTCCTAAGTTTATATTTAGGGACTATTATCCTTCGCAGTGGGCACGCGTATTTCTCGCCCACTCAAGTGCTATTTATGCCAGCATGTGCCGATAGCAACTCCAGGGCTTCCACGCCATTTTCGACTTGATTATAGAACGACCCAAAAGCAACGAACGCGGTCCCTATGAGCCTTCCATTACGGGGGTCGGGTGTGCTCAATATTATGCATGGCCGTAGTCGTCTGGTCATAGATTATCGCATCCCTACAATGCCGGGACAAAGCACGTGGGGTTTTCACCGAACAAGCAGGCATTGCCTGCACCAAGCGCAAAGCGCCGTGCGGCGTTTGGCGAGTCGCAGTAAGGGTGAGCTGCATCTTGCTAAGAACCGCTTGTGAGACGGACTTGCATATGGATGATAGCGTCAATAAACTGGTATATTTTCAGGTGTGGCCACTTCCAGAGATAGCAGTGGGGGTACTATGTAACTCTCTCGTGGGTGCCTTACCATACACACGATGTGCTGCGATCATTCCCCTTGTGCGGAGAAAAGGTTCTCCACCCCGCACAGATGATCTAGCTCGATCGCCAGCTGTGACCGACTGCCAAAAAACAAAAACAAAAATGGTTCTCTAGCTGACGTAGTGAGCGGCATGCTTTACAGTGTCGCTGCCAACCGACGCCAACTCACCTTAAATATACAACATGTTGGGGGGGGGGGGTGTACTCATTATCATGCATGGCCGTAGTCGTATGACCATATATTGGGGGGGTATCATAGTAACCAGAACCCTCGATGAACCCAAAAACCATGTATCCCCCGTATGCTTGCACGCTGTATTTGGCTACGTATGATTACAAGAGATATTCCTCCCATAATTTGATGAGCGTGCAACCGTTCAACCATCGTCATCATCATGCGGCAGGCGCGTCGTACATCCTCTTTCCATTGCACAGTTCGCACAAATAAATGCCCTGTATGCACCGGCAGCGCGGGCTTTTGTTTCGTTTTGCTTTTATTGTGGCTCGATGCTGTAAATCGGCACTCTGTTTCGGCAACTGTTCCCTCCGAAGCCCCATGGAAGGAGTTAAAATGCGCATTTGAACGCGGTAAACATGCGTTTGCAGCGTGACTTAAGGGGTGGATGGAGGGGTTTCCATACGTTGTGGAGGGGACAACATGTAAACTAACGTCGACCTCACTCCTCTGTCGAAGCCTGTGGTCGAGATTTTACACCAAAACGAGTGTGTTTATTTCCAACTCTCTGGCGAGTTGAACAGCATCAGGGGCCGATTCCCCAAACCAGCGCGTTTTTATAGAAAGAGGGTAGCCGAAAGGGAGAACATAGATACACTGTATTACGGGAATAGCTCGTGGCCCCTTAGCCCTCACGTCTTCCGTGTGTCATGTTCGTATTTTTGGCTTACCTTTGTTCGTCGGCATTCTGTCCTACCCTTGTCCGTCGATAGCAAAATCTTACCCTTTTCCGTCGGCATTTGTCTCACCTTTGTCCGTCGGTACTTGTCTTACCCCTGGCCGTCGGCATTTGTCTTTTACCTTTGTCCGTCGATATTTTAGCTTTCCCTTTAATATCGATACAATATGTTACACTTGTCCGTCGACACGTGCCACTACCGTTCGCAGTAGGTATTTGTCTAGCCCGTGTCTGCCGGTATTTTTATGACCCTTGTTCGTCGGTACTTTTACTGTCCTTGGCCGTCAGTGTTTTTTTCGCCCTTGTCCGTCGGTATCTGTCTTATCCTTGTCGGTTGGAAATTGTCTCATCCTTTTCCGTCGATATTTTAACCGGCTCTTGTCCGTCGAATGTGTTTTCGCTGTCCGTCGGGAAAACGTTGTCCTATTTTGTTTTTCGTCGGTAGTTGTCATTATTACCCGTGTCCGTCTAAATGTCCGTCGGTCCGTCGGTCTTTGCCTTTTCTCCGTCGACGCGTATCTGTTCGGGTGCAGGACCTCCACGGCTTCTTGCAAACCCTTTTCGCCCCATGGGGCTTCGGGAAGGAGTACCACGCTACCGATCGAGAGCTGCGGGCCCAAATCAGACGGCTGAAGCTGCGAATCTTCAGCAACAACCAAGTGCATTTCAAGGCACGTTGTGCGTGTTTGCTTTTGTTTTTTTCGTGTCTGCTACGGGCGGTGGGGGAGGGGGGGGCACGAGGAGGGGGAGGTGGTCGAAACAATGCACTTTTTTTGCGGTCGGTTTATTTGCCGCCGTCTGCCACCACGGTCGTCGCCGCTACCGCCGCTTGCTGCGATAGGGCCTACCTTGTAGGGCATGCCTAATAGGGCGTGCCTTATTGCCTGATACCGCTCTGGGCGGAAATGTAAGAACCGCTTGGGGTTCATATTTGTGTCGAAGACATCCTCTATATTTACGCCCAGATTGGTACCTGAAAATACTTTTCGGGGCCGAAATACGTAGTTCCGAGAGCGATGGGGCTCTTTAAGGGCACTGACAACACTACCCATTATTGTCGGAACCCAGTTCATTGCGTTTCGGTATTTTTTGTAGCACAACTTCTGCTGTTGGCCCCTGGGAGTGTTCGTTCCGATTGTGTGTTTCGTCAGTCTTTGGGTGAGGTAGAGAGCTCCTCGCGTGATGATCCGTCAGAAGCAATTAGGCGCTGCCCCGTAGAGGGCAAGCGCGCCGTCCCTCGTTTTTCTCGTGGATTGCGCACTCCTCTACCGTGGCATGACCTTACGCGCTGTGCCATGTACTTTTGCTGTGTTAGGCGCTCTTGCGGGTGTCGTGCGTTTGCTCTTTGCTGTGTCGTATTGCGGCCGTGTCGTGATCTTTACGGTGTAATTAATGCTCTTGGCGATGTCGTGCTCTTTGCGGTGTCGTGTTCCGTTTGGTTGTTGCCTTAAGTATGCTCGTTGCTTGTTAGCTTAGAACGTTCTCCTTCCGCTCCTGTTTCGGGTGAGACGCCGTCCTACCGTCCATGCCAGTGCTGACTCGTATTCACTCCCGCTTCGACCTCCCATGCACGTTGCTCCATTCCTAGCGAGCGGTGCATCGAACCAACTCTGCTGGCTTCAACCCGGCCAAAGTGTTCGTCAAATATTTTACTCCGCCTCGCTTACGCGGAGGTTTGCCGTAATAGGTAGCTTTCGGCTGCTTTGTTCCCGAAATGAACTGCCGCAGTAGACTTCAATCTCGACGAAGAGGCGGCACGCACCAAATCAGTATCTAGATGGCGGCATACATATCCTAGACATGCACGACTTGGGGACACAAACAACCTTGAAATCTACGAACTGAAGGCCTGAATGCTTTTAGATTGTACACAGATGGCCGGGACCCCCCCCCTTCGCCCTTGCACCAGGCGGCGTAAGCAAATCCTTGTGGAGACATTCCGTAAGTAGCACCACCATTACGAGGTGTACCGAACGAACTAAGAGACTGTCGATATCTTAAGGGGTTATGTCACCTTTGTTCAACGTCACCACAAGGATTATTTTACACCCACATTGTGCAGGGGGGGCAGTGTAGCACAACCCTTGTGCGTACCGATTCGAGAGGTATGTCGACGCCTTGTGAGGTTTCGCCACATTTTTTTTCAATGTTTCCACTAGGATCGTTTAACGCCCACATTGTGCAGGGGGGGGGGGGGGGATGGGTCCCGGTCACCTGTGATCCTTTGGGTATGTACGAGCCGGGGGAAGGAGACAAGCTACCAGTAGGCATCTACATCCACTAACCAAAGACACTGCGAGTACGGACGTTGCACACCACCGACAGTTCGTAGTCCAGACCGTCCAGTTCCTAATCTGCCGTTGTGCGAGGTTGTGCAGGGTCTGCATACTATACTGACCCAACCCAGGGTCGCATGCGCTGTGTATGAAGTGGCGGATTATACGGGTTCCACCCGGCTGCATCAGCTCGTAGGCCATGAAAGGTGGTGAACAGATCATCATAGTCTCAAAACAGTATCTAGCTCATGAAGCGCGAGGTTGTGAAATGTTCGCCTGTATATATATGTGGAGTTGTCTGTGAATCGGGGCCCACTGCTTCTAATACGGCCGACCTACCTCACGATCTCCCCTCACAACGGAGCAGGATGTGCTTCTTGCCCTCTCCGAGGAGGTGCACCGTTCGGAGGCGGAGAAGAAGGGAGCTACGATCGACCTGCCACAGTACTTCCAGGCCAAGGTGCGAGGTCGCTGCAGAAACCAAAGAAAGGGGATAGAGATGCGTGCCTCGGTATGGCTGCACCCGTGGGGGGCAAAAAAAAAAAGAAGAAAAAAAAACGGAACCACACTCGCCACCGACGTCGGAATCGAACAAAACTAGCGGGTTGGGATTTCTCTGTCAGAAACGAAATCAAACTCTTTTTTTTTTCGGTTTTGTCTTACAGTTTATTTTTGGTAACCCTCTCCCTACGAGGGTCTATGGTCATACGACTACGGCGATGCATGATATCGAGTGCACCGTCCCCCCCATGCGCGATTGTGAGTACCTCCTCCCCCTCATGTCTGGGGCTAGGAAAAAAAGTGAGGTGTCGATATATATAATTTTCGTTCACCCTTGCCGAGGCTCTCCTCGCCTGCAGATTCTCAATACCCGATACCTGACTTGCAATTAAAAGCGAAGGAACGGCAAACTTGACGATGAGCATTGATGTGCCATGACCCAGGTATACATGTGTATATCGAAATATATTGTATATACAACATCACGTATATTCCAGCGACAATGCTTGCCTTCTTGGGTGTATGCCTTATTGGGTAATGAGGCATGCTTTATAGGGTAACAAGGCATGTCTTATTGGGTATACATGCCTTACTTGTTAATAATGCATGTCATATTGGGTGTATATGCATATACGACTTTTTGGGTGATAAAGAGGCAAAAAACCAGGGAAATTTGGCACAGAAAAACACAGACTTGCAAAAACAACTTGCCAATGTCAAATAGTTTTACATTTACGTATCGTTAACGACGGCCCTTAACCCCCCCCCCCGCCCCCGTCACAAAGTGTCGAAGTTCGCCTCACAATCGATCCTTACTAGGATGCAAATCACCCTTCATGTGACTCGCCGAACACCTCACGGCGCTTCGCGCTTGGTGCAAGCAGTGTCTGCCTGGTCGGTGAAAACTCGGCGTGTTCCATCCCGACGTTGTAGGGATGCGAGGGTGTATGGCCATATCGGGCATACATGACAATGATTACACTGCCCCCCGCCCCCCCCTCGTTTTCGACAGTTGGCTAGCGGATGGCAGAAAACATCCGGCATCAACCGGGACGACTACATGGTCAACCCGGTCTCAAAGGAGAACATCACCATTGATCACATTCTGGCGGCAGAGTTCATACAGAAGGCGTACCGACGGTTCTTAGAGTGCAGGCAAGCTATGACACGTATATTTCGTGGGGATCAATGTTGGAGTAATTTTAAGGTTCAAATATTTTTCCAGGGCTGTTCACGAGTCAGATAAAACCTCGCGGATCAAGCCGGGCCAAGCCGGGTCGGATCGGGTCGGGTCGGGTCGGGTCGGGTCGGGTCGGGTCGGGTCGGGTCGGGTCGGGTCGGGTCGGGTCGGGTCGGGTCGGGTCGGGTCGGGTCGGGTCTGGATGAGGGTGACCCGGCCCGACCCATGAGAGTTTGAAGACCTCCTGACCCGACCCGACCCGACCCTTGAGATTTCGATGACTTCCTGACCCGTGAAGATTCCTGCTACTGTATTTCCTAAAGCATTGCAAACGTTCTACTGTTTGAACTAAGGAACCTTTGGAAACATAATACCTGGTACCTGGGACACGTTACTAGTTTGCGTGCAGAAATTCGCGTTTTTCTGCTACGTTTTGGTGTCTTGACCGACGCGTTTTTTTTTGTCGTTGTTGCTGGTACCTAACTACTACTGTAGAGAACAAGCTCGATAGTTGGCTTACCCCGCCGTACCCGACTACGTACTGAAATGACTATGATCGCCGTGGGAACCCAGCCAAATTCACATCCCTCACAACTACAACTCTGGCCGGGAATATAAGGACCATTTAGACATTAACATGAAGACCAATCGGTCCTTATATTGACATACAACCAGAGTGGTACAGTAATATGCACTCGTCCCAATAGACTATTTAGGGTCATTCTTATCGGAGAGCTTTTTGTCCATATTTTCGACCTTTTTTTCGCGCAATTTTTTAATCTTCCATATTTTCCTGTTTTTTTTTTCCCAAATATTGGAATGTTAACGAACTTGACATTTTTGCTTCTGGAGAATTTCACGAATAGTGACAGAAGGCCTCCGTATATCGATACGTATCTCCAATTAAGCTTGGGAAATTTTGGAAAAAACGCTCTCCGATAAGAATGAGCCTTAGTGTGCGTTGTGTGTGGTGTTCAAACCGGTAAACGAACGCCATGACAAGATGTCAGTCACTCTCCGCTAGGCTCTTTACGTCGACAAACAATAACGAAACGTCCGACATACACGCGCTAGGCAGGAAGGTGCAAACCGAGATACGTAGGTGAGCAAATGTCAGCGGTGGTATTTGAACCGCGGAAGTGAAGGCTAGGGTTATGTGAAGGGATGTCGGAGTGCTGGGTAGTTGCTCGTCATCATAGTATTGAATTCCATGCTATCTCTACCTCGATCCAAGACATATAGAGGACAGGGAACCCAAGCAGGGAGAAGTAGGGAACACAAGGAGCAGCGAGAGAGTAGGGGATGCTCCAGTGGGCGTGAGCATCATTTATTTTCAATCTTTATTCGTACCGACTTTCAGGCGCATGATCATTCCCTTTTATGAATCTTGAACAACCACACGTTGCCATATCTACTGCCACGCAAACCGCACTCCATCACATTTATATATGTTGTTTAACCCGCTACGAAAGCAAAAAAAAACACGTCACGCACTATAACTAGAACTCCCTCCTGTCGAACCTCGGCAAAAACAAAAAATGTGCACGCGCTTGGCAGGAGGGTGCAAACCGAGATAGGAAAGCCAAACCAAGGACAGGGCCGGCTAACTGAGGACATGGTGGCCGCTAGCGGGGGCAACGAGGGCACTGGCGCCGCCGCCGCTGCTGCCGCCGCCGCCAGCCGTAGCGACAGCAACGACGATGGGCCGCGGCATAGCATCAGCGTCAGCGTCATCGCCGAGGGAGACGGGGGGGTAGTCGTCGGGGGAATGGCGAGGGATTTCGTTGGGGGGGGGGGGGCAGGGGGGACGGAACCGATCGGTGGTCGCGATAGGGAGTTGCCGTCGTCCTTGCCGATAGCAGCGCGCCCGGACTCTGCGGGGGATGACTGTACTATGCAGAGGGCATCATCAAGAAGGGGGGAAGAGGGCGGCAGCGGCGGCAGCGGTGGCAGCGTTAGCGGTAGCGAGCGGCCAGAGCAGCAGCAACGAGCGAGGAGACGGTTCCGGGGTTCCCGGCCAAAAAACGCCGTTCGAAAATCGAGGGGGGCCAGCAGCGACGGCGGTGACGACGGCGACGAGTGTAACTCGTCGTTATCGCCGCCACCCTCCTCGACGCTTTCAGCGAGAGGAGGAGGAGAAAAAGGAGGAGGAGGAGGAGGAGGAGAGGGGGTAGGCTTAGTGGGAGGGGACGTTCGCAGAACGGAGGGAGGGGGGTCGGTGGACGCGGCGCGCGACGACGGTACCGTCGGGGGGAGTTCGATGTTGTCGCCTGTTAGCCTTTCCTCGTCGGTGGCGGTTTCAGATTCCCCTTCTGCGGCTCCGAGCGAACGGGTAGAAGGCGTTGACGAAGCACGTCGTCGTTCCGGTCGCGGCGACACCGAGGAGCGTAGCGCGGGACGTAGGGTGCGACCTCCGCGGCTTGATATATAGTCTGTAACCCCGGGGGGCAGTGTTTTTGGCGGGATAATTATCGGCGTATCCCGGCGGCTTGTGTACGTAGGAGAGAGGGGGGGCAAGCGAACGGAGTGAGACGGGGCGGATGGGAGAAATACATTCCGGGCGAGGGGGGGGGGGGGGGGGGCAGGGGCGAGTAAAACGCTTCGGGCGTATGCGCACGTTGCAGCCAATACGTGCGCTGTACTTACTTTATTTAGTCTTTTGTCTGAGGCATGCATTGTGTGCGCTGTGCTGAGGTTGTTTCGAGCCGCGAAGCAGTACACTTCAGGGCAGCCGACGCGGTAATGATTACGCATAACGAACAAGGAACGCGCCGCGCCATCCCGGGTGGAACAGAGCGCCACCGGTGGACTGAGACACACATTATTTGTCACGACTTTCCTCGGCATGAGTTGCAAAGCTTTTCCAGCTACCGCGCTCCGCGCGGCGTGGCATCGAACTCTCTGCGCGTGTCAGAATGTGATGTATTCGCACTGCTTATTGTCTCGTATCTTAGTCGGTTTACGGAATACGGTCGCCGCGGCCGGACCCGCACCGACTTCACGTTAACGGCTCTTGCACACATTGAGCAGCAGCGGCAGCAGCGGCAGCAGCAGCAGCAGCAACTCTTGGAGCATCAGATAATGTCACGCCCATTGTAGGGGCAATCGGCGACGGCTCTTCTTGCGCTGCCGGCGCCCACAGCCGACCACCGCGCCGACTATGGCCAGGATTTTGCATCCGGGTACCAGTGTTCTGCCGTACATCATATTTGAGTACTATTATACTGCGTGTCTGTTGTGAATGCAGTATGAATAGTACCCCCGCCCGTTGCGCCAGCGCCTCGAAGTCGAGCAGTACCCTGCGGTGGTGCTCCGACTGTCGACGCCGGAGCGGTCGCTTGAGCTACGGGGCGGGTGTACCAGGAGCTCTTCTATAACTTCACCCTGAAAAAAAAACTATTTTTGTTTAATAAAAGAATCTCACTTGACCTCCCCGCTTGCTAACCCGATACGCGAATAAATCCCGTGCGTGGTCTACTGTAGGTATGTGACGAAATCGATTGCAAACACAAACGGTGCGGGGTAGTTACAATTACAGTAGTTCCTCAGGTTAGCTGGCCCTTTCAAGACTGCAGTCACGTTTTGGGGACGAATTACTCAGAAGTTGACTGGCTTGTCCCCCAAACGGGACTGCAGCCCTGAAAGCCCCTTCAGTCAGAAATATTCGGTCGAAAAGTGTTACATCTATTACGGGGGACCATAGTTATTAGGACCAAATATTGTTAGTAAAAATGATTAAATATATAGGTTTTTATGTATACCATAGGTCCTATTAACTATGGTCCCCCGTAATACCACCACCGCAGAAGAACGCCTCAGCTTCCCAGCTTATCAGCGTAGTTTATCCCGTTGATGCCGCTCACCTGTGTTGCACTGCCCACAAAACACAAAAAAAAGTTCTGACAACAAAGCCAATGGAAGCACGTCTGCCGCCGTTTTTTTCTGAGGACATTTCGTGTTTCTGCTCTAGTTCGACCGCTCCTTTCGAGCAAAAAGTTGGCAGACCGGGTATGAGCTCCTTGGTGCACTCCCGTGAGTGTGCCAAAGCGACAGCAAATTTCATGGCCTCCTTCATACCGGACCTTGTCGCTGAGGGTTGAAAATGTGGTTCCAGGTGCTTGAATTTTCGGTTTCTTGTACTGTAGCCAAGTAGTTTTTTCTGCTGTAGAACGAGAGCTGCTGGAGGAACCCAGAAGTCGTAACGTGTACGTTCCTCCTTCTCGTTCTACAGCAGAAAAAAATACTTGACTACACAGTACAAGAAACCGAAAATTCAAGCACCTGGAACCATATTTTCAACCTTCAGCGACAAGGTCCGGTATGAAGGAGGACACGAAAAGTGCTGTCGCTTTGGCACACTCACGGGAGTGCACCAAGGAGCTCATATCCGGTCTGCCAAATTTTTCCTCGCAGGAACGGTCGAGCTAGACCAGAAAAACGAAATGTCCTCAGAAAAAAAAACGGCGGCAGACGTGCTTCCATTGGCTTTGTTGTCGGGACTTTTGGCAATATCAGCTCTTTTTCGTGGGCAATGCAACACAGGGGAGCTATTTATGATACGTAGCGTGCTTTTTCGCGCGCCCCATGGCCCCCAAAAAAAAAGTCGTGCAAGCCCCGTCCTCCCCGGCGACCACTCGCTTCGCGTATTTCCCCCACCGCCACAGCTGCCGCCACCCCGAGTGCCCCATCAGACATACATACACGCCTCCGTCAGCCGCACTCCGCCCCGAGCCAAAGCAGTAGGACGGGACGCAGAACACCATGTGACGAGAGCGTGTTCTACGAAGCAAGAGAGACACAGGGATGTGTCGGTGCTGGTTGCCGTAGTCTGCTCGACCGACGCTCTTCTTCCTCGAACGTACTAGCTACAGGACCCTTCGGGCCCACAGTCAGAAGTGTGAGAGATGGGTTCATGAAACACGCAGTCTGACGCAGTGAAAGTTTACCTCAACTACTACTGTAATCCCGTATCCATGTAACGCCTGTGAGAAGCGATTGGCTCCAAGGAATACTATCAAATAGGCATGATACGGAACCAGTTTTCCCTGTCGAATGTTCAGTACGTATCGTATACGTGTAACACTCCATAACATTAGCCCACCCGGAAAAATCGTAAATCGATGCAGATCACACGACGATTAAAGGATGCCAGCCATAACATTCCGAAATCGGGCAGCGGGGCAACACTCCACAACACTTACTACATCCTCACCGAGCAACTATTAATATGAATACCTCCTACATGGCATGCGGCGGATTTAAGCCACTCGAGGCCGCCCTCCCCAGCGCGAAAGTTCTCGTACGTGATCGGGCGCTCGAGGCGCTACGACTGACTGTTGAAGCATCCAACTGCCACACGGCGCGACCCGCCCAGCCCCAGGGTCTATTATGTGCCCCCTCCCCATGCTAAGTAAGGTAGCAACAGGGCATCCTTTTGAAATATCCGACCCCATCAAGCATCGATCTGTCAAGGACGGAAAGGGATGAAAAATTGTGTTTGCGGGTCCTGTTTGGGCCATTTCTCTCACGTTCCATCTCAGCTGGAGTTGCAGTAGGTTTAATTGCGTCCGATTTCTCACCTGGCCTGTTGGAAACCCTGTTGCTGCCGTGCCTTACGAGTCGCTGTGGCAGTAGGACAGGAGCGCCTCGACCTTCGGGACAGGTTGTGGTGTCGCAAGAGGTCTCCCTTTCTCCCGTCTGATGTAACCCAAAATGCCTTCAATATTTATTGCGCACAGGGAACACACTATTATCCCGGATGCGGCCATAGAAGTATTCATATTTAGTTGCTACCTTGGTGTAGTCGATCGCCGATCCGCGAGATAAAGCGAGTTTTCAAGCGTCTCTCGCATGGATTGACAGTGATTGCTGGACACCTGACTGATTGAGATTGATTACCGCCATCGGGTACAAGGGGCGTAGTCACCAAAAGAGACGGAAAGTATAGTACCATGTGGTGCTACCACTGCTGCTGCTGCTGCTGCTGTGTGCCCGACTTCTTACCATAGCCGCACAGCCTGCCCGTGAACCGAGTTGCCGTCGAGGGGATGTTGCATTTTAAAGCAAAAAACATTTCCCACCTACGGGGCTCCTCAAATTGAGGTATACCCCAACACATTTTCCTCCGATTTGTATGGCATAGTACTATTTGCAAGCCCTTTTGATGAGTTATGCCGAACAATATGGCGCGTTCTACGATAGAGGTAGCACATTTCCGATAAAAAGATAAAAAGTTTTCTGAATGACGGGGCTTCTTGACCGAAAATCATCGCTCCCACCAATCTAGTTTTGAAAAATAAATGACGTAATTGTATACTTGGTCCATGGGATTATTCATCGCGATGGAATTTGATTCTACTGAGGGCAGTTTTCGGGTGAGGTATGGAGCTCCTAAAGCGAGGGGCCTCAGAAAAATTAGAGTGAATCTCTGTCGTAGAACGCCTCATACATGCATCCAATGTGAATCGCGGATCACTATTTGCAAGCCCATTTAATGATGGGGCTCCATAGCTTTGAGGAGCTATCAACCACGCACTTGCACCCGGTGTTTATTGCATGCTAATGTTTGCAAGCTCGTTTGATGAGATTTGAACCCAGCACATTTGCATCCGATGTATACCGTATACTACCGTGTGCAAGCCCATTTGATGATGGGGTTCCTCAGCTTCGAGTAGCTATCATATACGCAACACATTCGCATCAGATGTGTGAAATGCATATTCTTATTTGCAAGCCCATTGATCGCGGATAGGGTTTGCCGTAGCTCATAACATTTATCAAACGTCTGTTGATGGGCGGGGGTGGTACATACGTACAGAGCTCTCCTCATGTGAGGCACCTTACAAGAAATGTAGGCACAGCAGTACTACCCCTCCCTCTACCGCCGCACGTGGCCCGCGTCCTGTCATCACGAGTACAACCAACCACTCTCTCCAAAACCAATCCCGACTCGAGCTGCGCGCGTCTTCCGTCGGCCCGCGTTTCGGTTCGGATTTTTTGACGCGTAGGACAACCAGGCCGCCTCTCCGCTCCGCTCTCCTCCCCGTCGACGACATATTATTAGCAATATTTTGCTTTCTTTCTGGCATTTGTGTTTTCCGCGAAGCAACCAGGGTTGCCTCGCTCTACTACTATTGTATCGCCATAAAGGCACGCCGATTGCTGATGCTTCACTTCAGGCAACATAAACAAGGAAGAACGAAAAAAACAAGAGAGAGAAAAAAAAACAATGAAAACCAATAAAAACTCCGTTCGCTAAAAAGAGAGCCAGACGTCTGTGTACCCAGCACCAGATAACGAACCCTCAACATTCAGTAATCGTTCCTCGCATTCTAAAACACGCATAGCCTCCGCCCCCCCATCCGTCCACTTACACGAGCGCACCAGTGCATGGAAACGTACTACCATAGGCCCGTGCGCACGCACCGCAGTCAACTCTAGAGCTTGCAGGCCCCAAGCCTCACGTCACGCGGGGTTAGTTCCCCAAGACAAAGAGCGCTCCCGAGTTTTTAGCACAACAAACAAAATTAACGTAAAAAAGAGAGAGGGGGGGTGGGTAAAATATCCGCGAGGCCGATCGAAAAAACTCTCGGGTGTTCCTAAGGTCTACGAGGCCGCCCGTGCGCCTCAAGAGCTAGCCTTCCGCCTTTTTGTCAAACCCGTGGGTACATCGATCGTCCGTCAGCGCCTCCCCCTCCTTCACATCCCATCGAAAAAAAAAACGAAGCGGTCACCTCACCGCCGACCGTTACTAACCAAAAAATCACAACCTCCACACAGCATCCGTCGGGCACAGACACATCCGAACGGAAGGGGGGGGATTGGAGGGGCGGGGGGGGGGGGGGGGGGGGGGGGGGGTGCTCGATAGGAGAGATGTAGCCGATCTCATGCATGGCCGTAGTCGTATGACCATAGACCCTCCCATCCCTACAATGCCGGGACGGAGCACAACAAGTCGAAATAAAAGACGCCAGAAGAAAAGGCTCTAGCCATTGAGGCGACGTGCCAGCCGAGCGAAGGCGGACCAGCTGACCTCCACACCCCACCACCCACCGAGATTCGGGGCGCACAGTCGGCAGAGAGAACAGGGGCTACCCGATACAGCGCTACGTACACCAGCAACCTTTGGTCCCAACCCCCGCCTCCCCCTGTGGTACAAAAATAAGCCAACGCCCCGAGGGGGTGCTCGGCCTATCACCCGACAACCGCAAAAAGCTCTAGTTCTTTGTGACTCAAATCATGGCCAGAAAGCTCGTCTCAGCAGTCGTGCACTCGTACTGCTGTAACACGTTCGTGTGTTACGGCTCATGGCCCCCCTGGCCCCCCTTCGCCCCTGCCAGGCTGTGCACTGAATGCTATGGAATATGGCCACACCACGAAGCTTGCCGTGGCAGTTTGTGTTGGCGCTCTTGTGATAGTATTTGGTATTTTGCGGGTGGGGAGAGAGAAAGAGAGGCACAGTTCTTGCCTCTCAGTCCCCGAAAAAATATGCAGCCGCGAGACGAAGCGAAATGGAGAAAAAAAAAAAAACGTCTGAGCGTAGTCCCATTCGACCCCTCGTGTATCGCTTGCTGCACAGAAGCACAGATTGGATAAATCCGCCACACGGACGAGGGTAGCAGCGATAGCTGCAGGATGGTCATCATCTTCAGCAGCAGCAGCAGCAGCAACAACAACAATTTAATAGCAGGATCATCACCATCACCAGCGATAACCGTCCGCAGCAGCAAAAATCACCCTCAGCGGTAGAAAGAATCGTGAGCATCAGCAGCATAAGAAGCAGCAGCAGCAAGAGTCGCCGTCAGCACCATCAGCAGCAGCAGCAGCAGCAGCAGCAGCGAAAGAAAACACCCTCAACCATCATCTTCAGCATCAGGATCCCCCCCATCCTCAGAATATCCATCATCATCAGCAGCAGCAGCAGCAGCAGCAGCAGGAGGAGGAGGAGCCGTCAGTGCCGCCTTACATGGCTCCGATGAAAGTCTCCTCCTCCACCTGCTGGTCGGCCTTCTGCGCGAGGTACGAGTTCACCGCATCGGCGGCGCCACGTCCCTCGTTGATCGCCCACACCACGAGCGACTGACCTCTGCGGCAGTCACCCGCCGAGAAAACGCCTTCCGCATTCGTGCGGTAGTCCCCATACGGCGCATGGATGTTCTCGCGCTGATAACAGGCAAGAGGGAAAACACACACACGGAACACAGGAACGCCGCCGAGCGGGGTGCGGGGAGGATATAACCGACGTCAGTGCATTGCGCGTGTGCACCGCTGAAAAACAAAAAGCTTTATGTACGCACACACTGCACCATAACATCACGACAGCATGGCCGAAGCATTATCGCTGCCGGCTGTTCGACGCTTCTCCTTAAATCGTCCACCCAACCCCCCAAGCAAGCACCGGTGATGCCGCCGTGAGCGAAAGCGACTAATCACCGCAACGATAGGCAGACAGACAGACGGAGAGCAGACAACGCGGCCGTTTTCATTCGCTTCGGCGCTTTTATCGTCCACAACTAATAGCCCTTGGGAGCAAGGCGAGCGACAAAATCGTGGCTGCCTCTCCCTCAGCCCGCCCGGTAAATCAGCTCATTCCACACATCAGAGAGACACAGGACCTCAGATTTCTCATCTATATTCAAATGCTCCCGGGAAGACTGAAAAAAAGGCTCTCGATATTCCAAGGCAGGACAATGATCGATAACTACGCTCTTGCGTGATCTACAGCAGATAATACTGCCGTGGGGGGGAGGGGAGCCGTATGTACGACCTGCACGACCTGTACTCTGACGCACCCCGCACAGCGAGTCCTACTGGCAGGTGAACGATCTATAGATCGATTTACAGCTACAGTATATTAAATACCTGGTAGCAGACAATCCTCTGTCCCGTGTTTCGCAAACAGGAAAACAAAAACAAAACAAAAAAACGCAAAAATGTACGGTCCCACACCTGATCAAGCTCAAGCTTGAGCGGCTTGGAGATAGCGGCCTCGGGGCTGAGGAAGCCCATGGCCAAAATCACCAGCTGCGCCGGCCACTCCTTCTCGGATCCCTCGATTTGCTAGTGTCCAGCACGGCGAGGAAGGGATGGGGAACAGGCGCAGGGCCGGCCGGAGCGCGAGCGTCAAGAAACACCGAGGGGAGTGGGAGGAGGGGGGTTAAAAGTTCAGCCAAGAGTGGTGACGTACGAGGACACACACGCCAAAGGATGAGGGAGGGCAGCGGGCGACGGGGGGGGGGCGTACTCATTAGTTTCTCGCCTATTGATTGTAATTTATGGAGCCTTGACCACGCACCCCTTTCGAGCAGCGGGACGAGGGGAGAGAGACGGGGGGGGGGGGGGGGGGGGGGGGGGCGAGCGTAGTGCTGCACATTCGACGGAGGAAGAGTTTGCCTAGCAAGTCTTTCGCACAGCTATCATGGGAAATGCGCGGCAACAAGCCAAAGCCCTGTAGATAGGTGAAAGTCGCAACACGCTCCCCCCTCTGCCCCTGTTATTTCCGCTGCTCCCCGCTGCCGGTGACCAAAACAATGATAACGACACGTGAATAAAAAAAATAGCCATGCGTCGCAAGTTAGCGCGCCACCATTTTTTTTTCGGACTCCCATTAGTGGAAGCGCGGGGCGTCCGCAGAAGGTGCTGCCAGCTTGAACGTTCAACCAAGCCATCACGGTGGGCTTACGACTTTGCTGGCAGCTCGAGACTGCTATTCAAGCCTCAATCTCCATATCCTTCCCCTTGACCATCCCCCATTCGAGCCACTCTCTAAAGCTAACTCCTCACCCACTCCCTATCTCTACCTCCTTCTTCTTGTCCCTGCCTTGACGAAATCGCTCTCTACCTCTGTATCCTAGTCCCTCTCCATTGAAGTCGCTCCCCGATCTATTTGCCCTTAACCCTCCTCTTCCAGTTCACCTTCTTGTAACTATCTTCTCCTTGCCAATCTCCGTCCAATTCACTCTCTTTCTCCTTGCCACAGCCCCTCGCCCCATCCAATTAGCTCTCTGTCACCTCTTGTCCTTACCCCTCTCCCCATTTGTTTCACCTCCTAATCTCGACCTCCTTCCCGTTCAATGAGCTCCCGTTCTTCATCTCCTTTCCTTGCCCTTCCCCATTAAATTCACTCTCTATCTCTATCTCACCTCGGCCTCCTTCCGTTCCAAAACCTCCCTCATGTATGCCCCCTCCCATGCCCTCATCGACCCAATCCACACTTTCGTCTCTACCAGGTATCTCTACTCCCCTTCCCCTACTCTCACCCATTTCCTCCCGGTGAGTGAATTTCCTTTTCTCCTTTTCTTGGCCCCCCCGTCCCTCCGCTCAATTCACTCAAAAAATACCGATCTCCTTCCTCCTCTCTCTCTGACCTTGATGCCGTCCTTTGTGACCTCGACGTTCACCGTGACCAGGCCGCGCACGTTACCCTCGCCGTCGGAGAGGAACTCCTTCGTCATCACCGAGTACTGTCGAGGGTCCTTCCCGAAGACAGCCCTCACCTGAAGAACAAGATAAAACAAATAGGGAGAAAACAGGAAGAAAAACAAAACAGAAAATGACCAAGGGAAATAACAGGACGAAGAAAAATAATAACAGTCAAAAATACGCAAATCGAAAGGGCGGGGGGGAAAAAAAAGACGAAAGCAGACAAAAACGCAAAAGGAGAAAAAAAAAATGGTTGTGACAATGAACAAAACGAAGGGAAACGCAACAGAAAAAAACATACGAGAATAAAGACACCGAAGGGCAAACACGAAGAAAAACGCTCGAACTCAAGAAAACTTACCGAATAACGAAACGAATAAACCCAACCAACCTACTACAGCATGTAAGAAAACATCCAGCCAATCGAACGAGCGAAATCAACCAACAGAGAAAAAACAACCAACCAACCAAACAACCAACCAACCGACAAACCATCCAACGGATGGAAACCAAGCAACACCAACGGCACGCCGCAGGGGCGACGGCGACGACCTATCGCGTCATGATACATACACGCTGCGGTATTCAATCCCTGTACAAAAAACACACCAACCACGACGCAACACCGCCGCTGCCTCCACCGACACCACCTCCATCCCCGCCTTGATACCAACGGAGCCGAGCACGAGACAGGGAGGAGGCAGCAGCCATAACAACTGCCGGTATGGAAGCACCCTTAGGAGGCCGAGTCCCTAGGCACAACAAACTGTGGCGTTTGGGATACGGAGTTACAATACCTTCCCGACGACCATTTACACCCAAAAAACAAGACACAAGACAGCAGTACCCCCGCAAACACGTCTAGCACCTCGATCCGCCAGCACGCGTTCAACCCGATCATCCATACTCCCCTCACACTGGAACCAACGACTACATCAAACAACTTGCCTGGTACCTGGTGCTCAGTTCCCGCCAATTGAAGCAGTGTAAACACTCGTACTCCATCTGTCAGAACCCGAGGCCTGGCTTTGTCTCCTGCACCCCTCCCCCCCCGCCCCTCGGTCATACGACTACGGTAATGCATGACATCGAGTACACCTCTCCTATCGAGTACACCCCCCAAAGTCCGCCTCAAAAGCGGTTCTTAGTAGGATGCAGCTCACCCTCCATGCGACTCGCCAGACATCTCACGGCGCTTCGCGCTTGGTGCAAGCAATGTCTGCCTGGTCGGTGAAAACCCGACATGCTCCGTCCCGGCATTGTAGGGATGTGAGGGTCTATGGTCATACGACTACGGCCATGCATGAGATCAAGTACATCTCTCCTGACGAGTACACCCCCCCCCCCCCTCTCCCCTCGCAGCAAACACGCCACTACGGTAGGGAAATCCCCTATCACATGCAAAATCCGCAAAAATCACCTCGCCGTGGCCGTAGTCGACGCCGAAGACCTTCGGCCACTCGGGCCACGGGTTGTTGGGCGCGCGTGCGTCAGGCGGCTGGGGCAGCAGCTCAAAGTTGACCATCGAACGGCAGCGGTGCCTCATGGAGGTGCCGATGCAGTCCGTGCCGGTGTCACCGCCCTGTGCATGCGTATCGAACATATCACACGTACGCAAGTAGGGGTCATTTTTCGTTCTCCGCTACTACAGCAGAACGGAAGTACACTCTCATACCAGGTACAAAACACGTAATGTGTCAGGGGTTTTTTTGTTGGCGTTCGTGAGGTTTTTGCTGCCTGTTCTTTACGTTCATCGAATATTTCCCTTCTTCTTTTTTTCGTTTGTTACGTTTGTTTTTTTGAGTACATACGTAGCAGCTCGTGGGTGAAAAAAAGGGAAACACACACGCCGGATAATGCCAAACATATCTAGTAAACCCACGTCCCCTTCGGATTTGGTGCGCGTAACCATCAATGGGCGCAGGCCAAGGAGAAGGGGATAGGGCGGGTGTTTGCACCGACTGGCGGATAGCGTGGGCTTCTGCTGAACGAAAGCCGCACAAAAATACGAGAGCTCGAAACGATTACGTCTGTCGCGCCCGGGGGCGACACCGGCGAGGCCTTTCGACAGCGCGGACGGCAAGATTTGAATGAGCAGTTCGAGGGTGGGTTTACACGGGGCATCTCCCTGAGCACTACAACTACTCGTCGAATGTACAGTAAGACGAAACTACTCGTGATCAAATAACGATATTTTTTATTGCAGAAAATAAACTAAACTTAAATTAAACAAACCGCTACGAGTGGTAGCAATACTTGGATATTTCGTATACAAAGCTAACGTATCTACAGTATGCACTGCCGATGGAAATTCACGCCAACAGGAAACAAAAATATTTACACGCAGTACTAGTAATAGTGCGTACCTGAAGTACTTTTCTTTACAAACTGAAGCTACAATATATACAAGGTGGCGGTGCACTTTTCTCAGCTCCGCGTCTCCGCGCCAACGACATGTTCGAGATAACTAATACATTTATGGAGGCGTCTTTCGTAGCATGAACGAGGCTACAACATACATGTGCCTGCCTGCATAGGCGAGATCGAACGGGCAGTAACTCACTCCGATGACGATGACGTCCTTCCCCTCGGCCGAGATGAAGCCTCCGTCCCAGTTGCTCTCCAGCTTCCCGTCCTTGGTCATCAGCAAGCGCTTCTGGTTCTTGGTCAAGAACTCCATCGCGAAGTTCACGTTCTTGAGCTACGACAGGAAAGGATACACAGATGGACGGAGACATGATATCGCATGCACAACAAGCACAGTCCCGAAAAAAGTTAAAATCTTCAGCTCACGTCGTTTGGCGCGCAAAATATGTTCACGTGATATATCAGCAGTCCCGGAATGAGCGCGGGAGTGGTCGACCCTCGCAAAAACCTGACGCCGCGTCGAGCGGGTGGGCAGTCGTCAACCAGCACAGGCAGCAAGCAGTACGCAGGTGGACGGGACTGAAAAACGGAACCGCTCGGCGTAGCGCCGTGCTGAGAGAAATGCAAGCGCCGCGCAGTTATATTAATTCGGTGTTTGCAGGAGAAAAACGTTCAAGTTTCATACACCCTACGGACAGCAACCCACCGACCCACCTCGCGGCCGGGCACTGGCAAGTCCCTAGGCTTGGTCGACCCCACGGTGAGCACGAGGGCGTCGCACGACGCGCGCACGTCGTTCACGTCGACGTCAACGCCGATGTTAGCGCCCGTGACAAACTCGATGCCCTCTGAGGCGAGAAGGTCTACCCGCCGCTTCACGGTGTCCTTCTCCAGCTTCATGTTCGGGATGCCGTACATCAGCAATCCACCCACGCGGTCCTCTCGCTCGTATACGGTCACCTACAAAACAGCAAAAAAATGGTGAGAGATACATACATGAATACATTAACACATGAACACCGCTCGTGTTCATTCAACATTTGGTGCACCACTCTGTCCCGAAATTTAGGATCCACTTACATATTAATATTCAATACACATGACCCTTATATTTATGGACATAGTGGTTTGAAGAATGAGGTGCATTGCTCCGAGGTACCAGTATGTGTTACTGACCGTGTTGGGGGTACGGTAGTCCTGTCTGGTACTAATAATAGTATTATTAATAGTAGTATTAATAGTATTATTAGTAGTTCGAAGTACTATTAATAGTACAGAGTAGTACGCATGCAGCGCGTGTCGAGTCGAGGGGGATGAGGATGCGGGGTGCTCGACTATACTCTGTTAAAAGAGGTCGGCATGCCTTTGGATGCAGACCGGCAGAAAAAGAGACCAACCGACACATAGAAGATATCGACCGACACACAGACCTGCAGACAAAGGATATAAACTTATCGACCGACACACAGACCGGCAGATGAAGAGACCGACCGACACACAGACCGGCCGGAAAAGAGACCGACCGACAGGCAGACAACAGGTCGGTACGAGTAGACAGATGACACCGACGAAAAGAAAAAAACAACACGGCGACGGCACAAATAAGCACAACACAAATCTCTCGCGAAGCCGCCCGAAAAAACGATATCCGGTCGGATCGGATCGGATCGGATCGGATCGGATCGGATCGGACTTAAGTCATGGGAGGGTGGACTAAAAGATGACAGGCGCGTCGTGGTGAAGCTTCGCGTTGCGAAGTACCAGTGTACGACGGAAGTGAATCGAACCTCTTAATTAATAGTCCAACCGGACCAATCCGAAACCGAACCGAACCGAACCGAACCGAACCAAACCAAAACCGAAACCGAATCGAGCCTGGAACCAAATCCACACCAAACCATGCGCACTCCCCTTCCCACCTTGTGCCCCATCTGGTTGAGGCAGTCCGCGGCGGCGAGGCCGGCAGGCCCCGAGCCGACGACGGCGACGGTCATCCCCGTACGGTGCGACGGAATGCGCGGCACCACCCAGCCCTCCTCGAACGCCCTCTCGATGATGGCGTACTCGATGCTCTTGATCGTTACGGGGGCGTCCACCAGGCCGGCGACACAGGCGCCCTCGCAGGGGGCGGGGCACACGCGTCCCGTGAACTCCGGGAAGTTGTTCGTCTGCCGGGAAAAGCAAAACATTCAGAGGGTATATTTAGTGATCGCGCCGCATCGCTCATGTATTTCACAAGTGCCGAGCCAGAGCACATAGCTTCGCAGAGCACGCATGAGCGTATTATGTCATCTTCATACCGAATCCCTGGTATACTACGATGACATGTTTGTTGGTTCCATAGAAAGCATAGCACGCAAACGAATAGCACAGCATAGCGCAACCTTCTTATGGCTGCGTGGAACGGTGCCATTAGCGAACACAGCATATTAGCCGAGCATAGACCAGAGGGCCGGGTGCATAGTATTCTGCAAACGGCATCCTAAATCGGTGCTCGTACACATTACCAGATTTTAATGACCATATGGCACGAACTACTGCTGTAAATTGATAACGTTTACGACACTCGTTCGTACGAGTACCCAGTACGTCAACAGGTGACTGACTGCCACCGGAGTCACCTCGACGACAAAACTCGAAATAACGAATAACAGCAGTTCAGCACGATATCACATCGTGATCTGCCTTTTAGAACCGCAGTACCATTTTGGGGACAAACTACTCAAATTTCAAGTAGTTTGGCCCCACAACGGGACTGCGGTTCTAAAGGGGTTAATCTCAATACTTGTACGAGTATTCGTGCTGGTACCTGGTACAGCAGCAGTAGAGATACAGACAGCAGTATATAATAATCAGTACACAAGACATGACAGCTGTCTCAAGTCGCTCGTGACAGGTATGGACGCAACCTCTATTGACTACCATATACTATTAATACCATACTGGTATTAAATACCAGGTACACCATATTGCTAATAGTACTGCTCCATGTATGCTGTGCCAGTGCCCATAAAGTAACCGGCGGGGTGTTTGCCAGCCGCGCTGGCTGTATCATTCAAAGAACGGAGAATATATTTGTTTCGAGTTTCGAGCATATTTTATACCAGGTACATTAAAAGCAGTGTCACACGAGCATGTTGCGCAAAAAAAGGCGAGCTCGTCGAGGGCCTCGAATCCTCTGCAATAATCTTACGAAGGGGTGCTCACTGCAACCGTTAATACGTCGTATTAATAGTTGTTTGGCAATTTATAGCTTGAATGCTCGTATATACCAGTAGATAGACTGCACATGGGGTGTGTTGGGCAGGTCTGCTGCTGCTGCTGCTGCTGCTTCTTGCAAACTGCGAACTGAAATCCAGAACGGGGACGGCCTCGCTACGTACGTGCTTGATTGATACTACGTCAACCTGATGGGAAAGAGAGGAACTTCTGCGTAACAAGAAAAGCACAAGCAAGGTAATATAAACACCGCCGAAAAAATGGAACGAGGGTAAGCGACACCCGTCATGTAAAGCGAAATCCGGGCGTTTATGCACCAACCAACCGATCGCTCTGCTCTGTGACAAAAAGTGAAATCGTACCTCCTCCAAACGTTATGTGACAGGAGCACGCATCGTTCCCAAGCGACGAAGGCACCAAGGCATGGGAGGATCGGAATGATGTCTGAACTGCAAAAAAAACTCGAAAAAAAATAAAATAGGGGCGACGTTGCATACGTCGCGAGCGTTCAATTGCTGAAGTACAAAAGCATCA
This sequence comes from Nereocystis luetkeana, assembly GCA_031213475.1. Classification (NCBI taxonomy): domain Eukaryota; class Phaeophyceae; order Laminariales; family Laminariaceae; genus Nereocystis; species Nereocystis luetkeana. The sequence continues at coordinate 2,476,638 of JARUPZ010000037.1, read as the reverse complement.
GCAGTATTCGGCCGCGCTCGGAACCACAACACAAACTAGAAAATCGCTCGGGTTTCCGACTGAAAGTACCACAAGCCGCCGCCACCTCCACCATCACCACCACTGCCACCGCTGGGCTTCTCGGACAGCAGACACCCCCTAGTGCAACCAGCTGGCCGCAACAGCACCACATCCGCTTGTAGGGCATTCACACATCGCTCGAGCGAGCTTACCTTGTGCAGGCGGTCGATAGCGTCGCGCCAGCCTCCCTTGAACACCATCTCATTCCACTCAGGGATGAGGTTGTGGATAGGGCACCCCGTATGGGTCTGGCAGAACGGAGTGCCACAGTCCATGCAGCGGGCCGCCTGCACAGTTCGCTCGACCTCCTGGTGGCCCTCGGCGTTGATCTCTCCCCAGTCGAACACGCGCTCAAGGGGGTCGCGGTACGGGTCGGGGTTACGGTAGTAGTCGATGAACCCCCTTGTCTTGTCGATTTCTCCAAATGTGCCGTCACGGCGCTTGACCTTCGGCGTGTTATCGTTTGTGCCTACCTCGTAGCGCCAGACCTCGTGGTCCTGACCTACGGCGAAGCATCGTTCCTGCTGCTGCAGTTGCTTCGGCTGGGCGGGCGCCCGCTTTGCTGCGGTCCTCGAGGCCACGCTGGGCCTTACAGATCTTCTGACCGCGCGTCCTACCGTCGACAGCATGGTAATATGTGTTCAACTACGTGTGCACCAAGCGCTTGCCTCACAGAGCTACTGCTACTACTTACGAGCTGTCGCTCCACCCAAGAGAGCACGGGGCTGGGTCGTGTGCGCTCGCGGGGCGGTTGTCCCAGCGCTTATCCTCGCCGTTGCGGATTACGTCGTTCCGTCGCTGAATGCGTCAGTCAGCCCCGAGGCGCTCGAACGTCGCACTGCTACGGAACTGCTGCCGAATCGTGCAAGTGCGTGTGAGTGAGTGAGCAAAAAAAACGAGATGAATTATTCTGTGAAACCCTTGGAAAAGCGGGATCCGGGGTTGCGCCCTTGCGTGAAAATTAAAATTCACGCAGCAGGTTGACTAATGTCTGCCCACCCCATGTCATATAACCGCTGCACAAGGAAGGTATGTGCCGTAGTCACGGAACGTGTGGGCTTTCACATAAACGCGTGCATACCTGTCCATCCAGAGTATCGAGATCTATGGCCTGGCACCTTGTTGAGCAGTGAAGGAGGAGCATTCATTGATGTCTTCACGATCATTGTGTGTTGGGTCGTGAAACGTTGACGAAAATATATACCAGTACCGTACAGCAACATGCGCGAACGATGTTCTACAGCAGCAGTATTAATAGCAAGTTATGGTTGCTGGGCGACGAAGTTACAGGGAAGGTGTGTGGTCATGTTTTGTCCTCGCATGGCTGGTTGCGGTAGACCATGTGTCACGGCGTCACGTGTACAGAGAAGAGCTGATGTGACATACCCCCTGCTTGATTTCGCCTCGTTCCGCTCTTGACGCGCAGCAGCTCGAACTTGAGGATAGTTATTTGCTTCCCAGAGAGACGTAACTTCTGATCCCTGGTTTGACAGATACTCCACATCTCGTCATCATGCACATGCGCGCACAGCAATATGCGCGTACAGGGTACAGCAGCAGTCAGCAGTACACGCTCTCGAGCCAAAGCACCCGCTGCTGCTGCACGAGCACCCTCGACTGCTGTAAACCGCCGGAAGAAGCGACGCTTTCGGTGCCGACTCTATCACTCGCACGCGTTGACTCAACGCCTCCCCCTTCCGTTTTGGCGGCCTGTTCTGTTTCTCACCTGTCACCTGTGGATGCATGTTGCACCAACATGTTCCGGCAAATACTTCTATCGTGTCGACAACACGCCAGGCAGGAGGGAACGGGAGCTCGGAGTATGATGGCTGGCGTGGCACATGGGTCGACCATGGTGCGCCACCGTGCGCGCTGGCTTTTGGCCCTGGCTTTCGCCCTGGGCCTGGACGGAGGGCCTCGCTTGGGCCTGGCGTGCACGACGATCGGCGTGGGGAAGGACGCCAGCGCCGATGGATCTACCATGACTACACACAATGCGGATGTGAGACGCGAACTCATGTATGTATGATACGTACATACCCTGGTACATACGTACGTGATGCCATTTTTTTTATTTTTTTCGTCAACGTCATGTTCAAGATCACGTCTACTTTCCAGCCTTTTTACGAACTCGTGGGAGGTTTTACCCTCAACGTGATTCTGGACACGCCGTCGTCACAGGTGTCGTCCCTTCTCCCCCCCCGGTATGTATGTGCCTTTAGTTTTCGTCGCGCATAGGGTTCAGCATTACCACTACTCGTCGATTTTCATCGAATGTAGCTATTAATAACTCACGCTGTCGCGCTTTCCATGGAGCTCACTATTAACACATGTATAGTATGTAACCAGGTATGTACTACGCAGCTACCCCACGCCACCCCCCTCGCTTATCACTTGTGTCTGTACTGCAACTGATTACCAGGTACGTGCGTACCAGGGATAAAGTTGATTAGCTATGGCGATGTTGCGCTTTAGCTATCGCGATGTTGCGCTGGCGCAACATTTTGATCAGGATGACCGTTTTCCGCAACCGCCGCGGAGGGCGTGATTGCGCGCAAGGCAACTCGCGATTTCGGGCACGCAACTTCTTGGGCGCAGGCCCGAAAACATGTTGCAGGCTTTTTTGTTCGCTGTAGGCGATCAAGAAAATGAAAAACTGTTTTTCAAATTGGCCTTTGGCGAAAAACAAAATGGCCCCCCTTTTTGAATTCGCCGCACATTGTTTTTTTTTGGGCCCTTTTTCTATTGTAGATCGTAAAACAAAAGAAATTTAGGTTCTGATCCCGTTATACTACACGCCTTTTCGAGGTTCGGGAGGCATTTTAAACGCAATTTGTTACCAGGTACTTGGTTTTCGGGCATATATCCGCGAATATATCGCATTTTTTTTGCGCGCCGACGCGACGCAGGCATGTTGCGCTCCTGACCGTTGCGAGTCTACTATTAATACGAAATATGTTGTTGTTGTTCTCTTCGCGTTAAATCGTCCTTTCTACCCAGCTTCATCAGTACACCCAGTGTCCGTCCTGATTCCCTATCCTAGAGAGATACTGATTCTGTGGTCACAGACTGTGAGACAGAGGAAGACCAAAAAATAAAAAATAAATCGCGAATTCAAGTGTGAGCAAGAGATGTCAGCGTACCGGGTACGAGAACACAACAACACAAGCAAGACCGGAAAAATAAGAGCTAAAAGACAATGAAACAAAAAACAAAAACGAAATCTGAGATGAAACATAATACAAACGACGCAAGGACTTCAGAAAGGCTGCTAGACGGAAAGCATACGAACTCAGGAAGGGCAGGTATCTGCAGGTATCTGCTGCGCGGACGAAGCAACACGAAAAAAAGAGAGATACAGGCAAAAGTCTGTAAGAGCTAGTCGACCCGATACCTAGCCACCCGATCTATCATTTCGTTTCTGCATTCGTCGACAGCTGTATCAGTACGGCTGCCCCTCCCCCCTCCCCTTGTCGCCGTTCTTGGCGTCCTCTGCTGCGTGGCGCAGCCGGCTCTTCTGTGCTTCGCCCCTGTGCCACCTCGCCATGAAACAGTCCGCCGCGTCGACGACCCTGTATAACCCACAATTTTATTTTATTTTTTATAGTGGATGCAGTTCTGAATGATGTTCGTGTGTTTGTGTCGTTGGCTGTAGTACAAAGTCCAACATCACTACAGTAGTACTCTGCAGTATCAGCATCACTGCCAGGTACCCGCACCAGGGAAATTATAGCCACGACTACTCGTATACATGCTACTGTCGGCGAGGTTTGTATTACGACTACGGGGACAGCTCGGATCCGTCCCCGGGTTTCAGGCCTTGCGTTTCAGGTCGGGGCTAGCGTTTGGGTAGGTTTACGTGCCGGTCTCCAGGCCTGTGCGAGCTGCCGCGACGGGATTTGAAGGACCTCGTATTGCGTAATAAGACGTACCCGGTACCTCGTGCTTACTCTTGATTTTTTCCTGAGCGTGCTCGGTTGGTACTTCCCTGGCATCTCAAGACCTCCCACTTGAACACCGCCTCCTTCTGTTACTAGCCGGCGAGAGCCTTTTTCCCTTATTTCTTCTCTCGTTTCGTGTGCGTGCGTGTACCCAGGGCACGGCACCGCGGGCGGGCGCCCGCGCCATCGCGGATGTCGGACCCATGTGTACTCATCTGTAAAGGTCGTTTTGGGTTTCAAAAGAACATTCAGGCGGTGCTTATTTTCGCGAGCAAGCTGAATTTCAGAGAGAGAGTATCTCTGTCTGAGCTCCAACATTGTCGAGCTGGCGAACGTGGGCCGCGGTGAGCACCGGGCTTCGCCCGAGGCTCGCGACAGGGCTCGCTGGGGCAGAGAGAGGAAAGATTTACCCGGACCGAGTCGGTGGCGCAGAGAAGCTATGCTGTTCGATCCATTTTTTTACCGGCGCGAGGTTGTCCCAACCAGGCGGTGTATATTTACATCAGAGGGGACGGATTTTTTCTTTTTTTTCGCGGAAAAGAAGTATCGGTATGTGCGTACATGCATATGCGGCATCCGGCTTGTTTTCCAGGATGGGGCATGGAGCTCTTGGCACTAGCAAGTCGCTTGTTTGCTACCTAATTGTTTGGACCATCGGTTCCGTTCCATTTTTCCTCGTGCGCGAGCGTAGCGGGCGGGACCGCCCGCTGCGCGAAGCGCCTTCTATGCACCCACCAGGCACACAGCAGTAGTACGAGCAGGGTTAGAGTTTATACTCCACAAGAGACGCTGATGCAGGGTTTTGCTGTCGTTGCACGCTGGCCCGTGGGAACTGGCTGGCGTGCTGAAGAAAAACGGATGCGGTGGGAATATGCGAAACGCAACGCTTGAAACCCGGGGATAGCTCCTAAAAGCCCCCGTAATCGTGACTTAAATATCGCCCATGTACATACGAAGTGCCTGGTATACACTTCTCCGCTTGTACAAGGTACTCCAACGTTCCGAACACGTATCAGCACCACCATCAGGGTATCGTCATACCGTAACCGCGTACATGGCGCAAGGGGGGAGGGGGGCTAAAAAATCGTATTTCAGCAGTTCGACGAAGAGCTTCGAGTCGGCCGTGATCGTGACCATGACCACACTCACCCTACCGGCCTAACCCCCTTCCACCAAATGCGATTTGTTCCGTCTTGTTCCGGAGCAGTGCTTGAGCTGCGACTTCAGGCTCGGACGGGTCCCCGCGCGCGACTGGCCTGCTGGCTCCGAGCGGCCTATCGTCAAATTCCGAGCCGAGTTTCCGCGTACAGGTGTGTTCTTTTTCGGAGAGAATCGGTTTGAAAAACGCCACCTTACACGGTCAAGGGGGCGGGGGGTTTACTCGATAGGAGATATGTACTCGATATCTTGCGTGGCCGTAGTCGTATGACCATAGACCCTCGCATCCCTGCAATGCCGGGACGGAGCATGTCGGGTTTTCACCGACCAGGCAAGACATTGCTTGCACCAAGCGCGAAGCGCCTTGAGGTGTCTGGCGAGTCGCATGAAGGGTGAGCTGCATCCTACTAAGCACTGAGGGGACAGGGGGGGGTACCAAGGATACGTCAGCTTTTCTGTAGCTCGATACCTGATACCTGGTACATATTCCGTGATATCCTGATCGCAGAGGGGGGGGGGGGGGGAAGGGGGGGCGTCAGCTTAGCTCACTCCGATGCCCCGATATTTTTGCGTGTGAGTACTTGCGTACCAAACGCATGCACTTTATATAATGTAGAATGTGTTTGAAGTTTAGAAAACCAGTGTTTTTTGGCGTCTCAGAGCGCCGGAGTCGTGAAGTGTACCGGCATTGTATCGTTGTTTCGAGCGCTTCGAGGTTATGCCATCACGTCGATAGTACCGGAAAATTACGCACTGTTGACGTCGCTACGTCTCTCCGCTATGATGTTTGGGTTTGGATGCAGCGAGCGAGGAAGACTGGGGCGGCAGGGAGGGGGGGGAAGGGGGGCTGCTCAACGCTGGCGTCCGTCTCTTGCCTCCTCATGAACCCCTACGGGACGTCCCCGTCGAAAATAGATGAAAAATGAATCGATCGCGGCATCGGCCACGCCAAGTACCCAGGCTGCTAGGGCCCAGGGGCTGGTATCACTTAGCACGCACTCTACAGTATTAATAGTAGTACAATGCAGGGAGTTTTGGGACAAGCGCGCAGGCAGCACGACCGCGATGTGTACCTGTCTGTTTTTGTATAATATGTTTCGATTGTGTTCCTTCCCTGAGGTATTATCCCGCCACAATTTTTTCTAGCCTGTACCACTGTGCCCACGGACGCAATATTTTGTACATGAGTTAATGCGAGAACAACAACATGACGCTGGTCCTCGAGCGGTTGCTATCACGGGGGAGCGTACAGCAGGAATCAGAACCAAATATGCTATGTACGGATGCGTTTGTTCACCTTGCAAGGCGGTTTCGGATAATCTGCGGATTAATTATGACCTTGTTGTACCCCACACTTTGGGGACGAAATTAATACGGGGGGCCACATTAAATAGGACCTACAGTACAGACTAAACCTTACATATTTCGGTAAGGTTACTAACAATATTTGGTCCTATTTACTATGGCTCCCCGTAAAAGTTGGAATTTGACCGGGGGTCATTTCGTCTCCCCGAATTCGGAAAATAAATAATTGTTCATCTCGTCTCCCCGATTTCGGAAAATAAATAATGTGCTGTTTGTTTTTGCGGTACTGCGGAGGGCATCACACAGCAGTAGGAATCAGAACCATATATGCTGTGTAAAGATAGGGGGAATACATGATTTTTGGGCCCAATGTGGGTTCTGATTTATATGCCCCCCCCGTAGAAGGTTGCTGATACCGCACTATATACAAAGTAGAGGTCTTCCCATAAGAAAGGCGGTATTCCTATATAAGGCGGTCAAGATCGCCTTGCGCGACCAGGGAATTTCACTCATAACCTGGGTTTACCAAGGCGGCTTTCCCTCAATGAGGCGGTAATATTGCTGTTGCTGACACACCCCCGCCTTATTGTGGGGTCTCTATTGTACCAAGTACCCGGTAGGTATGTACGTAGACAGCTTTTGCGTCGGTAGGCCTGGGTTCGTCAGGGTGAACTCTTAATTCCGTGGGATATGGACCTGCGCCTGTGCTATGGAAGTACAGCTACTCGGGAATGGAGCCGGATAGAGATATGTTTTGCGGTGTATCAGAGAGCGAAAAAGGCGAGAGTTTCTTCATGTCGATGCCAGCAGCCTGCGCGAAGAAGAAGGGAAGAACAGAAGAACGCCTCTTTTCTTGTTTTATTATTGAAAAAAAGCGGCGGTGGGAGCGGCAGGCCGCGGCGGAAAACCGGCAGAACTGTGCGATGAAGTGCGGGGCGGTGCGGTGCCATGCCGTGCCAACCCCAGTGCTTGGGACTAGAGGCATCTGTTGCGGGTTGCGGGGCATGTTTGCCGCACAGGAGAAGCATCCGTGTCCGCTTGCGCCGAAGGCTGAGGAGGGAGGCAGCCAGCGATCATCTTCGCGTCGGAGAACATGGAAAAAAGGCAATCGACGACCAGATATGTTTGTTTGTTTTTCAAGATGTGCTCCGTTTGGAGGCGACAGCGGCAGTGGTAACAGTGGCTTGCCCCCGACCGGCACCCTTATTCAGCCGCCCGACCCCCCCCCCCGGTTTCCTCTGTGCTGTCTGCTGCCCCCGTGTGTATGTCTCATAAGTGAGTGACGACCGTGGGTTTACTTGGACCCCCGATAACCTCGACCCGGAACTGCCGCAGCGCGACTTGTGGATTGACGACAGCTGGAGAGAGAGCATGGTGCTGGGTCACATCCCTCAGGTGTGTGTATGTGTGTGTGTGTGTGCGTGAGCCCCCTCCCGGGTCTATGGTCACACGACTACGGCCGTGCATGACGTGGGTATATACACTGCCCCCAACTACCTTCCCCCCTGTGGGTTGCTTCGCCTTAGCAGATGCGACTGCCACTGCCACGATATAGCTGTCACTGCTGTTGGTATTTGGGGTACTGCTGATGCTGATGCTGATATTGATGGTGCTTTGTTGGTGCTGCCGCTGTTACTCCCGGGTGCTCCGCCTCGCTCGCGTCGTTTGCGGACGAGCTTCGCGGTCGAGGTGTAATCAGAAGTGCTCATACGTGTTAACGCTGCTGCAGAATTGCCCAGTATTGTAGTACGAGCGTTGGCGTTGATGTTGCATACCCTCTCGTGTGTGCAAGTCAGGAAACAATATGATGTGTCAGGCATCGGTAAGATGAAGAGATCTCAAGCGATGAGGTAAGTTGTGTCAATACTTTGTACTTGGTTTGTATACATCCCCCTTTTGGCTGCTTTCGTGCACCACGGCTATATTGAAAAAAAAATTGGATGCGTGTCATTTTGTGCCGTCCTTCTGTTATCGGTTCGGTTTGCGTTGCGTTGATTTGCTTCGCTTTGCTTGTGTTTCAACGTGTTTTCTAGACGGTAACGTCGACATACCCCTCCCTCGCGATGACTCGTGCGTACTTCTAATATTGTTCGTGCTTATGCCTGTACTGCCGGGGCGGTGGTGGTGGCGGCCTCGGGTATGGTTCACATTGGTGATGGCGGTGACGGTGGTGATGGCGATGGTGGTGGCGATGGTGCCGCGAAGGTCAACCACACGTACGCGTACCTGGAAGGGCTGTACGCCATCATCAACGAGAAGCAGGTGGGCTCTCTGCTTGTCAGCGCCGTGTACAATAACTCAACTCATCGCTCGCCCTCAACCTTCTTAACCTTCAACCCTTGACCTTGTAACCCTTATCAGCCTTTTGTTTCGCCCTTAACTAACTGTTAACCCTTTTAATAATAGGACTATGACGTATTATAGCGACCAAAACGACCATGGTATGATTGGTCCTACCATCCTCCTAGCTTGGCCTACTCCGGGAGGGAGAGTGTGGGTGTGCAGCAGTACCCGCAGGGTCGTGCTGCCTGCACCCCGCGTCGTACGTACGGCTGCTGGCATTGGACGTCGGACGTGGGCTATGTATGTATCATGTACCAATCACCCCCCAGAGCCAGAGCGAGCCATGTTTTGTTTTGAGTCCACGAAATCAAAATGTCTTTTTTAATACGTCACGTAGGACTTCAGTGTTTGATTGCAGGCAGAGGAGAAGGAAGAAATACACGGTACAGCAGTGCGATCGTACTGGTAGTATTTATGCTATTTCTACTACTAGTGCTGCTGCTGCTGCTTCTACTTTGATGTTCATACTGCTACTACCAGGTGTATAATACTGCTGCTACCACACATAATACTACTATTCCGCTGCTGCTGCTGCTGCTGCTGCTGCTACCACAGTAGCTCCATATAGCGCATATTTTATGCTCTCGCCCAATTTCCAATGAGGAACGACCCTGAATTCCTTTTCCTTCGCGGCCATCACCGCTTTGAGGACTGAACACTTCGGCTGTGACAAGCCTTTCCGAGGAAACCCTGGGCTGTACCGGTAGACTGAACAGCAGCGACAGCCACAGTCAGTAATGTTGCAACATCATTTTCCAGTGTGTCTGCCTTCGTGTGATGGCAGTGCTCTCGCCCAATTTCCAATGAGGAACGACCTTGAATTCCTTTTCCTTCGCGGCCATCACCGCTTTGAGGACACTTTAATTTGGCTGTGACAAGCCTTTCTGAGGGAACCCCGGGCTGTATTCTGTAGCAAAACAGCAAAACAGTAGAAGGTAGTGCAGCGCTCGTAGACTTTGTGTCGGGGTAGTGCTCTCCATGTCTCCCTAAGGCTCTCCATGTCTCTCAAAAGCTCTTCATGGCTCTCCATGGGGGACAACCTCGAACTCCTTTTGTTCCACGGGCATGACCGCTCTGAGGACGGAATACTCTGGTTCCGACATGCCTTTCAGAGGGAACCCTGTCATTTGTCGGCACTGGCATCAGCAACAGTAGACCACCGAAGGGAAATCGGTACTGTACGTAAATGGCCGAAACAACAACGTAAGAGCATACCGACCAGCGGAAGGAAATCGGTACGTGTATGTGCGTTAATACTGAAAAAAATGGCCCTACTCTGAGTGCAAGTAGTTAGTTAGTATGGACAAGGACGCTAGTGGTTGTAGGAGACCGTTTGTTTTGGGGCACGTTTCGAGGCCTCTTTTCGGCGGCGCTTTTGAGGTGGCTGAATAGAAGTCGGCGACTAAATTGTCAGTTGGCATTGGGCGCTTGCATTGGAGGGGTAGCACGCTTGCCTTTAAGGGGTAGCACGCTTGCCTTATAGGGGTAGCACGCTTGCCTTTAAGGGGTAGCACGCTTGCCTTTAAGGGGTAGCACGCTTGCCTTTAAGGGGTAGCACGCTTGCCTTTAAGGGGTAGCACGCTTGCCTTGGAGGGGTAGCGCCTAAATGTTGTGCATATCTTTTCCACTCGATGAGCTCCAAACCTCACTCAAAAAACCGTTTTTGAAATAAAAGGCAATGGCGCGACCCGATGGACTGTTCCAAGTCCTGCATTATGCGTACGTGTGAGTGTTTCACGAAAAACGTTTGTATAAACACTCTTGGTGTTCCAACTATAGTGGGCTATATCGGGACTGCAGTCCCGTTTCGGGGGCAAAGTACTTGAAGTTAGAGTGGTTTGTCCCCAGAACGGGACTGCAGTACTAAAAGGGCCAAGGAGCCTGGTCAGTCCCAGTGACAATTTTTTGCCGAAAAAAGGGCTACTTACCTTATCGCAGCACGCCCCACATCACTAGTTCGCTGGGTATTGCTGTGACAGCAGTAGTTGCGTGTGGTACGCAGTGTGCGGGGAGTTCTGTTCCGTTTTTTGTGTCTGACTGTGGCGCTTTGTGGCTTGTTCGGTTTGAATGTGTGCTTTTGTTGTCGTTCGTACTGCTGTAGTAAATACCAGGGTGCATTGTTACCTGGTAGCAGGCATCGAACAAATATCGGTCAGTTGGTTGGCTTACGCCGCCACGCCCTATACTTTATACGTTGGCCTTGGCCTCCTTCAGAGCAGCACCCACGTTTGTTTCGGGAGCAGTGCAGCGGAGGTCCCCCCATATGGCGGTCTGAGTAAGGCGGCAACCCGATATAAGACGCAGTCAAAGCTCCTCGGCAAGACTGGAGAGTCGCACTCATAACCTGGAATGAGTAAGGCGGCTCCACCAACTAAGCGGTCATACTGCTCTTGCTGGCACACCACCGCTATACTGGCGGACCCCTATCGTACTTGAAGTTAGTGTGGGCTTATGTTTGCAGTAGCGGAAGGATTACTATAGTACCATTGTCCCAAAATATAAGCAGATTTTGGGTGTTTTCAATTATCGTAAAGCAGGTGCTTATGTAATGGGACGGGGTGGTATGCTGGTACGAGGTGCAAGATTAATCGGAAGCCACGATGGACCCCAAAAGCAGCACCAGGTATATATGTTCACACACCAAATTTGGTTATGATCGCCATGTCCCCCAGCATCAGTGGGTTGTGGTCCCTCTATATAATCCCGCTATGTACCAGGCTAACTATTAATGATGCTAATACCAGGTACACCCATTGTTGTAGCGGACACCGGCATTACCCCACGCGTCGCCACTCTGGTCCATCCCCTCCTTGCCACGCGACTGATATCACCGGCATTAATCGGGCACCGACACTACTCAAAGCGACATACATCATTAAGGGGCCTCTACTGCAGCTGGATCGTATGGAGGCGGTCAGTCAACGGGTATAAACCGCGGGGCTCCTAAGAGGATGACCATGGTTGTGGACGGCTAAAGGCCCACGAATCGTGACCTATTACGGGGGACCATAGTTAATAGGACCAAATATTGTTAGTAGAAATGGTTAAATACATAGGTTTTTATGTGTACCACAGGTCCTATTAACTATGGTCCCCCGTAGTAGCACCTTCGGTTGTGACTTGGGTGGCGCAAAGGGCTCACGGAGCGTTTTGATTGGACAGCAGTCCCTAAGCCCACCGTCCTCACTTTGGCCCTCGTGCTGTTTTCACACACTCTCAACTCTTGGCTCGTTTATACCTGTTTAGTCGCCGAAAACGGATTATTTAATAGTATGTAAACGGTTTGTTGGAGGGGTAAACCTCCCCGCCTCCCGCCTCCTACCCCCCTTACGCCCCCCTAGCTCGAACTGTAAGTTGGCTTATTGTATGCCGCCGGCTAGTTTTTTGTTGGTGGGCGCAGGTATTGCAGCTAGTTGCGTTCTGTAACCTGCGGAGTTCTGCCTCTTTGTATCCGGCTGACTGGCGCGTGTGTGGCTCGAACTGGCTCGAACTTGCGTCAGTAGTTTTATTGTTGACATACTTGAAGTCAGTCATTTGGTTTGCTCCACCCAGCTACCGAGTACCAGGTATTGGTTACCCGCCAGATAATCAGTGAGCCAACCCCCAGCGGTAACGTTTTTATTCAATACATTCCTTGAATGGTACATTATCCCTCATATTATGTCGCGTCCCTTGTCTTGATACTATTAACCCCTTTAGAACCGCAGTCCCGTTTTGGGGACAAACTACCTGAAACTTGAGTGGTTTGTCCCCAAAACGGGACTGCGGTTCTAAAGGGGTTAATAGGTACCAGGTATACCATATAATACCTCACCTGATGCCAGGTATGCCTTACAAGGTACCAGGTGTATAACGCCTTACCTATGGAGGGGGCCTCCGTTGGTGGTGTTGGCCTTGACCAGCACGTTTTCTTTCGTGGTATGTGCCAAGGAGGTGCCTCCACAAGCCTTCCTCGAGTCTCGCAAGGAGAGAGGGCAAAATAAACAATAAAAAAAGAAAACGAAATGAAAAAAACGAAAAACAGAACTAAAGAGTACGTGAGTTTTATTGGTCAATTGTAAAAATTAGAAGTAGAAATCCCGATACCTCCGTTTTCACATTTCGTTTTTTTTTAAGTCCCAGAGGACTTGAAAAAAAAAACGAAATGGGTGCCACATAAACGAAATATGGGATACCCAGGGTCGAAAAGGAACATAGGAGGAGCTCGACGCGTTGGGATGAAGTTCCGATGAAGTTTCTACGACCGGTTGGCAAGCGCACGATGGCCGAGGTAGTGCATGTGGCTGCCACGCGGCTTGTCTGCTGACGGCGCGAGCACATACGGGTAGGGAATCACCATGGGATGCCCTCGTAAGAAACCGGGGGATCAGGAAGTGGCTGTGGCGGTAAATTTTTCGACATGAGTCCCACTCAACATTCCAACGTCTGCCATCGAACAGCGATGGCCGATACACAAGTTCTAGAGCACTCCGTAGGAAGGGGGTTGGACCACGAGAACCGCCTGCTGTGGAGGGGGCCTTACGTGTGCGAGTTGTGTCTATCCACCGTCGCTGTCGAGCGCTATCGCCGGGAACCACGTGCTGTGGCGGTTGAGTCATTCCGAAAAATTGCACCGCGTAAAAAGTCGACTCGGCTTCTTATTTTTGTTTCGTTTTTTTTTTCGTTTTTTTTGCCCTCGTTAGGACTCAACCTGCTGTTTTTTGCGAAAAACGAAAGTCTGTTCGTTTTACTTCGTTTTTTTTTCGTTTTTTTTGCCCTCGATAAGACCGGCCCTTATAGAAAATATTGAGAGTGCGGGTCTTTCTCCGGAGAAGGACGCTTTGCTCCCTGGCGCGTTCGGACTTCATGGCCCGAACGTCAACCATTATGAAGGTTCATCAGTGATGTAGGATATCATAGACCGGGCGTTGGCTACCGTTTAACTCTTCATGGTTGGCCTTTGTGATCGGAGGTTGACGGTATCTACGTACCCTGTCCTCCAGGTATCCCTTGATATCATGCCGTATCCACTATCAGGTATGCAATACAGTATCCCTTATGCCTGGTACCTGGTGTATGGCACCTTGTCTCTTACCATGGCAATACATTATCCCTTAACTGGCACCTGATGCATGGCACCTCATCTCTTACCATGGTATGTCACACCTTCTCCCTCGTGCCATACCTTAACCATTACGCCAGGGATATCATACGTCGTCCCTTACCGGGCACTGCTAGAAGTCTGTCATACAGCAGTACATACATATCCCTTCTATGGTGCGTTGCCCCTTACCAGGTGTATACTACCCTTGTCTGTTATACCACGACTTAGGTTGCTATCGGGGAGTCGACCTGTACCGCTAAGTGGTTCGCCGGTCCAGCAAGCGACGACTGCGAAAACTGCGAAGCGCTCTTCGATATATCGGAGCTGAGCCGCATCGCCCTCGAACGCGCCTCGAACGCACGGTAAGCTATTACTTACACCATTAAACTGAAATTCGCGTAAGGAGGAGGAGAGGGAGGGGCGCTGGGGGAGTTGTAGTTGAACCGCATCGCCCTCGAACCCGTCTCGACCGCACGGCAAGCTATCACGTGCAATATTCGACTGAAATTCACACAAGGAGGCGGGGAGGGATGGGGGTTGGGGGGGGGGGGGTGTAATTGAACTGCATCGCCCTCGAACGCGTCCGACGGGACTATATGCTATTACGTACTGTTAGGTGTGGGACTATAATTTTTTTAGACGTAGAATTTGGAAAAAAAATGTCCCATGTCGTTCTCTGGGGAAAAAAATCTTTAGAAAATCAACCAATCAGCGATGGGGGGAAAGGACCCACGTCATCAACAAAAATCTACTCGTAAAGAAAAAGCTGTGCCGCTGCTGCTGCTGTGCCGCAAAAAAGTAGAAGCGTGGCCAGGTGCTGAGTGTGAAAAAAAGTTTGTGCTGCTGCTGCTGCTGCTGCTGCTGCGTGTTGCTGCTCGAGGTGCTGCTGCACCACACCACGCGCAGAAGCGTACACAGCGGCCAGCTTAAGTGAGTGGGCCACATCGTCTGGTAGGCCCTCCGGCACGATGGCTGACAGCAGACCAATGCATCCCGTGTCGGACACGCTCGAAGGCGGAGGTGCTGACCTCTCTGCTGCTGCTGCTGCTGCTGGAGCTTCTGCTGCTGGAGCTTCTGCTGCTAGAGAGGATACCCCCATCTTCGCCCATCGGATCGGCTGTGTGTTGCACATCTTGCACCTCGCCGTGACTGCGGGGTTGACGAACCCCTTCTTCATGGGCCAAGGCTGCGTCCGACTCGTGCCTGAGGTCCTGCTCCAGGTTGAGTTTGCCCTTCTGCTCGAACAACTGATGGGAGACAGCTTGCAGTGAAGACTTTGCCTCAGCGGTCTCGGCCCGACTCTCGTCGCGCTGCTTCAAGGCCCGGTTACGGATGCCCTCGGCGGCCTCGAGACCGCCGCGCTGGATGGCAAGCGCCCGGCGTGCAGCCACGCCCGCGTCTGCGACTGTAGTCCCGGTACGCGCCAGATAAGCCTCTTGGTTCTTCTGGACAATTTTCTTTTTTTTTCCCTTTTCGTCCGGTGCCCTCAGGTTTTTTTGAGTTTCCCATGGCTGATTGATATTTCGCGATCACTGCCAGAATGACTCAATAGGGCCAAGTTTGATCGCGAATTTCTCGTCGGCTATTTACTGGATTCAAGCACGGATTGATTTGTTGTCTCCGCCAAGTCTCGGCGAAGAGGAGGGCACGTATTGTTTTCATACTCAATTGCAGTACTTCTTCCCCATAGAGCAAGAGACGAATATAAGCATAAAACACGAGTTTTCCCGCACATTTCCGGCCAATTAGACGTAAAAATCTAATGGAAAATTCTGAATGATGTGCCTTCCCCTCCGTTTACACTGGTTACACGTGTCTGTTGAATCCCAAGATCCAACTCGTCTCCTATGTCGAGCAATTTGTCATTGCGGGTCAACCAATAATGCAGTCTAAAGCCAAGTAAATATGGTGGCGGTACATTTTTCATCTTCAATCTTTTTTCGGATTTTTTGGCGGTTTTCGTCGAATAGATGCGCCATTTTTTGGGCACTTTTCGTCGTCCAGTCCCAGCCCTAACTGTGTTAGACTGGAGTTTACATCTGGAGGCGGGGAGGGAGGGGGGTGTGGAGGGAGTTGTAGTTGAGCCGCATCGCCCTCGAACCCGTCTCGACCGCACGGCAAGTTATTGCGTACTATGTTAGACTGAAGTTCGCGAAAAGGGGGGGGTGGGGGTGGGGGGGAGGGTAGTTGAGCCGCCCACCGCCACGCAGCACGCACCAGACCCTCCTTGTGTATGTAGGGGGAAGAGAGGGCTTGATTCCACTTCAAACTATTACGGGGGACCATAGTTAATAGGACCTGTGGTATATATAAAAACCTATATATTTAGCCATTTGTACTAACAATATTTGGTCCTATTAACTATGGTCCCCCGTAATACGAGTAAACCCACTCCGCTCTTGGAAGCTCGAAGCTTTTTTTCGGTTCTCCGATCCGCTGTTTTCTTCTCTTTGTGTGGTGTACTTTTGCCTACCACAGCAGGCGTCTCTTTCTCTATTTTTTTCCCCAGATATGGTTCTGCGTGTGCAGAAAGCCTGCTGGAAAAACGGACTTGAGAGCTAAGAAAGGCAGGCTGAGATTTCCAGGAAATAACGATTTCGGAAGCTGTTTGACTGAAGTTTGTGTGCAGCGCACTCTTTGTCTAGCAAGAACTCCAGCCTGGGGGAGCTCTCTTGTTTCTTACTCATTTTTCTGTCCTCGGAGTGGTGTTTATATATATATATATATATGTATGTATATTCAACGTGTTGACATGCCTATGCGCCGATATCTCGCGTACACCACCTCTTCGCGGAGGCCACCCGAATGTACACGTCTTGATGCTGGTGCTTCGTTCGTTCTTTGGCGTGTGTGTGGTATGCCTCTTTTTATTTTTGGTCGCTTGCCCCCTGTTCAGGGAGGCCATCCAGATCATGGGAGACCTCGCCGTGGAGTACGGGTTCTACGGTAGCATGTGGGACGGCGAGAACCCCTTGACCTACGAAGAGGTGCGTTCGCTCTGGAGTGCTTGATTATTTTGAGACATGCTAAATATATGAACGACCCCACGAGACCCCTTGCGAGGCGTTTCGGAGAGGGGATTATTTTCGCCTTATACGTAGTTTTTTGGTATCGCTCCACACGTCGGACATATATCAGACGGACCATGCAGATAAGGATTATACCTGCCCTGACTCCCACCCAATCCCCCCCTCCCCCACCGAAAAACAAAAAACAAGTATTTCGACGCTGTAACCCATGCGCAAGAAAGTACGCCGCAAGGTGTGCCGCCGAAGTCCGCCTGACAAGCGGTTCTTTGTTAGGATTCAGCCCACCCTTCGTGCGGCTCGCCGAACGACCTCACGGCGCTTTGGTGCGAAAACAAGGCCTGTCTGGTCGGTGAACACCCGACGTGCTCCGTCCCGGCATTGTAGGCATGCGAGGGTCTGTCGTCATACGACTACGGCTGTACATGACAAAGAGTACACCCCCCCCTCCCGGCACTGTGGGGGAATGTGAAATGTACAAAGAGGAACGGGATGTGTTGAAGGAAGAGATGGGCAGAGGAAAATGGACGAATGTGATCTGTATATTTTTTTCATAGAGGGTAAAAGTGGTGGTGCTATCGCAGGCAAAACAGGGAGCGCATAAGGTAAACAAACTGTATCGTTTCATGTTTGCACGCATATATATGGGAAAAACAAACGCGTAATGGGCCCCCCAAATGTTGGAGGTGTCTCGAATAGGAGTGGGAACGGTTCTAGGAACGGTGCTCCGTCTCGAAAGGGGCACGTGGCCGATGGTGAAGTGACTTGAGCCAAGCAATAAATGGGCACCCCCCTCCCCCCTATAACGCCCCCGACCCACCCCCCCCCCGCTTGCTGTTGGCCCCTCTGACATGATGGTCAAGTAACTTCAGCCAAGCAACAAATGAGCACCCCCCTCCCTCCTATAACGCCCCCCCCCCCCCGCTCGCTGTTGGTCCCTCTGACATGATCAGTCGGGCGAAGCTTTGACCATCAGCGACCCGGAGGAGGTGTGGGTGTTGCACATGCTGCCCGACGACACCAGCAAGAGCGCAGTGTGGGCGGCGCAGCGGGTGCCGGATGACCACGTTTCCGTCGTGGCTAACCAGTTCATCATCAGAGAGGTGAGAGCCTAGGTCGGTAGTCCCCACTATTACGGGGGACCATAGTTAATAGGACCAAATATGGTTATTAAAAATGGTTAAATATATACCGTACCTGGTAGGTTTTTTATGTATACCATAGGTCCTATTAACTATGGTCCCCCGTAATAGGAGACGGCAGAGGGTGTAACGTGTAACTGCAATCCGTCGTCGGAGATGTAACGTAATAAATGTAGGTATACACATATATATATATTATATATATTATATTATATTATATTATATTATATTATATTGTACCGGTATATTGCATACACAAGGTGCGCGCGTAAAAAGATGAGGCAACACGCAGGTCAGCAGCGGCAAGGCAGCAGTATGTACGCCGCCATACCGTGGTGTGTACAGCAACCAGCGCCCGTGCTGTACATATCGACACGTACCAGTGAAACGTTGTGGGGGCGGATGCGCGCGCTTCAACAGCCGCGTTGATGAAACCGTCGCGAGAGATGAAACGGTGCATCGTCGTCGTCGGAGATGTACCGGCGGTTCCGCCGCTAGAGAGTAACGGCGGTTCGCCGTCTATCTACGGTGGGTGTACCGGAACATCGTCCGTCATCAGGGAGGTGCCTAATGGCAGCATATCGTCACCAGAAAAAAGTGGCAAGAGGTTTACAGTATTCGTATTAGTAGTAGAGATAGAAGTACCGGCAATTCGTCGTTAGATATAACGGGACTTTTGGTTTTCAGAGATGTAACGGCACGTCGCCGTTTATATGTAGCGGCCAATCGTCACCAGGGAGGTTGTGCGTTTATCATAGATGTGTCGGCAGGTCGTCATCTCGGAGGTAACGGACATTTCGCCGTCCTGGGCCGTAGATGTATTGCCGAATCACAATCAGAGAGGTAAGTGCAGAGGTAACTGCTGTTCGTCGTCCGACGGGTAACGGCAGTTGGTGATAAGAGATGGGGGGGGGTGGGGAGGTCGTCCTTTCCCGGAGGTGGCATTTTATGTGCAGGACATGGTCGTCGAGATGTTGGGGAGGTATCTGTCATCGAATACAGACTTCGGCATTTGCCCTCCCCCCCGTAGTATTATCGCTGGCAGTGGCCACACCAGAAAACAAAATCAATAAGTTGGACACTGCTGTCATCCATGCGCGAAAAACTCCGTCCCACACAGCGGCTCTACGAAGGATGAAGCTCAGCCTTCACGCAAACCGCTAATCACCTCAAGGCGCTTCGCGCGATGTCGCCATGTCAATGAAAACCCAAGGTGCTCTGTGCCGGCATGTTGTCAGGATTCGAGGGTCTGCGGTCATACGACTATGCCCATGCATGACATGAGTACCCCCCCCCACCCCCCACCCCTCTTCCTTTCCCCCAGGTGTATCCTGATGCGGATCCGGACGAGTTCATGTTTTCCGGCAACCTGTTCGAGGTGGCCGAGCGCGGCGGCTGCGGCTACGAGGTGGGCTCTGGGTCTCCGCTGCACTTCACGCAGGCGTTCAACAAGCGGCCCAACGATTACCCGCACTATACTTACAGCACACGGCGCGTCTGGTGAGCCTTTCATATTTTATGCCCACAGTGTGCAGCCACCGGTATTTGTTGCGCAGGTGTCTGATCGATGTTGTCGCTTATTCTGTACCGGTATCTGGTCATTTTCATAACGGTACATCTGATATCTGGCACTGTTAACTGGTTTTGTACCGGTACTTGGCCTATTTTGTGACGGTAGCTTGTATCTGACTAAGATTGTGCGGGTATCTGGCCTGGTTTCTTTCTAATTTTGTGCCGGTATATGGCCTATTTTACATTTTACAACTGTTCTTATTTCGCACCCGTAGCCGATTTTGTACTGGTACCTGACCTATTTTGCGACGCTACCTTGCACCTGACTACTTTTTAGAAATATCTTGTCTACGAGATATTTATTGAATCTTTTATCTTTTGTAGCGGTGTGCGGCCTATTTTGTACCGATACTGCCTAAATTTGTGTCGATACTGCCTTCTTTTGCGACGCGAACAGGCTTGTTTGTATCGGTATTTGGCCTAGCGTGTACCGACACATTATCTATGTTGCACTATTGTCTATCGGTGTCTGGCAGGCGGGTACTGGACATCTTCGCTCCGAGCTTGGGCCTCTCACCTCATGTCGATACCTTGGGGAGGGGACACCCCTTTTCCGTCAAGTAAGTAATAGCATTGTCATCGCCGATGCAGCTGTGTGCCTGATTTTGGGTGTGCAGTGGAGCGGCAGGTGTAGTGTTGGATATCGGATATCGATATCGGAATCGAGCTCCATACGATACCGATAACGAAAAAAAAACTACCGTACTCGAGACGATTTTCGATATTTTATGCAACTAAGCTTCCGTTCAGTATCTATCTATCTGCATAAACACACACACACGGGGAGAGGGATGCCAGGGGATGGAGGGCAAGCACGTTCGATTCGGTAGATCCGAACTTCCATACTTCCAAGGCTGTTCACGGTTAGGGTCGGGTCGGGTCGGGTCGGGTTGGGTCACCCAGCTCGAGCGGACCGAGTGAGAGTTTGAAGACCGACCTCCTGACCCGACCCGATCCGTGGTTATTTGAACTCCTGAACTCGCGGGTCGGGTCGGGTCGGGTCGGGTCGGGTCGGGTCGGGGCGGGTCGGGTCGGGTCGAATCGGGTCGGGTCGGGTCGGGTCGACTAAACTCGAGCCGACCGAGTGAGAGTTTAGAGACCTCCTGACCCGACCCGACCTGACCCGACCCGATCCGTGATAACATGAACTGTGAACAGCCCATGACCCCTGAACAGCCCTGGGTCTTTCGAATAATACGATGCGATATCCAAATTCGATATGTTGTTCAAGACTGAGTAAGTGCTTGCCGCCAGCGTCGCTCAACTAGCGGCAGAGGGCGAGTTTAGCGTGATCGTTGAATCTAAGTACTAGTAGTTGTGCTGCTGCCTTTTTTGTGTCTCCGTCGAATCTGCCATACCTAGGATTCGGAATTTGTCTCGTCTGGGTATGGTCGTTGGATCTTTCATACGTAAAGAGAACTAGCCACAGTCCAGCAGTAGATTCGTTGTACCATTCGTACTTGTGTTTTACCGTTGAATACACTGCTGCTGTATTACGGGGGACCATACGTCAACAGGACCTATGGTATACATAAAAACCTACCTGGTGTATATTTAACCTTTTTTACTTAATAACAATACTTGGTCCTATTAACTGTGGTCCCCCGTAATAGTAGACATATACAGTAGTCACCGTACGGTAGTTTCGGTATATATATTGTTCTATAAATAGTTTCCCGGCCAAATAATGATGTAATGTTCCCACACGTTTGTATATATATAATTCGATGCGAGTCGACGAGGGAAGAAAAGGCTGAAATCTTCTCGCGATAAAAATGAAGGCACGTACCGTAGCGGGAAGGGGGGAGAAGAGCCTGCTATGTGACCCCGGATCTGAGTTACGAGTTGGAAGGAGAGAGAAGAAGATGTGCGAAGATTATGAATGGGATGAGAAAAAAAGAATATATATATATATATATATATATATATATATATATATATACCAGGTATATGGGTGCGGCTCTTGCGGGGCTAGACTAATGTGACAAACAAGGAAACAGCAGCAACAGCAGCACTCCGTTTGCTTAGGTTTTATGGTTTGCGGCTGTCTTATGTTGATTTCGTGAGTTCGAATCCCACCATGGTGAGATTGTGAATTTTTCTGCGAAACATGAAAGGAATCGAGCGCTGTTGATAACAACTACTGTACCAGTAGCGCCGGTAGACGAAGGCACGAACCGTACGTAGGGGGGAGGGCGGAGGAGGACCTGCTATCAATGTAACTGACCCCTGTTCCGAATTACGACTACAGTAGGGGAGGGAAGGAGAGAGAAAATAAGGGAGAAGACAAATAAATGGGATGGTAACATTACAAAAAAATACATGTATACCTGGTACAAGTTTTTTTTTCTTTTATGGCCTGGTCGCCTTGATTATCCGTTCTCTCGTAAGCTGTTCTGTGTGCAGCCCTTTCACACACACCCCCACTCGCACTCTCCAAAATACAGTACCGCTTTGCTTACTTACGTGCTCCTTACTCTGGGTTTTCCCTTTTTTTTCCACGGCGTTACTTTTTTGTTTGTGTGTTTTTTCTGGTGTGGTTTGGCGCGTTCGGTTCTCGCGGAACAACAGGCCAGACACGCCTGTGAGCACCCAGGACGTCCTGAAGGTGGTGCGCGATCACTATGAAGGCACGGAATTCGACTTGACCAAGGGGATCGCCGCAGGTAGGTAAAGGCATCTTTTTTATCATTGTATTTTATTAACGAGCGAATGCGACGTGGTTACTTTAACTGCGCCTACAAAATTGGGAGGCGTTTCGAGACCGACCGGCTGACAGACAGACTGGAATCGACGAACGCACACAAATTGATGACGGTTTCAAGTATCCTGCTGCGCGAGTTCATAGCCACAGCTATATACCCTCTCCTGGGAGGGTGGGGTACCGCTCAGAAACCATCGCACCTCAGATAGACCATGATCTATCTATGTGCTGCAGATCATCTGTAGAAGGGGTTGTACAGGATCTGCATACGTACGTAGCACAGATCCAACCCAGGAAACATGTGCCACGTAGGTCATGCGGCTTATACAGGTCCCACCCGGCACCATGAGCTAAATCAGAATGATATCAGAGATACATATGTTGTCTGCAGTATCTGCCTTCAAATATCTAGATACGCCAAGCGGGAGTCGATGGTCTGTCCATAGTGTGGGAACCATCTAGCGCTTCATTTTGTTCTAGGCTTATTATGCCCGTGTGGTTCTGATTGCAGTATTCCGGGGGACCATAGTAAATCGGACCGAATACTGTTGGTAATATTAGCGAAATATATAGGTTTTGGTCTGCTACGTATGTCCTATTTAATAAGGTCCTCGGAATAGCGGCCCCTATCTTGTGCCGGTATGGCATGGGCCAGCCAACAGTAACGGCACTCTATACAGCGGCAACCGGCACTATTAATAACACACTATTGCGGGGAACCATAGTTAATAGGACCTACGGTATACATAAAAACCTACCAGGTATATATTTAACCATTTTTACTAACAATATTTGGTCCTATTTACTATGGTTCCCCGTAATATTAATACCACACTGGTCAATCCCATCTGTGCCAAGCGATCCCACCGGCTCTCTACGAGCATGGGGCAGGCGGCACTACCCAACCGGCGCTATGTAGCTAAATCTGTTTATGACGCCTCTCTCATCCCTCCGTATTCCTCAGTCTCCCCTCGATCGTTTCCTCTCTCTTTCCCCTCTCCCTGTCTCTCGCCCCCACCCCCCCTCTCCGCCTTTTAGATATACTTCGAAGTATCTATCCCCCCCCCCATCTACGTTGACACGCTCGATTTTCTTGATTTCACGGTGCCTGACGTGTTTAACGAGCAGGACCGTTCGGGGACGTGGACCGCTTCGATATGGACGCTTCACTAGACGGGAGCGTTAGCCTCGAAGATGCTTCCGGAGGGTTCTACGAGCGAGCCATTTCCATTTTCAGGTACTGTTGCTTCTTCTACTATTAATACCACTACCATTACCGCTGCTGCTGCTACCACTGCTATCTCTACTACTATTGTTTAGATTACTGCTATTGCCGCTTCCGCTGCTATTTCATAAAACACCTATAAATGCTACTGCTATTCTTGCTACTACTGCTACTGAAATGCAGTGCTCTCTCAAAGACTTTCTCGGCGATACGCCTGGCGTTAACGCTGCAGCCGCGCACTGAAACGCTCGGGAAGTCCGACACTTCTCTCACTGGCACCCGCCCACCTCACTCCCCACCCCCCCCTCCCACACCCCATATCCAATCCCTTACCCCTCACCCTTCAACCCCCTAACCCCCCCCACCTCCCCCGCCTCACCCCCCCCCCCCCCTGCAAACCCTACCCCCCCCGCACCTACGCCATCGTCATCCTTCTGCTTGATGATCCGCTTCCCCACCCTTCACCTTCGCAGAACCTCATACAGCTCGGTGACACAGTCTAGGTCCGACCTTCCGGACGAGGTGGGAGCTCTCCTTTGGGTGACGCAGTACAAGTCCAGCACGTCCACCTACATGCCGCTCTACGTGGTCATAGAGGAGGTGAGATTATGTTACGTGCCTGGTGTATACAGCCAGCAGCTGGGATGTTCGGCTTCGGATCTCCGGCTTCGGGTCTTCGGGTTTCAAATCCTCGGCTTCTCTATGATACACGGGTGGTCCTTGTATTAAGAGACGTAGTGGTACATTTTCAGGCAACTTCACCTACTTTCTCTCCTTCATTTCGGGCTGGTCGTGGGTGGGTGGGTGGGTGTGGGAGGGTGAGGGGGAGGGCGGGGCGTGCGTGACTGCAGTAAAAAAAAAACGAAAGACCCTTGCATCCCTGTAATGCCGGGACGGAGCACAACGGGTTGTGTACTCATGTTGCACATGGCCGCAGTCGTAGTCGTATGGGGGGGGAGGGTGTACTCGACATCATGCATGGCTGTAGTCGTATTAGTCGTATGGCCATAAACCTCCGCATTTTTACGATGCCGGGACGGAGCACGTCGGTTTTTCACGGACCCGGCAGGCATTGCTTGCACCAGGCGCGAAGCGCCGTGAGGTGCCCGGCGAGTCGGATGAAGGGTGAGCGTGCATCCTACCAAGGAACGCTTGTGAGGCGGAGTTGCACATGAATGACAAGACAGCTTCAGTGAATTGATTTAATTTCCGGTGTGGCCACTTCCGGAGACAGCAATGGGAGTACTATATTACTGCCTCTTGGGCACCTTACCATATACCTGGTACCCACTACGTGATACGATCATTCCCCTTGTGCGGAGCAAAGGTTCTCCACCCCGTACCAATGATCTAACTCGACCACAAGCTGTAACCCGACCGCCCGAAACCAAAACACTGAGGGGGAACCGGGAGACGTCGGCTGACGACACATGCTGAACGGAGGTAGAGGTTCACCAATTTGTCTCTTGAGGTTCCCCATTTGAGGACCTCTATACTTACTTCCAGGTGTCAGTAAGTATTTTGGGAAAACATTGAAAAGTGCAACCAGACGAAGGCGTCTCGCGCTCTGTTGGCCGCTGAGCTCGCTCGTTCCGTCACGCATGCGATTAGTCGCGGGCTCGTGTGGCCGTGGCGTCCCCCTCTCGTCGGTTTTTTTTTCCGTCCCACGCCCTCCCGCATGACACAGCTTCCGAAAGACCCCTTCTTTATTGTACCTGGTACCTGGTGCTTGTTTTTTTTTTTTCCCTTCCCTTTTTCACCAATTGATGTCACGATCGTCTTCGCGTGGTCGCTTGGCTCGCCTTCGTGGAGGTCCCGTTGGCGCTGACTCGAGGGTCCCTCCTGCGCTTCGACAAGGAGGCTTCGTACTGGGCCTTCAACGTCGTCGGCAACTGGGCGGAGCGTTTCCGCTCTTTCGCGCACAAGGATGTCGTGGCACAGCAGGCCAAGCTTGAAGATCCTCTCTTCGCGTCTCAGGTAATGAAACGAAAACGTTCCTAATACGGGGGACCATAGTTAATAGGACCAAATATTGTTAATAAAAACGATTAAATATACAGGTTTTTATGTGTACCATAGGTCCTACTAACTATGGTCCCCCGTAATAGGCTTGGCGTGCTTGTGCTGTAGTATAGCGACCTAAACTCAAGCGCCAATTGTTTTTTTTGTTTACCCTTTTGAGTTTTGCTGTTGTCATATGAACTCATTTGCCCTCTTCCTGGGTATATACAAGACAGGCTATTTGGTACAAAAGATACTGGAGTAGAATAAGAAAAGCAACCAAAAGCTGCCAAAGGAATCACATGAATACATACATACATACCTGGTACATAAATACCTGAGGGAAATCGTCCACAGCTAATTAAAACATGAAACATGTGTGTGTGTGCTCCATGATTGGTAGCCCATCGGTGTTCATAATTTTGTGGCTACGCGTACCATGGCCTGTGTATTGTATTGCACTTTACGCACCCATGACTTTTTTTTCGGGAGATGAAGAACTGCTGGATATATTTCCTGTACGCATGTGTGACACATGGCCATGACATACTATTATACTGAGGTGTGTGCATCATAGGCGTCTGTGATTTGTGTTCATGTCTGTACCTTTTATTTTATGTGCGACGCATGCCCTTGGCCTACTACGTGTATCACATTCATCCATAATTTTGTGCCTCTATATGTGCGTATTTAGGCGCACACGCTTGCCATCCGGAACGTTTTTTTTTTTTCTGTCCCCGCGTGGCAAAGACGTACAGCACAACATAGGTGACAAACTGTAGACGGTTTGATGAGCACGAGATAGATAGGTGATACTGGTATACGTAGTGTACGTGGTACTTAGCGAGCGGTCACAGAGCACAACATATGTGACAAACTGTAGACGGTTTGATGAGCACGAGATAGATAGGTGATACTGGTATACGTAGTGTACGTGGTACTTAGCGAGCGGTCACAGAGCACAACATATGTGACAAACTGTAGACGGTTTGATGAGCACGAGATAGATAGGTGATACTGGTATACTTAGTGTACGGGGTACTTAGCGAGCGGTCACAGAGGTGGGGCGACGCAAGAGAAATATGGGTAGGCGCCCCCCGTACCCACTGCCCCTCACCAGCGTCACCACCAGCATCACCAGCAGGAGCAGGAGCAGCAGCAGCAGCAGCAACAGCAGCAGCAGCAGGGAAATACCAGGTACAGAGAGAGCAACAGTACACTAGCAGTGACAGTTTCTGCATGCCTGTCTGTGCATGTGCGTGCATGTTATGGTATCTGCGTGTGTCACAGGCGGACGTGGAGAGCACCGCGACCGGTCTCTTGAAGAAGGGGGACTTAGACGCCGCCCGAGCCGTGCTGACCGCGCGCTCCAACGAGTCCGCCTCGGCCGCCGTCTCGAGCTACCACTCGCTGTTCGAGACTCTCGTGGCCAGGTACCACGACGGCTACCAGATGCAGGTGAGGCAAACAAAAAAAGTGCCCCGCTGTCGTTTGGGGGGGGGGGGGGCGATGTCACCAGAGCAAGCTGAAGGTGCGACGGCTGACGACGGTCGTCTATTTTTTTTTACCTTCAAGGCCTCTACCGTAAGGATAGCTAGTTGTCGCTCCCCCCCTCCCCCTATTTTTTATAGGCCGGGTTGGCGTCGGTTGGCGGCGACACTGTAAAACATGCCGCTCACTACGTAAGCTAGACAGCCAGGGTACCCTTTTCTTTTTCTTTTTTGGCGGTCGCCCACAGCTGGTTGTCGAGTTAGATCATTTGTGCGAGGTAAAGAACCTTTCCTCCGCGCAATTTGGAATGATCGTATCACGTAGTGTTCAAGGTAAGGCACCCAAGAGGCAGTTACATAGTACTCCCATTGCTGTCTCTGGAAATGCCGACACCGGAAATTAAATCAACTCATTGAAGCTGTCGTCCATATGCAAGTCCGCCTCAAAAGCGGTTCTTAGTAGGATGCAGCTCACCCTCCATGCGACTCGCCGGAAACCTCACGGCGCTTCGCGCTTGGTGCAAGCAATGTCTGCTTGGTCGGTGAAAACTCGACATGCTCCGTCCCGGCATTGTAGGGATGCGAGGGTCTATGGTCATACGACTACGGCCATGCATGAGATCGAGTACATCTCTCCTGTCGAGTACACCCCCCCCCTCTCCCCCTACTACAGACCGGTGATGAAAGCTTGGTTGCTTTGCCACCGGGAGGGTGTCAAATGCAGAGGAAGGTGGTTTTCGATAGATCTCTCGTTGGGGTAGCACGTTTCTGAATGACGGGGTTTCTTAACCCAAAATCGTCGGAATGCCAATCTTGCTCCGAAAAATGCCATTTTTGCGTACTTGGGCCATGGGATTATTCATCGGGATGCAATTTGGTTTGTGCTGAAGTCAGTTTTCGGGTGAAGTATGGAGCTCCTTAAGTGAGGAGCCTCAGGAAAAAAAATTGGGCAAACTTTTATCGTAGAACGCCTCTTTAGGGTTTTCGGTAGACGACGGCTCGGTCGGTTCTTGCAGCCTCTTTCTTGGCCGTGGAGGAATCGAGCTTTGAGGGTCCGTGGAGACGGGGTGCGATGACTCGCATCCTTCCGGTTTTCATCGCATACAACTGCTGTACTTTGGGTGTGGGCATATCCTCCTTGACCACGCTTGGCCGCGAGGGGAAATCGGAAAATATAGCCGGTGACCGACACGTTAACGTAGGTTGCCAGTGCACTCTCGTTTTGAAAATATGGGGGATTCAGAGTTACAGAAGAGTGTACGTCGCGTATTACTCCCGAGTGTTTTTTTAGACCAGGTATGATTTTTGTTGTGACCTAAAAAATATTTTTCGAATTTTTCGTTTTATGTTTTTTTACTCTGCCCGAACTAACTCTTCCAGAGAATCTTCCTGTCGCTGCGGTTGGGGTTGGGAGTTAGAGTATTCCGGGGGGCCATAGTAAATAGGACCAAATGTTGTTAGTAAAAATAGCAAGATCTAGGTCTTTGTGTGTGCCGTAGGTCCTATTTATGATGGTCCCCCGTAATAGCACTATATGGCGTTTTTCGAAATATCGAAATATCCCTCCGCGTACTCTGACTATTGACGGAACCACCCGCTGACCAGTTCCCTCTTACAACCAGGCAGTGGTAATGTGGAGCGGGGAACTCAATGTCGCGTCGGGGAAAGAGCGATGGTTGACGATGCGGCCAGAATGGACTATGACTTGTTGACCTACGGCTCCTTGAAGGGTGTTGATGAGGCAGGCGTGTAGGGGGGAGGGAGGGGGGGGGCGGGCGTACTCGATAGGAGATATGTACTCGATCTCATGCATGGCCGTAGTCGTATGACCATAGACCCTCGCATCCCTACAAATGCCGGGGCGGAGCACGTCGGGTTTTCACCGACCAGGCAGACATTGCTTGCACGAAGCGCGAAGCGCCGTGAGGTGTTGGGCGAGCCGTACGAAGAGCGAGCTGCATCCTACTAAGAAACGCTTTTGAGGCGGGTTTTCTTGCATACGGGGGGGGAGGGAGAAGCGAGAAATGGCGCTCGTGGTAATATGCAGGGGTAGTATTGTGGTCGGGGGGGGGCGTGAGACGAAGTTAGGGGCCGGGAAGGGAAGGGGAGGAGGTTGTTGGGGGATGATGATGTTGGTGAAGGTGCTTTTGGTCGTGGTGGGGGGATGGCGGTGACGAGGCGGTGGTCAGTTTTTTCTACAAGTATCAGCGAAGAAACGGGCATCATGCCTTAGAGCCTTTTTTTTTTTGCTACGGTAGTGCTCTAGCGTACCGCGAAAATAATCCTGCTCTAGATCCCATGCCATTCTTTGTCCCCGAAACGGAGTGTGCAGTTCTGTCAAGGGATGAAGAGATTATGGCGAGATTTCGATGTCGCGGCCGTCGCGTGGCTTAAAACATTTAATTTTAGCCTTCCCCTTCCAAAAAAACGTTAATGAATATGCACCCTCCCCTCTAAAAAACAAACAAGATTAGTTGTTTTCAGCTCTGTCCTTTCCCCACTGCGAAGCGGCAATGGCCCAACTCTATTTCCAAGCATTCTGTGCCCTGAAAACGTGCGGGAAGGTGAAAGCTTGGGTAGGTGAGTCTACGTCACTAGGGGACCCCGTCCTCTCGCTCAAGCGATCAAGGAAGAGTTCGTCCTTTTTCCCGAAATTCTTGTCCCCCTTCGCCTTTGGCGTGCGTTGCAGGATGCCACGGCGGAGATAGTGACGATGCGCAAGATGTTTTACCCCAAGTGGTGGCTTGAGGCGACGGGTTACTTCGACGCCATACAGGTGACCGCCGAACTCGAACTTTGAGCCTGAGCGGCGTTGACCCGTTAGCGCAAGATGATGTCGAACGCCTCTGTCTTTTTCTTCTTCCTCTCCGAACGCGACTTGTGCCTGCAATAGTTTGGTGAGAGCTTTCGGGGTCGAGTTACATCACACAGTCTTTGGAAGGTAAGAGCTCCCACAAGCATGGGCAGGTTTTGTTCGAGAGAGGCATATTAGGTGAGGAGCCTCCCCCCCCCCCCCCCCCCCGCCCCCTCGACTCGGTTTCTAGGGGTCTAATGCCCTCCTTCGGTGTGTCCCGCGATGAATGTAACTTTGGGAAGTGAGTCCTTACAACAGTACGCCCCACCGAACACATTCGAAAGGGTGATATTACAGCACGCCTTTAAGTTTCTGGAGAATATTCCAGCTATCAGCACCGCCTCCACAATGTCAAAAATGACCGAGTGAATTCTCCGGAGAACGCCCTCGCTGCCTAGCTTGAAATGAAATTACACAGGCCTCACACATGCCTGCCGTAAACGGGCCCTCCAACGACATGAGTACACCCCCCGCCCGCTCCCTCCCACCCCGCCGCCCACCCTTTGTAAGCAACGTAAAAAGCTTCCCTCATCAGGCTTACCGGTATTCAGGATTTATCCATGTAATTTTTGTGTAACCGCCCACGTTATCCCCCCCCCCCCATGCCATAATTCCCTAAATGTATTATTTTTTCCCCTGTAGGAAATCCTTCAGAACCAAAAGTCCCCTCATCAGATATCCAGATTTCGGAGGAACTCCCCATTATACATATGCCACGTATACGCTATTACAGGGGACCATAGTAAATAGGACCTACGGTGCAGACAAAAACCTCTATATTTCCCTATTTTCAACAACAATAGTTGGTCCTATTTACTATGGTCTCCCGTCATATAATGTTTTATTTCCCGTGATCATGATAACTACTAGATATGCAACTCCCATAGTATATATCTGATGTGTATTTCATCCCAGCGCCCATGTTACTCCCTGGACCCCCCCCCCCCAAAACAATACACCTCTATGAAACCCATCAGAACGAAAAACACACTGATGAGGTATTCATATGTCCGATGAAACCCCAATACATATTTTCACCGAGCGAGGCCGATAGTAAATAGGCCTAGAACAAGCCCACAGCTGTGCGGTGTGTCTCGATATCTCCTGCGTGAATAAAAAAATATTATCTGTCTAAAAAACGCGACTGATGATAGGCCTCCCATCGACGCTGCATTTGTATTATTCATTAATACATCGGGAAGCCTTTCCCCCCCGTTTTTGGGCCTATATATCAGGGGCCACAGTGATAGATACCTGTGTACGTATATGTTTTAACTCCCGCGCTCATATTGCCCCCCCCCCCACCCCCCGGGGAGAAGAGGAGATGAGGGAAATAGACGAGTGTGACATGGAGGAGTTTGACACACTAGATAGCAACGATCGCTATCCTAGGAGATAGATGGTGACCACAGGGGGCCAAACAGGAAGGGGATAAGATTCGCAAAAAGTTTCAATGTAATATATGGAAACAACGTAATGAGCGCCCAATTATTGGTGTCTCTATCAGGAGTAGGAACCGTGCTCCGTCTCGAAAGGGATGCGTGGTCAATGGTCAAATGACTAAGGCAAGCAACAAATGAGTACGCCCCCCCCCCCCCCCTTGACCAAATGACTAAAGCAAGCAACAAATGAGTACCCCTCCCCCCCCCCCCCCCCCCCCCGGGACTTCCGCTCTTTGTAACCCTTGGTACTGAAAATACCCTCCTTCGGTATCCAGATTCGGATTAATTCCCCGTCATACATAATATGTACCTTGTATATTTTAGTCTCGCGTTTCTGTTACCTCTTCATCCTCGCCCGTTCGACGCTGTCATCCCATTGTGCCCAAAAAATCCGCCTCACAAGCGGTTCGTAGTAAGTTGCAGCTCACCTTCCACGCGACTCGCCGAAGACCTCACGACCCTCCACGCTTGGTGCAAGCAATGCCTGTCCGGCGGGTGAAAACCCCGACGCACTCCGTCCCGGCATTGTAGGGATGCGAGGGTCTACGGTCGTACGACTCCGACCATTCATGGCATGAGTATCCCCGCCCCCCTCCCTTCAGAATGTCCTCTCTGCACGAAACCGTTCAGAACGAAAGCACCCTCATCAGCTACTACGTGCTGCAAAGAGATTTCGGAGGAACTCCCATCGATTTTTCCGTGTTCTCCCCTCGACCCCCCCCCCCCCCCCTTCATATTGCCCTCCCTCCCTCTATGAAACCCCTGATCAGAACGACGAGAAAGCCACGGAGGCGAGGGGATTCTCCCCTTACGGGGACGACCCCGGGTCCGCCCCCGCCGTTGCCAGAACGCCTGCTTCGTCGCCGTCGTCCCCATCGTCGTCCGGAGGGGGAGGAGGAGGCAGCATTTTGGGCGCTTCCTTGGCGGCGATGTTTTTCACCGTTTTCGGAGTGGTTGTCGGGAGGTGGTCGGCCAAGCGCGGCGGCTACTCCAGCCTGTCAGGCCCCGCCTAAACCTAGCCTAGTCTGAGCGAGCAATACGACGATGTGTGTGTGTGGGGGGGTACTCGTTGTCATGGATGGCCGTAGTCGTCTGTATGACCTTGGACACTCGCGTCCCTACAATGCCGGGACGGGGAGCGGAAAGGGTACTGGTTGCCATGCACGGCCGTCGTCGTCGTCGTCGTCGTCGTATTTATGACCGTTGACGCCCGCATCCCTGTTTACAAGGCCGGGACGGAGGGCGGGGGGGTGTACTGGTTGTCATGCATGGCCGTCGTCGTATGTATGACCGTTGGCCCCCGCACCCCCTTTTTCAATGCCGGGACGGAGCACGTCGGGTTTTCACCGACCAGGAAGACATTTGCTTGCACCAAGCGCGAAGCCCCGTGTGGTTAGTTCGTCGAGTCGTAAGAATGGAGTGGGAGCTGCATGCAGTCTAACTATTAATAAGAACCGCTTGGTGAGGCGAATTTTGGCAACGTTTTTCGTACTTTTTTTCACGGAGGTGCTCAGCTCAGGACGTACCATACCCTTTTCTTTTTGGGTGCGCAAAAAAATACCCGTCTGCGCGTGTGTATCAATCGGGTTTTTGGTGTTGTATGCCTACGCAGACGCGGCCCTTGGGCCTGGGCGTCCATCGGGTTTTTGGGTGTGCGCGATTATTTGTCACAGCCGTCGCGGTTTGGGACGAGTGCTGGGGAAAATCGAGGCGAGAAGGCTAAATTCGGGCGTAAGCATGTGGCCGCGCGACATTTCCGGGTGTAGCGCGTGACCGGCCAACAGTTTTAGTCTACTTTCCCCAGGATGACGTCGACGGCACGACACGATCCCGCGCTGTTTCTCATAATCTCGTATCATCGGAGGTTCCTGACTTCAATAAATTCCGAGATGTGGGTCAGGTTTGGTGGTGGTAAATGAAGTGGGAAATTCGAGGGGTGTAGCACTTGCAGCATCCTCTTGCGCAGCTTTTTTTTTTTTTTTCTTGTCTTACGTTCTTTGCACGAGAGGCGTGGAGTCCCTCATGGTTGGTATAGTAGGAGTCCGAGGGAAACGTGGGCACCCTTCTTCTCCCTCCCGCCTTTGCAGGCGTTTTTTTTTTTTTTTACAATTTCAGCTGCACCGGCCCGGTGTTCGTTACCTAAGAGTGGGTTGGGGAGACAAGTTGCTGCAACAGTAG
Source organism: Nereocystis luetkeana (assembly GCA_031213475.1). Classification (NCBI taxonomy): domain Eukaryota; class Phaeophyceae; order Laminariales; family Laminariaceae; genus Nereocystis; species Nereocystis luetkeana. The sequence continues at coordinate 2,443,114 of JARUPZ010000037.1, read as the reverse complement.
AAGCAGTTAGAGGGGTGGATTTTGGGGGGCTGGTCCGAATCGTTCACGCCTCGGACATACAGACCGTGATCTATCTATCTGATCTATCTGCTCCGGATCATCTACAGGTCATCTAGTTCCTCACCTGCCGCTGCGAGAGGTTGCGCAGGATCTGCATACGTAAGTACAGACCCAACACAGAAAAACGTGGGGCACGTATTATAGGTCGTGCGGCTTATACGTTCCCACCCGCCAACATGAGCTGTTGCAGATCATGCACTATCGTGAATAGATCTGTCGTCAGAGGTCTGCATAGATCATGAAGTGTGGGAATCGACTATCTGTGCCAGAGGTTAAAATCGTTGAGTTTTGAGGGTTGAGTTTTATTTTGGGGGGGGGGGCAGAATGGTTGGATTTGGGGTTGGTCGGCGGACAAAATGATTGAATTTTGGGCTCGGTATTGGACGATAAAATGGTTGGAGTTGATGTCGTCTGGGGACCAAATGGTTGGAGGTTTGGGGGCTTTGGAGTCATGTCCGTGGATCGAATGGTTGGATTTAGGGTCGGTCGGTGGACAATTTGGTGGGAATTTTGAGTAGGGGCCCCTCTAAAGTGCCAGCTGCCCGCTATACATACACTGCCGGTGGCATCGCTTGGCACAGATGGGATTTCACCAGTGTCGTATTACGGGGGGCCATATTAAATAGGACCTACGGCACACACAAAAGCCTATATATTTCGCTATTTTTACTAGCAATATTTGGTCCTATTTATTATGGTCCCCCGTAATAGTGTGCGAAGTAGAGCCGGTTGCCGCTATATGTAATGCCG